>JAPWDM010000002.1:62701297-63118797 GCA_035578155.1 Brachynemurus nebulosus
TGCCTTTGAGTCTATCATGCAAGGTCGACTTGGGAACATGGAAATATTCAGCAGCTTGTCTGAGCATTTTTGTTAGAGCAACAACTACATATCTACAGGGGGTCCAACAAAAATTTAAATATTCAAATTTTTTGATAACGCAGTTCTCCGATAACAATGGAAAATGTTGTAATAAAATGTCGTCTCCGAAAATTTGATTTTCAAATAAAAAATATTAGTCAACCACTAATAATTTTACTTTTTAAGATAAATAAAATAAATTGAAGGAAAATTTCCAGGTAATTTTAGCGCGTCCGGACCCCTTGGACCTCCCCAGTTGCTGCGCCTCTGTCGAAAAGAGCTGATTTTATGTTATTTAGACTACAGTTTATGTAGTTTATACCCACTTTCTTTTTATATTGACGCACCATGGTGTATGAATTCGCCTCACCTATTATAGATAATATTTGTTAATCAATTTATAAAAAAAAAAAAATTAAGCGCAATACAGCTTTCATTTTTGGTACATATACCATCAAAAAACGTGAAACATTTTGTTGCCAGTCCCTACTTTATATATATATATATATATATATATATATATATATATATATATATATAACTGTTTTTTTTGTACAGCAGTTTCTTTATAAGATTTCAAAACGCCCGTTATTTTTAAAAATGATAAACAGTGCGCCTGTAAAATAACAAAATACAAAGATGTCACGTTCACTGCTTTTCTTTGATGACTAACTCATAACTGACAAAATTCAGTAGCATAGATTGATCTATGAGCTTGTACGGTCATAACAATGACGAAGAAATATCGAGAGGTAGCTCTGTTTAGATTCGCCCCTACTGTCCAGATTCACCCCAACTGATAGTATGTAAAAGGAAACTTCAATTTTTTTTCTTAAAAGACCTTTCTAACCATACCTCTATACGCGATGGGGTACGCGGTAAAAAAATATTCATCCCCACTATTCATCCACAGAAAAGTACACAAAAAACATTTACGACTAATCTATTTCAACTTTAATCTCCATATCAAATTTCATCTTAAGAGTTGTAATTAGACAGACATGACAAAACTGTAAGGGTTCCTTGGCTTGCTACCGAACCCTAAAAGAAACTGTCATTCTTTGTCTAATATTTACGATAAATTTAGAGTTTTAGTCTAGACTTAGAGCTTTATTAAAATTCAAAACAGTGTCTAGCATATGTCATCAAATAAGAAAAGTAACATTTCGTTTAAACTGCTCGTTCATTTCAATATAACGTCACACATAATATATGTATACCAAAGTTTTGACGATTTACTAATTTTCCTGACTACATTTCGGGAGTTTTATTCTTGGAAATTTAACTCAATAATGATAGATCGTTTTTTCATTTTCAAAATCAGACAGAAATTTTACACAACCCGCCAAGCCCGCTGAGTTGGGAGGAGGAGCAGCCGAGGCTGTAATGCCAGGTCCCTCGAGTCGAAAAAGGGGGTCCGGAACCATTGTAAAAGGGAAAAGTGTAAAAGTGTTATTTTCTTGCTCATCGATTGTATTTTGAGGAAAAAATTTTGCAAAGTGTTTTTGTTCCCGGGGCCTGTTCCATGACGTAAGTTTTTAAACCCCATAAGTTTTTAAATCCAACAGCCCCATGAGGTAAAAATTATTATTAGAACATCTACGACGAATTTTGCAAATAAAATCTCAATCTATACATATAATAAAATTGTAACGAGACCATTTCTGTACATGGAATATTTTTTAAAAATTGTACTGGTACTGTAAACAGTTATCGATGTAGATACGAAAAGAGCGATTTTTAGAATTTTTGTCTGTCTGTATGTCTGTCCGTTCATGCATCATGCAAAAACTATTGGACGGATTTTAATGACATTTGGTGTGATGATAACTTATTACCTGGGTCAACATCTAAAATACTTTTTACTCCGGGAAAATTTCTCATTCCCACGGAAAAATGGAAAAACCATTTTGAGCATGTGCCCAAATTAGGCAAAAACTATTGGACGGATTTTAATAAAATTTGATGTGGTGATAACTTATTACCTAGGGCAACATTTAAGATACTTTTTACTCCGGGAAAATAGAAAAACCATTTTGTACATGTGCACGTATTACGCAAAAACTATTGGACGGATTTTGATGAAATTTGGTGTGGTGATAACCTATTATATGAGTCAACAATTAAGATACTTGTTACTCCGGGAAAATTCCTCGTTCCTACGGGAAAATAGAAATACCATTTTGCGCATGTGCATGCATTACACAAAAATTATTATTCTTCGCAAGTTCTGTATAATTATTACATTTACATACTTCTCATTGAGTTTATAACAATGCTTTGCGCGAACGATGTCGCGGGTACGGCTAGTTTGTTATAAAACATGTAACCTTCTATTACACTTCCACGCATATAATATAACGACTTCAACCATTTCAGCATTTGGGTTAAGCTAACATTCAAACTAACCTTTTAGTCGATATATTTGTCTTAAAATTGTACTAAAATCAATTTAATTCTATTTATATACCTTACAAGTAGTAATCTTTGATAATATGTATTTAAATAGATCAGACATATTTTTCAATTAGTATATAATAAATTATGGATGAACCCTGATGTGAAAATACATAAAATCACGTAAGAAAATTGTAATTCAAACAATTACGTTTAATCTTATTAATTAAAATTTTAAACCTAATTATTCTACCACCCACCATTATCCAACTAGACGTCAATATTATACCCCGTTTCAAATACAATTAATCATGAGTCATCGTTAAAAAATTAAATAATTCTTATACTCGAAACAAATCAATCTTCTATTCTTTTCTTAAAACAAACTGCAAATTTAAAATTTACGTAAGTGCAATAATCAAAGAGATAAAGCCAAGAAAACGGAAATTATTTAAATTCATAGTGATAAAGCATGGTTAAATTTAAGTGAAATGGACCATACCACCGACGTTCTGCAAATATGTACATAGTAATGATTTATTAAACATTAATACATTTTCGTCATTTTCGACATTAATGAAAATTTCAATGTTAAGCTAAACTATTAAAATAACACGTATAGACATTCATTAATACACTGATAAAATTAATTTTATACTGAAATTTTATATGAATTTATGGAATTCAAAAATCGGAAACAATTTGAACAACGTCATTTATTAAAGTACAGTTGACTCTCGTTAATTCGAAACTCGAGGGACTCTTAAAATATTACGAATTATAGAGAGGTTCGAATTATCGCAGGTACCATCAGTCGGGGCGAATCTGGACAGTAGGAGCGAATCTAGACTACTGAATTTTGTAGGTTATGAGTTAGTCATCAAAGAAAAGCGGTGAACATGATATCTTTGTATTTTGTTATTTTACAGGCGCATTGTTTATAATTTTTAAAAAATACGGGCATTTTGAAATCTTATAAAGAAACTGCTGTACAAAAAAAAACAGTTATATATATAAAGTAGGGACTGGCAACAAAATGTTTGGCGTTTTTTTGACAATATATGTACCAAAAATGAAAATTGCTTAGTTTTTTTTTATAAATAATTTTTTCACTTTTACTATGGAAAAAAAGTTAGGATAGATTTTTACAATGAATAAAATGGTACAAAACATTTCATTGTGGGTAAACACCATAAAAACGAAACAAAAATTCGTATTGGTAAATTTAACTGATTTCAGAACCATAGTAACAATGTATTAAATAATAGTATAAATTATACTAATTTATTTTATTCATTAAATTGTCTGACCATATTACACTTGAGTTTTATATTTTTTCTGAATAAGTTTGTGTTTACTACTACAACTCATATTTCTTGCCTAAAAGCAATTTAACTCGAAGAACTGTCAACCCAAAAACGCTTCAGCTACGCTGTCGCGTTTTTGTTAGTTGACAGTTCTTTTCGTTAAATTACTAGGCAATAAATTTTTGTTAGACAAACTCAAATTTATACAAACCACTCGTGTAATAATAAGTGATTAAAAGTTATTAGGAAACTAATTAAAACTTTTTTGTTTTTAGAGCAAAGAAATGTTTTGTTTTTTTGAGATTATTAGGAGAATTATTCTCCTGAGTAAATGAATTTTTTTTTTCAGTGTGAATAATACTTAAAATACACCTATTACTACCTAAAAAATTTTTGGAAATTCTCAATTTTTTATTGGGGTCCAACAATTCTAGTTATATCAAAATAATTACATTAATTAATCTGATGACTTCATACCATCAACAACTATAATTAATAATTAAATTTCCTTGTTTTTATTTAAAAATTATACTTTTAATTAGTTTAATAATAAATAAGCCTTGGACAAAGTGCCGCATCTTTTATTACATATTTCCATTTATCAAAGGAATTTCTAATATTTATTTGCAAAACAAAACAACAGTTAAAATAAGTATATAATATTTTTACCGATAAAAGAAAAAATAAATATGATAATATTTAATAATATTAATTATTAATAATAATATTAATAATAAAAAAAAATGTGTTGAGATAAGATATCAATAAATAAATTATATTGTATAAATCTCGTTCCTACAATATCTCGTGACACAACTAAGAAGGGAAGTTTTTCTATTATACCCCCCCCCCCTACACTTTGTCCATTCTACAATTTTATCTGCGGACTCGTGAATCTGCTTTCTGAGTTTGGCACAATATTAAATGTGTCCAAATATCCTAAAAATTTTTTAATTAGATTATCTGGTGGCGTATATGTAATTAATATTACATTAAGGGTGATTAGAAAATTGCAAATGGGATTAAAATTTCTATACACTAAAACGTTGTTCACACCTAGGTAAGTAGATTAGTAGTTAGTAGTTAGTAGAACAACTTAGTAGTAAGTGGAACAGGAAAAAAATATGACAATATTCGTCGGTGTATTAAGTAGTAAAAGTAAATTGCCTGCAATAAACGTTTGTGCATTTGTAGGGTGTGCCAAAAAAACATTAATTTTTTTCTCGCTCTCCACTCAAAATATCCTAGGATACGTTTAAACAAACATCTTCACCAAAGCGGAGCTCACAATTTCAATTTTTAGAGGTGCATCATCGAACCTAAAATTTTCCCATTTAAATAACATATAGGAAAGACGATTTTTTATATTATTTACTCTTGCAAATTATGAAGAAATTTTTTTTGTGAAAAGTGAAATATTTGGTGATAGAAATTTGACTCAATGAAATTTTTTGTCCAAAATTTAATGCTTAATAAGGTGCTTTGATTCATTTTATGGGAAAAAAAATTCTTCATAGTTTGCAGGAGTAAATAATATAAAAAATGTCTTTCAGCCTGTGTTATTTAAAAGGGAAAACTTTCAATAAATTAATAACTATTCAATAATTTATTAAATACAGTAGACTCTCGTTAATTCAAACCTGCGACAATTCGAAACTCTCTATAATTCAAAGGTATCACGAGTTCCCTACAAAATCTCTTTATATTTCGAACTAAAACAATACATTTTCATATATGTACTTGGTAATTCGAACGAAAAAATCATTGCTACGTAACAAAACGACGCGTTAATTCGAACTCATCGGCGTCAAACACTCGACAATTCAAAGTTGCAGAGAGAAAGATTGTAAGTACATTTTGAGACAAGTTCAAATTCATTCATCGCAAATGCTTAAAAAATTAAAATTGTTACCTGCGATAATTCGAACCTCTCAATTCGTAATATTTTAAGAGTCCCTCGAGTTTCGAATTAACGAGAGTCGACTGTAGTTATCATTTTTCCAAATGTTAATCTTTTAGATTTATTTAATTGTTATTATTAATAATGAGTCCAATTGAAATTTTTTGTTGGTACATTAAACAACTGACAATAATAAAGTGTTGGTTTGATCAGGCGCGAAACAACCAGACGGGTCCAAGGGATTCGGACTCCTAAAATTACGTGAACTCACAAAATTACATAAATTTTCCTTTAATTTATTTTATTTATATTAAAAGGTAAAATTTTTAATGTTCTATTGACATATATTTTATTTGAAAGTCGAACGTTCGGAGACAACATTTTCGATAACATATTCCAGTGCTATCGGAAAATTGCGTTATCAAAAAATTGGGTTATTAAAATTATTTTTGTTGGCCCCTCTGCAAATCTGCAATTGTTGCGCCCCCGGGGTTTGATGCACGCACGAAAATCTAGAATTGATAAACGCATTAGGATTCCGAAATGTCTTCGAAATTCTCTGAAAACACAGGTGTCTTATTTAGAATGGAGTAATTGAATTTATAAATCTATTATTCCTCCTACCAAAAATATGCCATTAAAATTGACCGGTACTAGAACAAAACTGATGAACTGCTGTGTCATGAGAAATTAAACCAACTCTGTGTATAATAAACAAATTGAAATCGGTATCAATTTGCTAAATATGTACAGTAAAAGCTCCCTAATAATCTTGACAAGCATGTCCAGGACCATTCTCTAGTCTTGACATTCCCACTATTTACTACTCCTATGCGCACTGAATGCGCAACATACGCAATTTAAATCTAAAAAAAAAGAGATAGGTAGAGAAGGATACCAAATATACACTATACGCGTCAATAATTACGAATTTAATTGGTTACTGAAGAATCATGGCGGGAGAAAATATTGTCAAGAGTAGAGAAATTATCCAGTCAAGATTAGAGAGACAGCAAGTTTATGGAGCGCAAGTTTACGGGGCTTCTACTGTATGTATGTAGTAAATTTTTATTATAATGCTTCTGACATGTTTAGATGTACAAAGATCAACACTAAATTAAATATATCTCTACACGAAACTAATACGTCCAATAGGAAAATACCCCTGTCGCAGCATCCTGCATAGCATAGCGAATTTCCGTTTACAAAAATTAGTTTTTCTTAGAAGCCAGTCTACATAGAATAAATGATTCAAAAGCTTTTTAGATGATTTTTTCCTCCTCTTTCCAATGATGTTATAGAAATTTTTTAAACTGGAGAAATTTTAGCAAAAAAACTTATTTTTTTCACGAAAAATGCACAAAAAGCCATGTTCTGCACGTCGGACATGTCGGGCTGAAGAACTCATCCAAGATTTTTGCACTTCCAACGTTTACACCAAATTTCGTAAAAATAAAATGTTTTATTCTTGAGTTATCGTGCGAACACCTATATTATAGTCCCAGACTCAAGTCGCGTCATGACAGTGGTTGTAATAGCTGAATTTTCGATTCGAAATTTCGGTAAAAAATCAATCTACTGCATATACGATTACAAATACTTAAAAAATTCGAAAAAGAAAATTAATAAGAATCGATCATTAATATTACAGAGAAACGAATTAGTTCAACTCAAAATAATTCTTCATAATTGGAGCACATGGCAACCAAAAAAAATTATAAAATTCCAGAGGTATATTGGTAAATTGTTATCAATAAAATAGCTAATAATCTTGCAAATGTTAAGGTTGAAGTTCATACTAATAAAATCTTAAAAGTGATTTTGATTAATAATAACGTTATAAACAACAGAGAAAATTTTACAAAACAAAAAGTAATAAATATGAGAAAAGGAACATATTAATTAAATAAATTCTATTATAGCTTCAAATTTCTATAGCAAAGAACAAATTGTTGTAAGAAGCTCGTAAGAAAAAAATTCAGAAGAAAAAGATAATTAAATAAATTAAAACTACTACTTAATACATGAAAAGAATAACCCCCTCCCTCACATAACGACGAAACTAACGGTCCTAACTGTCATACTTGTCCATTTGAGTAATTAGTTGAGATCGGACATGAAGTCTATTAACCTCAGGATCGTAATAGTTCACATAATTATTAGAGCGAATTTTTTTTTTAATCCGATTATGAACAAGAACTAAACGGATTATTCTGATTTGTTTATTATTGATCAAAAACGAAAATATACAATATCTAACATAGGGTAAGTGCGGGAGAGATGCCGCAGTAGCCATAGTTCGTCCGTTGATTCATAGACAGCGCTATTAATTGATTATATGTTTAAAATAAGTTACTTATTTAAGCTGTATATGGTAACATTTATGATTAGTCCATCAGTTTAGTAATTATTCAACTTTTTATTATTGAAAAGTAAGTTTTTTAATATTTTATCAAGCATTTAATTCATTCGAATTTAAGAATGTATACATATTTCATTGTTTTAATGAAAATGAGTTTTGTTATTAATTTAGGTATATTTTAAAAGTACTGTATAAAATTTTAGGTTAGAATTCCGCACTATGCTTGCTATAGCAACATGCGACATCTATCCCAACAAAAAGGAGAGATGCCGCATAGTATTACATGTTAAAAACATAGACTTATATACCATAATTTTGTAATTTTTTTTTTGGACTGTAAATTATGCCACGTAAATACAAAAGATCCATTAATGGATCAGGAAGAGTCCTCATATTAGTGAAGATAACGAAAATAATGATGATTGCCTGTGTATTGAATGTTTTGAAAAGTACTCAGAAACAAAAAAAAAGTTGACTGGTTAAGATGTATAAAGTACCAAAAATGGTTACATATGGCATGCGTCATGTATGGAGATGTGTGTAAAATGTAAAATTTTTAATATGAACTATACGGCGTCTCACTTTCTTTGATGCGGCATCTCTCCCATAGGTGTGGCAGAGACGCCGCTTTGCAGGCTTTACAAAAATGTTAATTATGAATCCTTTATGATTCAAAATTTAAAATTATTTATAAATAATTTTAAAGAACAATGTTTACATTTATTGTATACCAAATTTCAAATCAATTAAATGCATACTTCAAATGTTTTCAAAATGTGCGGCATCTCTCCCGCATTCACCCTAATTACGATTTTTTAAAATCAGAAATTACTATATGTATAAACAAAAAGCCCATGATAGTGTGTATAGTTTTTAAGAAAGATACACGAATTAGGAGGACTCCAGATAGAATAGATGAATTTTATATTTTAAGTAGCGTTTAGAAATTAACTCTATGAATAAAGCAGAGTTTCGTAGCCAATCGGTTCCTGGTGGATTCAAATGAAAGTGTTGCTAACTTTTAACGTTTTGTTAGTGACTTCATGTCCAAAAATAATTCCTAAATCAGAAATATTATACTTAAACAAATTTGTCTACAACTTTTAGCATTTGAAATAGTACTTGCTTTTTTTTTTTAACAATCTTTTTTGATTTCGTTGTGACAGGAGTGAAAATAAATATAAAATTACATAGAAAAAGAAAACTACTTACCAAAAAATTTTCCGCTATTTTCAGTTGACGATTTAATCTGCTATTTATTTTGTATATAATAGACACTTATATAACTTTTTATAAAAATTACAATAAAAAATTGGCACACATCTAAAAAAAACCGGCACTAAATATCAATTACAAAGAGTGGGTATACAACATCGAAAAATTTTAGTTTTATGTATAATTATGTATAAATATTTTTTTTTTAAATATCAATTTATTAAAATATGTTTTAAAAGTATACTATTAATTTTACTGATTATGTATTAATTAATTTTTTTTAATTAAATTGATTTATTTCAGCACAAAATAAAATTTGTGTCCAAAATAACAACGACAATACACCAATGTTATCTTGGTCGAATCATTTTTGTACGTGATTTGTTTGTATTTTGTTTTGTTCCTCCAGCTGTAGTATCGCACAATGTGTATTTTATTGTTGATTGAGAACTGGCTATGCCGGGTATTGTGGTAGCACTCGGGGCACTTTGTTGTCACAGCGTCCGTCGTCACAGTTGTAATTCGTAGACAATCTGAAAAATTAAACATTCATTCCGTTCATATTGTTTGCTCATCATCGCTGATTACATTAATACATATAATTACTTAACTATGGATATTTATGACTTTAATAGTCAGATGAGATAATACTATTTACAGTAATGTATAGTAATCTACAATAGGGAATGTGTGTACAGTTTATAGCAACCGAGTTCGCAAAAGTCTTGTTAATTGGAATTATTCTTATTTAACTTAAGGTAGTTAGTCCGAAAAACGATTTTTTCTACTCCTACTATTAAAAGTAACCTTTTTGGGCACGACTAACTATATGTAAAAATTAACAATTGCCCACACTGTGCGGAAATACAGTGGGAAATTATTTCCCACGCCTTAATATAATAAAAAAGTAGGCTGTTCCGTTAGTTTAATATATAATATATAGAAATAATACTAAAAATATACATAATATATGTATGTTGATTATTTATTATTGTTTCCATAGTTTCAAAGTATGCTTTGGCAAAAATTTGAACATCTTAGCACTGACGTTCTGGGAAAAGAGGCTTATTTCTCACGAATATGAGTTCGTTGCGCGAGCCCGCAGGGCGAGTGCAACAATTCGTATGAGTGAGAAATAAGCTTTTTCCACGTATTTTACACTATACTTTTTCTATGAGCACATTTTTTTTCGTAAAATTTAACATAAATAATTAAAATAAAATTTAAATAAGTAGTAAAAATTTTTTAAATTTATAATGTCAGTGCTAAGATGTTCAAATTTTTGCCAAAGCATACTTTGAAACTATGGAAACAATAATAAATAATTAACATACATATACCTATGTATATTTTTAGTATTATTTCTATATATGAACAGCCTACTTTTTTATTATATTAAGGCGTGGGAAATAATTTTCCACGGTATTTCCACACAGTGTGGGCAATTGTTAATTTTAACATATAGTTAACCGTGCACAAAATGTTACTTTTAATAGTAAGAGTAGAAAAAAAATTTTACTACTTATTTAAATTTTATTTTAATTGTTTATGTTAAATTTTACGAAAAAAGATGTGCTCGTAGAAAAAGTATAGTGTAAAATACGTGGGAAAAGCTTATTTGTCACTCATACGAATTGTTTCACTCGCCCTGCGGGCTCGCGCAACAAACTGATTTTCGTGATAAATAAGCCTCTTTTCCCACTTATTGTACAATATACTATTTTCAAAGAATTTTAACGAAACCTCTCCAAATATTTATTTAATTCAATACCAGTAATATGAGCCTATTCCGACTAAAATTGACTATCGCAATTTTGAGAAAAACGATTTCAAAGTTTTGTACCTTTAACACGGGCTCTTATGGGAAAATTCTATTTTTTTGAATAAAATGAAAACGTGTCAAAGGAATTTGATAAAAATTTAATGTTATAAAGTACAAAATCACAAACCATCTACTTAATAAATTGCTAACACTGACTGACTGATTGACAGACAGACAACGTACAGCCTAAACGTTGGGTTTAGAAGAACAAAATTTTGCATAGGAGTTCCCCATGTAACGTAAGTGAGCACTAAGAAAGGATTTTTGAAAATTCGTCCCCTAAGTGGATTTAATAGGGGATGACAATTTGTATGTAAATTTGTTATTTTTGAAGTTAGTGGTATATAAAAATATGTTACTACGGCTATTAAAATAAATAATATCTTATTTAATGAATCTTTAACTATGACTGACAGACAACGCACAACCTAAACTGTTGGGTTTAGAAGGACGAAATTAAGCACAGAAGTTATGAAAATTGGCGTTTAGGCTTCTATTTATAAATAAAAGTCAGTTGTTTCTAGAAATTTATTCCCTAAGGCGTTAAAACAGGAAATGAAAGTTCGTATGGGAAGTTTGGCATTTTTGAAGTTAGGAACGTGGATATTGATTTAGGCTTTTGAAAAACATTAAAAGTGAACAGAAAGTGAGTACCTAATAAAAAAATGTTGTCGATGGGAAATTCCATCGGGCATACGGCTAGTATTTAATAAGAAATAAAAATTAGTCACCACGTTTTTGAAATATAATTTATAAACATCATTTTACAACGCTTTTTCAACAATGTTTTTATATTGTAAAAATTTTCAGATAGATATTATTATTATTATTATTATTATACAATTAATTAAACAGGACAATGCATTATATTTAAAATATAGGTGTGTAATCAACGTAATCCTTTTTTAATATTATAAGGACAAAATAATTTAATTTTCATACCTTGCGTGCTATGCATATTTTATTCTACATATATATGACATATATGATATACTACTAACATGAGCACTGATGACAACATGCCATGCGATGGGTAGGTACACATATAATATTTTTACATACGACATACTTATAATTATAATTATCCTAATAATCTCCTATATCAACCCTTTATATTCTAAGACACACTACGATGGGAACGCTACGAAGAAAAATTCTGTTTAATTATACACCCAGCAGATTGTTTAACTTATAAGAAATCAATAACTTGAAATTTTTTTCTTTATATGAAAAAATGTGATTGAGCAGGCGTAGCGGGAGAGAAGGGACAGCCGGGGTTGCAGCCTGTGGGCTTGCGGACATTGGTAAAGGCCTGGGCGACCTATATTTTTGAGTGAGTCCAGTTAGAGGAGCATCGCCGGACATGATTTGTACCTTAACGACGTCACGAGTTTAAAAAGTTTGGAAAACCCTGCTACAAAGCAACGATCAAATCTATTAAATACACTAATCCGACACCCGGTGTAAGTCTCAGAACTTCAAAACTTCAATCCCGATTCCGCAACAGCTTAAGTATTAACAGCACTGAGTATAGCTCGTCATTGGTGTTTTGTGCCTCCCGGTAAAATAACGTGCTATACTCGTCATGCGACTAAAGTTTTGCTTTGAATCTTTTTCTTTTTAGCGAATTTCCAGAATGGAATTCAGCTATTACAGCCACTGTCATGACGCGACTTGAGCCAAGGACTATGACAGAAATTAAAACTCGGTGGGGCTTTTATGGGTATCCTGAACTGTAAAAGGCACACTTAACATTAATGGTTTGCTCGATATTTTTAATTCAGCCCTTGATTTTCCAAAAAGCCACAAAAAGCTCTTTTTTTCTTGATTTTTCAAATTCATGTAGAGTATGCAAAAAAATAAAAAGAATTTTTTCCGAAAAAACAATGGCTAATCCTTGTATAGAATTTATTCGAGTTTTTAAAACTCATCTTCAATTTTCTGTGTGATCATTGGTTACTGAGATATCGATGGTCAAAGACAAAATGATCTTTTTCCATTTAAAGTCCGATATCTCAGCGAGAAGTGGTCGTATAAAGGTCTAAAAAAAGCAAATTAAAGCTAAATGAACAAGTTATCTGGTCCATATGGTGGTTAAGTCGGAAAACTTCTTTCCAAGTCCGTGGACCAAAAAAAGAAACTGAAAAGATTTCTAAAATTTTTTCAATGTATTTATTAGGATTGAGCGATACACGTTGCTTTGAAAAAATTTTTATCGCAAGATTTCAAAACTAGAAACTTCCAGCTTTAAACTGATTTGCTTACGACTCCGATACGACCATTTTTCACAAAGATACAGCCATTCGAAAAATCGCTAAAAATTTGAAATTTTTTTTTTTATCCTTTATTGATCTAATCAATTCCGGGACTATTTTATTTTATTTTTTGTTAAATGAAACCATCCTGAAACGCTATTTCCCTGAGTTTTTTTTAAATTTTATTCCAGATCAAGCTGAAAAAAATATTAATTCTAAAAAGAAATCATACCAGTAAGTATCACAACTGGCAGATAGTTCCTCTACACATTACTTTTTTCATTTTGATGAAATAATTAAAAAAAAAAGCATCAACTGGTAGATAATTCCTCTACCTACATATAATAATTATGTTTTTTAATATAAAATTTGACTAAACAATATTGTGTAGTTTACTTTCATTTCACGATATTCCAAATTTGAAAGCAATTCATTAAGAAATGTAATTTTGGTGGATGTTTTAAGTTTTTAAAATCTTTAAGTGTTGATATCTCGCAAGTAATAATTTTGCAGATAGTGCCGTCTTAATCTCATGGTGCGATATATAGAAACAAATATATAAAAACACCTAATACCTACATAAAATTGAGGATTACGACCGTATGTTCTTGTAACTAACAATTTAGTGGATGTTGTGCAAATGGAAAATGGTGAGAAATAACGAATGATATGGTACGTCATAAAATGTAATTGCCGACAGTGGAATTTAGGTTGTATATATATATACCATAATACTAACCTCGAAAAGACGTCTTCTATGTAGAAGGAGCAATCAAGCCGAATGTACAATGTATGGTTGTATTTATATTAATAATACAAAATATATTGTACTGTCTGTACGATGTGTAGTTACTGTTTGAGTGATAGCGAACGAATAACGGAACGGAAAACTTTATCAATATTTAATTGAAAAGTTGTTGCGCTATGAAATTCTCTTATATACGGGTTCAGTGAGCCATACCATTATTATATACATACTATATGAGTAGTTTTGAGTTGTAACGAGTACGTAGTATATTACTATTGTGTTTATAATTTATGATTTTGTCCTAGGATCGATTTGCTTGTATATAGGGGTAATTCCCTGATAACGGGAGCCACCTAAAAACTTCCTCTATTTTAACGAATTTCTAGAATGGAATGCAGCTATTACAGCCACTGTATTAGCCACAGCCATTAATAAATTTAAAATCAAACTTAAAGAATATCTTGCTGAGGAAGCAATATATAAATTAGAAATATAATTACAACTGAGGGTATCATTGTATCTTAATAATTAGAACTTAATAATTTTCTAAAAATTATGTTTCTCTTATTTTACTTGACTTGTTCCACACTATGTAGGTATTATGGAAATAAATTTATGAATATTATTATTACTGTCATGACGCCACTTGAGCCCGGGACTATGGCAGAAATTTGTTTTGAGGTCCCTAGAAACCGAATATAATATACAGTCGATCCTTTTTTTGTGCGGTGGAGGGAACCGCATAAAAAAAATCGCACAAACAACATAACTATGAAAAAAAAATATATTCAAAAATATCATAAATAGTTATAAAAAGTATAGGTCGATCCAGATTGTACAAAAAAGTTTTTTTATGCGGTTGGTCGGGACCGCATAAAAAAAGTTTCATCGAAAAAACATCACTCAAAACGCTCAAAACTTAGAAATTTCCTTAGAAGTTGTTTCTATAAACTAGATAAAGTCTTAATTTCCACGTAGGAACATTTTATATCCTCTTTATAATATTAGGAAAATTTTGAAAAATACATGTGTAAAAAAATTAAATGATGCAATAATTTATAGTCGTTAAAAAGTATTTTTATCAAAGAAAGTTATTATAGTAATTGTTTAAGTTTCTTACTGTCTCGTGATTTTGATTCACATTATGCATTTTAATGTCCACTTTTTACAAACCGCATAAAAAAAATCGCACAAAAAAGACCGCATAAAAAAGAGTTCAGCTGTACACTAAAATTTATATATATATATATATATATATATATATATATATATATATATATATATATATATATATATATATATATGTGTGTGTGTGTGTGTGTGTGTGTCCGCACGATAACTCTCGAATGAAATGTCCGAATTTTCGTGAAAAAATTTAGTTTTTTGCCAAAATTTCCCCTTATTCAAAAATTTTTGAGACATTTTTTTACGCCATTGAAACGGGGAGAAAAAATCACACAAAAAATGTCTTTAAACTATTGTTCTATGTCAACTAGTTTCCGAGAAAAACTAATTTTTATTAACGGAAATTCGCTATGATGCAGGATAATGCGACATGGGTGTTTATAATCTATAAGCATTATGAAGTTGTAAGGTATCCATTTTTCTCGATAGAGTAGACATCAGCAAAATAACTCCGAATTGCAACGTAGAAAATATATTAATCAATAGTACTTCTACCTATATTCACTGGTCTAAACCTAATAGTTTCCAATTTCGAAACTTCAACCCCAATTTTTGAAAAAATTTATAATTCAATCTGGACACTCATCAAGGTCTTACTATTTAAAATAGAGGAATTATCAAAATTTTTAGGTGGCTCCCTTTAACAGAGAATTACCCATACGTACATATTTAGAGGTATGTATGTTATTTCATTTTTTTATTTTTTCTAAAACAAATATGAAAATGATGAAAATGTATATACATACGCACATAACTGATTTTATTTTGCTGCATTAATACGAAGAAAGAAGTGTGTCCTGGATAGGTTACGTAAGATCAAGGAACGGACTTCCGTTTCTGCTTCTGCAGCTGTGGAAATTTGCGACTTGTGGTGAATATAATTTTTCATAAACTATTATACTGGTTGTTTTAGAGATTTGTATACTTATTTGTTTATTACAGTAAACGGATTCATGAACGAAAGGTTTAGAAATGTTTTTCTTTTGTTTTTGAAGTACAAGTACGCCTCCTATAACACAGTATATAAAACCGTGTTATATAAGGTCCATCGACACCACAGAATACAGAAGCCAAGTTGCTATCTCTGCACTAGTGATACCAATGTAGACAAAAAATCCCCTCTATTTCCCACCACTATGTTGTGCAGGTACACACTGTGTGTAGTGGTGTTGGTTTGATCTTTGCAACTGTGTTAGTTGTCACAGACACAATTACAAAACACGTATTGTCGGACGGAGCAAGGTGGGGTCCAAGTTAACAATGGTCCAACAATACAACATAATGCGTTGTGCCTTGAGTGACCGACAGCGACTAACTAAATGCCTTAAGCGGTATCAACCACTCGTTGGCACACTGCTATCCACAGTTTTCTACAAACACGCTTAGGGCTTGATCGACACTAAAAAATAGGGGAGGAAAGGGGTGAGGTCTCAAAAAATTTAAAAAAATGTTTTTTTAGTATATTTGCAGAAGTTACGTTATTTTTTATTTCGAACAGTTTTTGGAAAATCATGCTCACCGTATCTGTGTTTTTAGAAAAATGCGTTTTCGAGAAAAATGTGTTCAAAATTTTGAATAATTTTTTAAATATTTAACATTTGAAAGATTTATTTTGTGAATATACCCATATTACAAAATATAAAGATATGTATTGGTAGGGTGCGTAGTATATGATGGGGATAATTAAATCGATTGCAGCGTGAGTAGTGGAGAAAATAGGCAATAATACATGCTCATATGTATTTATAGTGTAATAAAAAATATTAAATAAAAATATAATGCATTGATCCACTTTGATCATAAACGCAATTGCCACTAATATGTCGTTCCTTATTTATCTGTCAACGTATTAACGTCTACACGTCAATCCATAAATACAGAATTAACCCGTTTAGGACCACCATCTACGATATTTTTCCAAATAAAAAAATTCATACTTTTATAAGTATTATTACAGACTTCTATACTGAAGGGTGTGTGTCTCTGATATAAAGTAGGCCATACATCATCAAGCGTTTCAATTGATACGTCTGACTCAGTTGCTTTTTATTTATATCTTATACTTACCGTAGTAATGTTGAGATACGTAATACAAGCTCATAATAAATATACACACACGCAAAAAAATATATTTTATTGGTTTTCTTTACAAAAATATGTAATGACAATTTTTACAAAAATTTATATTCAGAAATAACGAAGTAAAAAAATTACATAATAAATATATCACACACACACACAAAAAAAATAATATATTTTATTGTTTTTCTTTACAAAAATATGTAATGACAATTTTTACAAAAATTTATATTCAGAAACAACGAAGTAAAAAAATTACATAATAAATATATCACACACACAAAAAAAAATAATAGATTTTATTGGTTTTCTTTACAAAAATATGTAATGACAATTTTTACAAATATTTATATTCAGAAATAACGAAGTAAAAAAATTACATAATACAATATATCACACACACACAAAAAAAAATAATTAAACAGTAGCCTTTATCCAATAAAGTTTCAGAAAGAGTAAGTACTATCTTACTACAAAATGGCAATTCTGAAAACGAATCGCTTAATACGGTATCTTTGCCAGTACAAATTATAAATTTATAAATATATGACGACGAAGCTTCGCATAGTTTAAAAATTTTTATACCAAATCGGACACGTTTGCTCGGAATAAATTGTTTCCAGCTCAATCTTCCCTTGTAAAGTAGTAAGCTTTCATCCACACATATTTCTTGCTCCGGTGTATACATTTCCTAAAATCTTGATTCAATAATTGGCCAAATTTTCTTCAATTTCGTTGAGTAGTTGTCTGTGGGTTCTAATTCTTTACTCTCAAAATGAAGAAATTTTTTTAATAGAAAAAATCTTTCCCGCGACATCACTTTTTTGAAAAATGGTGTTTCAACTGATGGCCTCTTTGTAAAATATAATTTTTTACTTGGTTTGTGTACCACACCTTCTAATAAAATTAATGCCAAGAAGCACATTAATTCATTAACATTTGTTTTGAAAACTTCTCTATGAGAAGAATGTGGTTCATTTTCTTTATTTTTATTCATAAACTCCTCAGCATATATATTCGTTTCTTCAACGATTTTTTCCACTATCTCGTCGGTTATGAAACATCTGCAAAAATAAAAAATAAATTTACAATATTAATATTATCTTTTATTTTGATGTGGTAGGTAAGTAAATTGTTTTTTGATAGTTTTTTGTTTGAATTTTAATATCAAACAAATGATTTCACTCGACGAAGTAGGTTTACAACAACTTCATCGTTGCATCCATTGAATGATTTATTGCTTAATTAAATAGTGCAGTACAAGTAAACCTTTTTTTGTGCGGTGGATACGGACCGCATAAAAAATCGCACAAAAAAAAAATATTTAAGAACTTCATAAATTGCTATAAAAAGTATAGTTCGATCCAGATTGTAAGAAAAAACTTTTTTTATGCGGTGGATAGGAACCGCATAAAAAAAGTTTCATCGAAAATATGTAGCTCAGAACGCTCAAAACCTCACGATTTGCTTAAAAGTTGCTTTTCTAAACAAGATAAAGTATTAATTTACACATAAGAACAATTTATTTCATTTTTAAAATATTATGAAAATTCTGAAAAATGCATCTGTAAAAAAATTTAACGATATTTTCTTACTTTCTCTTGCTTTTGATTTACATTATGCACTTGAGAAATTTTTTCAAAAACCGCATTAAAAAAATCGCACAGAAAAAGGACCGCATAAAAGAAGGTGTAACTGTAATTAAATTTTTGTACTAAATATTTAAAACAAAAATTAGTAATTTATTACCAAGATACATCAATCTGACACTATTTGCTATACAGGTAGGCCAGTTACATGTTATTGTCCTATACCCGTGCTATACCCAATTTTCTTACTACGGCCAAGCAATCTCCGTAATTACAAAAGTAAACAAACTTTTAATTACCACAGTAAATACCATAATTACACAAAAATTCTGTAATTTCCATATATTATTTTGCCAGTGACGTTCAACTTGGTAAAAAGTATAATTTAAAAATGGAAAACAGATTTTGTCTTGAAAGTATAAGTAAATATTCGCTAATTCACCTTCATTTAGACGAAGTTAGAAATTAACCAATTTTCCATTTCCGAAAGCACACATTTGTAAACATTTTTCTTTTTTACGTACGTATATCATAAAAACTTATTTAGTTTGCAATTTTTTAATAATTAGATTCCACGCCACTGAGTTATAGATGTATATTTTAAAACAAACATATAAACAAATACGTACCTAAAAATATCCAGCATATTATTATCCTCAGGAAATTCAACTTTTATTCCTGAATCACCAAGAAAATCAAATTTTTGGCAATGTTCTCGTTGCCCTTCTATTCAAAGTTCTTCGCCATCGTCTTCTTGTATCTCCCCTTCTCCTTCTTCACTACGGCTTACGATATTTTGAATATCTTCGATGTCGAAATCACTTTCTGAACTTTCATCGCCACTAAATTCGCTTAAATTAAATTCTATATCACTATCTTCGAGAATAGCTAATAAATCTTCTTCACTCTGTATATATCCTTGGGCCATTATGTATTTTTTACGATTATATAATTATAGGTTATATATAGTTATACAAAAAAAAAAATTATAATGCAAAAATTTTGTCTTTTCTAAGCACTAAAAAAAAAAAAAAAAATTCACACACAAAATTACACACACACTAAAATTGAAACAGACCTAACCTATGAAAATTATTTTAAATATTATTAACGTAGAAGTTTTAAAATATTCAAAATAATATTCAAAAAAAACTGTCTTTTAATTATAAATGTCATTAAAAACAAAAAATAAAATTGAAAATATAAGGATGACAAGGATAATTAATAAAACGCATAGCACGAGGTAAAAAATAAGTACGTAAACGATGTAACGCATGTGCGTATGTGGTATAATTTACTTCCTATATTTACAATATTATAGCGTTAGATGGCAGTAGGCTCCAGTTATCGACACAAGACGAGCCAGACTCGTCAATTGGATTTTTTATTAAAATTGCTATGACGAGCTGAGCTCGTCATTAGTCCTAAAAGAGTTAAAAATATTTGAGGTATTTTAAACTCACATGCAATGATGTTTCACAAGAAGTTATTGATGTTTGTTTTATGTATGACTGTACATTCAACTAAATGACTTATGCCAGCATTTCTTAATTTTCGAATTTCCCTGACGTGCTTCACTATCACCAGCAACTTTTTCCTTTGCATAGTCCGGCGTTGGAAGGAAATACTGTCTTGATAATTATATCCATGTTAACGTCGAAAATTGTTTAAATACTTTATTAATACAATTATTATACTTCATCCAGTATTTTATACCTCAATTTGTTCAAATTTATTTATAAAAAAAAAAAAAATAATTGTAAATAACAAATATTTGTATTCAGATTTTACGGTTTTTTTGAAAATATTTTAAATTTATTTCCACGGTTACCATTATTTAATAGCATGAAAAAATGTATATTAAAGATGTCGTTGGCATCACGCACCCAGCCAATAGGCTAGCAACTTACCCTTAAAAAGTTGCTTAGAAATTGAAGAAGTGACCACGAGCGTTCTAGTGGCTGGTTTTTTTTTTAATTGATGCATAATTTAAAATAAAATATAAAATTCAAATACTATTTTTTGATTAAACCACGGCTTCAATGCTAAAAATTGATAAAAATAAATAATTTGACAAGTATTCTTATAAATGTTGGATATTAGTCTACGTATTCATTCTATTCTAAAATATCATATTTGTCAATAGTTTTTTCTCTCTCTAAAAAAATGTCATATTTTTTTTTTATATATCAATTGTGCTTAAAGAATACTACAAATACAAAATTTATACATGTATCTTACCTATTACTTTCATTAATTTCAACTTTTCACAGTGACGCCGGTATTTGGTAAAAAAATAGTATTGGAATTTTTTATTCCTTTTTAAATTTTGAATCGATTAAAAGAAAAATCAGCCACTAGAACGCTTGTGGTCGCTTTTTGTTAAAAATTAGGGTTAAGTTGCTACGCTAATAATTTACATTGTCACTTTTCACTAAGCTAAACTTTTTAGTTTCCGAGCTCGCTTTCGAGTAATTAACTCATCATCAGGTAAAATACAACTGAAGGGTTGTTTTTCTGATCACAACCCTTGCATAGTCCTAACTGAACATTTTTCGCATACTAAATGGTTATCAGTAGGGTGATAGGGGTCATACAGAATTATATGTATATAAGGTCAAGATGTAAAAATTCAAATTCTATGCAAATATAACATCTGTTGTTCTATAAAAAGGTAGATAAAGCAATGTACTATAGTCCGTTTCACTTTTGTTGTCCGAGTTTCCGATGAGAACTACATAATCCTTTTCCTAATTCCTTAGACACGTGGGACGACTTCATAATAATATGTGGTCATATTATACTATCTAACACTAAAATTCTTATGTAAATTGATTCATAAAATCAAAGAAAATTCAAAGTATTTGTTTTACTTTTGATTTATATCAATAAATATGTAATATTAATGTATATAATCAAATAAACAAAACGAACATAGAAAATTTCTAATTTAAACAGAAATATTGATTTTTTTTCATAAATTATTAAAATTTGTAAACATAACCGGTAAACATTGTTGAAATTATATCAGCTTTGACAACCTACACACTCCATAAATGTTAAGTACATTTAATTAATAAAATATAAAGAGAAATAGAAGACCTGTACGTACAAAAGCATATTTTATATACCTAATACTCTTTAAAAACATAATTATGCAAATGTTCACTTTTGAAAGAGCTCATTGCTAGACAGTATTACCATTAAAAGAAGTGAAACCTTACTAACTTACACACCACGTTGTACGACGTCAACAATTCCATAATTATAAAGTATATTAGCTGTCAAAATAGTGTCCCAGTTGCGCGTTTTGTCAACGAAAATATTAAATAAATAGGTAAACAAACTTGTTAGTTCCTTAATTTTATTATGATAATCTCATCAACTTCAACTTTGCTTATCCGGGATTCTAATTTTTATAAAAAAGAAAAAAAAAGGAACGAAGTTAAACTGTTACAAGCTGAGGAAGATTTGAGCGTTACTTTATGGTATTCCATATTTGTTTATTATTTATAGGTATATTTAGGACTAGCTGTACCCGCGACGTCGTTCGCGTGACGCATTGTTATAGACTAAATGAGAAGTATATAATAAGTGTAATAATTATACAGAAGTTGCATAGAACAGTAATTTTTGCATAATGCAATACATATGCTCAAAATGGTTTTTGTATTTTCCCGTGGGAATGAGACATTTTCCCGTAATAAAACGTATCCTAAGTGTTGACGCAGGTAATAAGGTATCACCACACCAAATTTCATCAAAATCCGTTCAATAGTTTTTGCATAATGTGTGCACATGCTCAAAATAGTTTTTCTACTTTCCCGTGGGAATGAGAAATTCTCTCGGAGTAGAGTGTCTTGGATGTTGACCCAGGCAATAACTTGTCACCATACCAAATTTCATCAAAATTCGTCCAATAGTCTTTGCGTAATGCATGCACATGCTCAAAATGGTTTTTGTATTTTCCCGAGGGAAGGAAACATTTTGCCGTAATAAAAAAGTATCCTAAGTATTAACCCAGGCAATAACTTATCACCATACGAAATTTCATCAAAATCCGTCCAATAGTTTTTGCGTAATGTGTGCACATGCCCAGAATGGCTTTTCTATTTTCCCGTGAGAATGAGACATTTTTCCGGAAAAAAAATATTTTAGATGTTGACCCAGGTAATAAGTTATCATCACACCAAATTTCATTAAAATCCGTCCAAAAGCTTTTTCGTGATACGTGAACAGACAAATAGACAAAAAATTTAAAAATCACTGTTTTGATATCTACATCGATAACTATTTACAATACCAGTACAATTTTCAAAAAATATTCCATGTACAGAAATGGTCTTGCTACAGTTTTATTATATGTATAGATTTACATAATATCGTCGCCTTCCAGGCATAAGATCATTTATCTCATTTTCAGTGATTTTTTTAGGAGAGTAGAAAAACAAGAACTAAATAGTACTACATTTTGTTTTGTAAATCATAAACGAATAGGTACTTGAACAATATTAGTCTGCAAATACACTGATACACCTTAGATTCAAATTTACAAAAAAATGTAACGGTAGTTCTTTTTTCCACTCTCCTAAAAAAATCACTAAAAATGAGATAGGACATATACATAATTTCCACCAATTTAAGTATCATAGATAAACGCGTTTAAAGTTTAACAAGGGGAGTATCAAACATGGGAATCACGGATTTGGGAGAAATTAATATAGGATGTAGAATATATTTCTCTGAGTATTGTAGTAATACTAATTTAGGCCAATGCGCCTTCGTTTAGAAATTAAACGCACGAAAAGTTTCGAATAACATATCGTGTTTGATATGTATCAGTTAGCTGGTAGTGTCTGCAGCAACGGCGATTGGTGGTGTGGTTAGCGTCTGCTCTCATGTATGTAACTATTTTTAATACACAGACGGAAAGGTTTTATGTTCGAATCTATACCTTTCCAACATATGTAATTCCCTTTTCAATTTTTCTTTTTTAACTTTTTCAATATTGTACGGTGCTATAATAATTTTTTTACAAGGAGATATAATTTTTTTTGTACATGCTGTACCTTATATGTAACAGTAATTTTATCGTAAATTTTAAATAATTATATTTTTTTTTACATAAAATCAAAGCGATTTTTATTATAAATTATTTATACTATTTTTAAACATTCTTCATTTTATCCTTATAGCAATTGTAAAAATTGTTTATAATAATGACATAAAAAAGAATACCATATCTCCTTTTAAAAAAGAATTATAGCATCGTCAATGTAATTGAGCATTGTACAATATTGGAAAAGTTAAAAAAAAAATTGAAAAATGAATTATGTTGGAAAGGCATAGATTCGAACACAGAACCTTTCCGTCTGTATATTAAAAAAAGTTACATACATGACAGCAGACGCTAATCACACCACCAATCGCCGTTGGTGCAGACACTACCAGCTAACTGATACATATCAAACACGATATGTTATTCGAAACTTTTCGTGCGTTTAATTTCTAAACGAAGGCGCATTAGCCTAAATTATTATTACTACAATACTCAGAGAAATTCTACACCCTATATTAATTTCTCCCAAATCCGTGATTCCCATGTTTGATACTCCCCTTGTAAGTATTACTTACAGTTAGTTAATCAGTTGTGATATCTAAAACCTTCCACATCTGTAATGGTTAAGAGTGTAAAAAAAAACAATAATGCTTCGGACAATACTGAAGACCTTCCCTAGTTTTTTTCGGATCTGTGCGGGTGCAGGTGGTCAGCCAAGTATTATATAAATAAAAATTTCACTTCACACACTCATAAACAGTTTTTCTACTCATGAAATTCCGAAATTCTAGTACATTTATAATTTCCGTTTTCTACGAATAATATAACAATAATAGATGGTAGATCGTTCTTTTTAATGAATACACACCTAAAAAGAAAAATATAGATACTGCCTTCTAGTAGGAATGAGTCAGTACTAATTACTATTATTATATATTAAGACACGATCATAGTTCATTACTTAAAGTAATCAATAAACTAATTAATTGAATAATTTATAGTTGAATTAATAATAAATGTGGTTTTTTTTCTAATCGAAGTGTTCTACCAAAAACCATTGAAAGTTACAATTTTTTTTTTTTTTAAATAATCAATATTATGTATTAATCATACTTATCAAGTGTAAGACTTTAGATATTAAGCTTTGTTTATATAAATAAAAAAAAAATAAAATAAAATAAAATAATAATGTGTTTAACGTCCGTTTTTAAGATTTTTCTATCTATAACAGACGCCACCCACATCATTATTTGTATTCCTTTATTTATACATTACTCATTACATATTAATTACGTTACATGATACATTTTATAATGTGGATGGAGGACAAGGAAAGTGGGGCTGGGGGCTAGGATTTGAAAGGTGTACGTCTGCAGCCGTTTTCTTAAGGAACTATGCCGATATTCATCTGGAGTTGTGAAGGGAAACTGCAGAAAACCTTCACGCGCATAGCCGACCGCTGGTTTGAACCCTCGACCTACCAGTCGGCAAGCGTTAGGCGCACAAGCACGCTCGGCCACTCCGCTGGTAGCTTTGTTTATATACGATAATATATTCGTGCATCTTAGAGTGTTCCTTATTTCGTTCGATAGTGTCTTAAATCTTTTGCTCTCAACATGTACGGAAAAAATTCATGCACAGGATGATGGAAATCGCTGGATCATAGAGCAAATAATACCCTACATAATATGTACCTATTTAACATAGATAGTGTAATTTGAGTTTCGAGGTAAAACCAGTGAAGCCAAGAGATGTTTAGGAGGAATTTCATACTCTTTTAACGTAGCTGCTCCGAAATAGTCAGGTACAAAAGTATATCTCAGCGAAAAAATTTTCTTTTATCAAAAATTAAATAATGAATTAATATTCTTCAGTTATTATATTTGTATACTACTTGTTTTTTTTTAAATTTACGCGCGCTTATGTTGTAGCAATATAAAAGCATTGTTGAAAAAGCGTTGTAAAATGATGTTTATAAATTATACTTCAAACACGGCGGAGTGAATCATTTTTACTTGTTATTAAATATGGTTTGCAACTTTGTATTTTATAACATATTGTTTTTTTATCAAATTCCTTTGACACGTTTTCATTTTATTAAAAAAAAAATTTAGGATTCCCATAATAGGCTCGTATTACTGGTATTTAATTAAATAAATATCTAGAAAAGTCTGTTAAAATCCTTTGAAAAAATCGTTTTATCGACCAACCACCTTAAGTTTTTGTTCGGATTGTAATAACCACAGAATATTCAGAAACAAACTTCGTATCTCTATACTAGCTTTCTCAATGTGGACAATAGCTTACGTCACAAATGACCTAATTTCTGTCCCCTCCAAACACACAACATGTTACAACATAAATCTCGTATCAATATATGCGTGTGATATTCGGTTGTGTATGTACCAACATCACACTCTGTCCGTGGAGGGAGACGACTGCAGTGTATATGTATACCAGTGTTAGGGTACATGCATATTACTATATATGTATTCGCTTATTGTTCAAACTGGTTGATAACAATCGATCTGAACACGGCTACAGTTGCAGTGTGACTAATCAGCTTAAGCGGTATCAAGCACACCCAGGCACACTGCTATCCACAATTTTTACACACACGCTTAGGGCTTGGTAATAACTGTCATATAAAATTTAACGTTTAAAAAATATCATTACTTTGTATATATTCAATTTACTTACAAACGACAAGTTAATTCAGTTTCCTTCTCCGTCATATCTAAACTTCTATTATTTTTACAAGTTGCAATAAAATAGCAAATCAATATTTATCAAAAAAAAAAAAAAAAAAAAATACATGTTTGGTAATATATCTAAAATGATAGTAAATGGTAGATATATGAATATATTTCACTTAAATTTAAGCATGATTCATCACTTACGAATTTAAGGAATTCCCGTTTTCTTAGTTTTATTTCTTTCATTGTTGCAAATGCGTAAATTTTAAATTTGCAGTTTGTTTTTAGAAAAGAAGATTGATTTGTTTCGAATAAAAGAATTATTTAATTTTTTAACGGTGACTCATGCTCAATTGTACTTGAAACAGGGTATACTTGTAATTGTTTTAAAGTAGTTTAACCATAATATTGAGGATTAGATAAGATAAGATAAGATTAACCCGCGCCTTCAAGCGATTGAAATTTAAATGGAAGATAACTCTAGGTAATATTTCTATAGTAATGATTGTACGAGCCAGAATAATTTCCAAATAATTTAGTGATTCTTGTAAATCTCGTTTCCAACTTTCCAAGGCTCTCCGATACTTTTCTGTACGATGTTTTAAGAAGACTTCATTTACTTTTTACATTTGAGCATTTTAAATTCGGGTTGTCACGGGAAAAAATTAATACTGAAAGAAAATAAATACTACCAGTACTTTTGAACAATTAATTTTAAAAATTTCAGTATATTACGTATTAGCAATATATTATACTTTTTTTTTTTACAAGGAAGGTTTTAAAACAGAATCAACTATTTAATGACTATGTAAAATTGTAGCATATAATAACTGATATACTCGTACATACATAAAAAATATATTTAAAACGTATAAAAAGATCACATAAAAACATTTTCTCTCAAAAAAATATTAATCATTTTTTTTTTGACAGAAAAGCTACTGTCGAACACAAAAGAACCATTATAAAGTAAAAAAAAATTATGTATGGGTTGGCTTAACGGAATTTTAATACAGCAATAAGTAATTTTCAAAATGAACCTACAAATACTATAATACATTACGAAAGAATAAAATATATTTCAAAAGTTTCATCTACATATAGAAAATATCGGTATTGAAAATCATAAAAATTGTTTTTATTATCGATGGTAAAAGTCGATTTTTTTTCAAGTAAAGAATATGAATAATTTCATGAAAGTTTGTATCTCTGTTAATAATAACAAGAGGCAGGACCGGCGAAAGGGGGGATTAGGTTGCCTGCCGGCCCAGGGCTAAAAAGGGGGCCCGGACAAGTGAAGACATATCCAAGCCCGTCAACTGTACATATTTTTGGAAAAAAAATTTTTTTGTGCTCGGGGATCTCTCGCCGGCTTTGACAAGAGGTGCTCATGAAATAATGCAAGAGACTACACTAAAATATAAAACTATAAAAGGCTATCGGTTCGGTTCGTGTTACTAACACAAAAGACTAACAGAGGACCTAACAAAGTTAGTGTTACAATGAAACTTAATACTAGCCACAATATTTTGTAAAGAATTCAATAAAAAGGAGATTGCCTCTTCTACCCAAAAGTCTACTATTGTTATAAGAAATCTGCTATCACTGTACAGTATAATCCCTACCTATAAGTTATCGTTCAAAGAAAAGAATTTAAAGATAACTTTGAGTTGTATTAGAAATAAATACTCCCAACGTAGCACTCTGCATAACATAACGAATTTCCGGTTACCAAAATTATTTTTTCCCGAAAACCCGCTAACATAGGATAATCGTCCAAAAATGTAAAAAAAGTCAAACTGCAAGGAAATCGTAACAATTTGTATGTGAAAATAAATCTATACATATAATAAAACTGTAACAAAACCATTTCTGTACACGGAATATTTTTTGAAAATTATACTGGTACCGTAAATAGTTATCGATGTAGATATCAAAACAGCAATTTTTAAAATTTTTGTCTGTCTGTCTGTCTATTTACGCATAACGCAAAAACTATTGGACGGATTTAATGAAATTTGGTGTGATGATAACTTATTACCTGGGTCAACATCTATGATATTCTTTGCTCCGCGAAAATGTCTCATTCCCACGGGAAAATAGAAAAACTATTTTGAGCCTGTGCACACATTATGCAAAACTACTGAACGGATTTTGATGAAATTTGGTGTGGTGATAACTTATTACCTGTGTCAACACTTAACCGTTTCAGTCCCAATGTACATGTACATGTACACAAGTTTATTTAATTCTGTAATTTATGGTCTCTAAATATTATAACTTTTGTTTATATTAAATTATTCAACATTGCCTCCACTATCAATTAATGGTGACTGATTAAAAATCTAATGTTTATGAATGGTAATAATTAGTTGTTTTTTTTTTAATTTATTTTTTTTTTATTAATTTTTTTTATTGTTAGAAAAAATTCAGGACTGAAAGGGTTAGGATACTTTTTATTACGGGGAAATGTCTCATTCCCACGGGAAAATAGAAAAACCATTTTAAACATGTGCATGCATTACGCAAAAATTATTGTTCTATGCAAGTTCTGTATAATTATTATATTGAGTTTATAACAATGCGTCGCGCGAACAACGTCGCGGGTACAGCTAGTAATTAATATGAGATTTAAAGGCTAAAAAATTTGCACCACAATCATTATACACATAACATGAAAAATATGAGGTGATATGAAGAAGGTGAATACAAGGAGTCACTGTAGCACTTAAAGAAGTCCTTATGATCAGAGAGTATGCTGTTTTTCCTTCAAAAATATCTGATTACATTATTCATTTTTTCGTTTCTCTTTCATCATATATACTTTCCCACCACACTTTTCGCTGTTTAACAAATTTCTTTATCGTAAATGGTCTTGAGACTATAAATTTTAAAAGCTATTAAAAGTAATTCACACGTAAGTGAAATATAAGGGAAAATAAAGTAGAAAATGTAATTGCTTGTAATAAAGATAAATTGAAAACGTAATCACTGAAAATGTACGAACCAAATTAACAAAGAGAATAAAAAAGGTAAGCAAAAGACAAAAAAATATTACAATTTTAACAAACGGTGTCGAAAAAGTCAGAGAATTAAATACTTACCTATTAGGAACGCCCCAAGTAATTTTAGTTTAGTTTTAAATGTGGATATAAAAGTTTCGTTTTTACGATTCTCTAATACCTAACAACATTTTAAAATTGACAATAATTTAACTGACGTGTATTAAGTCCCATAAGGATATTGTAGCTATTTCACTTTTATCGTGGAAAAAAAAGTTAGAACAGATTTTCACAGCGAAAAAAATGGTAGAAAACTTTTCATTGGTCATTTCATTGTAGGTAAACGCAATAAAAATGAAAAAAAAAAAATTTTATTGGTAAAACCTAATTTCAAAACCGTAGAACTAAATTTGTGTTTTCTACAACTCAAATTTATTGCCTAAAAACAATTTAACTTGAAGAACTGTCAACCCAAAAACACTATTGTGTTCTTACTAGTTGACAGTCTGTTCTTTTCGTTAAAGTGCTAGACACATAATTTTGGTTATGTTGAAACACAAATTTATTCGAAAAAAGGCAAACCTCTCGTGTGATAATAAGCGAAAAAATAGCGTAAATTTAAAAAAAAAATTGGCGCGTTCACCCGACTAAATGGCTTCGAAACAACTTCTTACTTTTTTGTGCTTAAGTTTCTAATCTCACTTGAAAATGTACTTGTTTCTGTTCACTCTTAATTTTTTAACAAATTATCCTGGATACATTCCTATTAGACAAAATTTTAGCCATTCAATTTGTTTCATAATTCGGAAAGAATCTGTTCAAATCATTATCGAATACATTTCCTATTACTTTCAACATAATATTTTTAATACTAACTTATTGTGGTATAGAATAGTATATTGTACAATAAGTGCGGGAAATTGTCGATTGCCCACGAAAGCGAAGTTGAGCGCACGAACGTAGTGAGTGCGCTCATTCGCTTAAGTGGGGCAATCGACAATCCCGCACGAGTTGCACATGCTATTTTTTATTACGAATTTCACATACTTTTTTCTATTATTATCACTATTTTTGACATTTTTATTACTTTTTAAAATAATATTTTTAAGTGTTCGTCTTTTTTTCTGAATTAATTATCGTTTAAATTACTTTGTTGGTGGTTTCTATAGAAATAATTATGAAATATTTATTAAATGAAAAATTAAGAGGCGGCTTTGCGTGCTTTGATTAAATTTTGCGTGTTTTATTGTCAATTTGCGTGTGGAAAGTTACTTTCCACACGCAAACAAGTATGTATGCGGGAAGAGTACAGTGGGCAAACAGCTATTTTGTGTACAGAAATGTGTGCGCCAAGTTAGTACTTCTCCCGCATGAGTAATAAAAAATTTTTAAAGTTTTTCTACTTTGCTTACTTAAACTTTTATTGTATCAAAACCACCCAAATGACTCAGCGTATTTATTAGGCGCTGGCCCTTAACACTAGCAAGTTGAGTCTTTGAATACCCGAGGCTGGCTGTGCTCATGAAGGTTTTCCTACAATTTATTTCCTTCCAAAACCCAAAAGGGTATTGGCAGAGCTTTATTAAGAAAACGGCTGCAAATTGAAATCCTAGTCCCCCATCACTTTTTCGGTTTCCCACCGTATAAAGTATAAAAAATGATGTGGATGGCGTCTGTTTCAGACAAAAAGTCTTAAGGGTCAAAACCATAGAACACTGGAAGGAATACAACTATCTCTTTTCTGCAATCACTTACGGGCATTTATGTGCATTTTGCAGAACTATGTTGTCATTCACTTGGTAGCTCCCAATGGGTGTGTTTCAATTGTTGTCATATTGTTGCCGTCGTGTTGACACGGTATACGTGGTATACATGCATGATGCGTGCCACATTCATGTTATGTATAGGCGTACGCAAGACACTCATACACACAACCATCCATCTCACTAACACACACAACTCCGCGTGCACATATATAACATATTGGTGGGATATTTTCTATCCTTTGTCGTTACACTGGTTTCAGTAGTATAGAGATACTAGCGTTCGTTCTGTAATATTCTGCAGTCAAAACAAGTACTATCGAAATAATATCGGAACAGTCCTTTGTTACTTCGATCCATTGTTACTTCGATAACTGTCACACAAATATGTCGCCAATTTAAGTCAACAAAATAAAGACATAATTAAATTCTTAATTACTTATTTTGTTGATCTTTGCTAATGCCGTATACGGTTATATCAAAAGTGACAATTATCGAAGGAATATTGTATATTATAAAATGGAATTTTCTTTTTATAATAAGAATTAATTACAATGATGTGACACATTTTAACTATGAACCCGAACCGTCATGTTTCGTAATCAACATAAAAAGAACTAAATAATATACATAATAATGTTTCACACGTATACTCAAAATGGTCGCGCCACGTTGTAATTATAGCATTAATAACTGACATAATATTTAATTAAATAAAAATATAAATTATACGTTAAACATATGCGAAATATATGTTGGCTTGTGGTAGACAACCTTTATAATTATTAAATTCATTTTCGATAAATTTTATTATAAAACATAACAAATGATTAGAGGTCAACTACGATTAGTCGATTACAAAACTACTCATTACTGTCCAGTACTTATGCATGTTGTTACAATTTGATTGCAACATTACAAATCCCTACATTAACACTGTACAGCCTGTGCGTCTGCGCAATAAACTTCCTTTCACAAGCCTCGTTAGATAATTACGAGGAAAAACACCTATTGTACACGTTGTGCAGACAATATTTTTTGTAATTTTGAATTAGAATGAAAATAAATCAATGAAAAATGAAAAAAACTTGAATTATTAAAAGTTTGACAGCTATATTAAAAAAAAAAATTACTTTAAATAATTTATGGGGAAATTATGACTTGTGCTGTTTATTTATTTTATTTAGAAATAGTATTTTTTGCACGATCGTCTATTTTCATGCATTTACCGATGCTGTTGATAATGCTGGTAAGTTACATTTCCCGAACGTTTGTTTATATCCATGGAAACCAAAAAATAACAGTGCGGTAAGTGAAATAGATGCGTGGTAAGTGAATAGGAGTGTGGTAAGTGAAATTAGCTCAAAAATGATTGTATTTCTTTACTTATATTGAAATTAAAAGTACAATTTGAACAATTAGGAAAATAAATCGATTAATATGAAAATTTTCACTAGTTTGCGGATTAATATTATTATTGTTGGCATTAATCTTAATATTTTATTGACATTTCAAAAGGTCGTACAATCATTAAAATTTTCTGTGGTTTTCATAATCTTCCATTCATTTTACGAGAATAAATTTGCAGCCAAAAATAAAATGCTTCATCAATTTCATTATTCTCACTAATATTATAGTTTAACAAACTATTTTCCTCAATTTTTTTAATAGAAAATTCAAAAAAGATATTCACGCCAGTGAAATATTGACAATTTTTTATTTACAAATATAGTTGTCAATTGTCACTACAAAGATTCGTATTAGTTGTTAAGAATATTTATAATATTTATTCATGGCATTCTATGTCATAACATAGAAATATAAATTTCACCTATATTATCCGAATTTTTATTTAACATATTTTTATTCTTTGATTATTTTAAATCGATCGTGCAAAAAATATACAATACACGATGCATTAAGTGCCTTTACTGATCTCGAAAATTGCAAAAACTCGACCCTGCGGGTCTCGTTTTCGCAACATTTTCTCGATCAGTAAAAGCAACTTACCGAACTTGTAAAATACTATTATGCAGCATGTTGTAAAACTAAAAAGTAAGCCATTCTGAAACTGTCCTAGGCAACTAAAAAAATTAACTTTTAATTCAAAATTGTAAGAAGAGTATTTTATGTCGAAATATTAGGTTTAAAATATTTGATATATTTTGTAATTAAAACATGTTTTTTACGTATGAATTTGTAATAAAACAATAATTATGTTTGAAAATTTCAGTATTTTTGTTGAATTTTTAATACTTCAAAACTAACGTTCTCACCAAGTTTTAACAAATAATTTCCAGATTGTTCTATTTTACATTTCCCTTCGAGTTAAACTGTAGTAGTATTTTTTCTTCAGTACCTTAACCAATATCTAATACAACTACCCTAAGCGTACTCGAGCGACTTCTGTCACCGTGACATTTTTCCTGTCTAGTCGTTCCTATCTAGTTTGTGTGCCCGAAAGATAATTGACTCACTTTCTCTAACACACACAGATTATATAGAAATGACAAAAATGTCAATATTCAATGTGGACTTTCCCCATTTAATGTACAGGTTTGCTTCGCAATAAGCTTACTTCACAAACTGAATACAGAGAAAGAGATAGAACGTTATTTGTTTACCTTATCACAAGTTTTTTTTTACTAAAATGTAGTGTATACAGTTGTTCCTTTAGATATTTGAATTCAAAATTTTTACTTACAAAAATGATATCATTATAATGCAACTTTTTAAATAAAAGAAATACGTACATAATTTATGTATCCTCATGTAAGATATGTCATATGTATATTCTGATTTATTTAAACATTAATTGATAGGCTTTTAGTCACATAGTAATATGTACATATTATTTTCAAATCTTCAAATTGTCATATGTTTATGTATTTTCTATACAAAATAATAAATTAATATATTAGATAATTAAATACATATTTAGTTTTGAACAGTATATGTGCGTTTTTCACGATGTTTTTTCCCAGAAACGATATCATAACATGAATATTTAAAAATATTTTCAACTTGAAAAAAGTGATATGGTTATATGTGCATATATTACGGATCTGGTGTGTACAAAACTTTTTTTATTTTATTTTTTATTTTTATCACACTTATGTTACCTTTATTGCCTTTATGTGTATATCTATATATGTGTACATTTTGAACACCCCCTATATATGCTTCACTTATAGTAATACAGAAAGAGACATACCTTTCTTGGTGTATCGTTTTGCGCAGCATTCGTGTAATATTTAAAATATAGACTTTTCTTTCTAATAAATTAATTCAAATGATACTTTGAGACATACGGTAGATGTATATCATACTATAATTATGTAATTAATATAGACTAACAATAAGTATAGAAAGAAATATGTATGTAGTTTTCAAGGTTGTTCACATGTTCGCAAATTCGCATGCAATCAACATGCCTTAACCACTGATTGACTGATTGACCAACTTACGAGCAGAGAAGTAGCTTAATAATACAGTCTATTTCAGCGAAGTAAGAACATACAAAATTTAACATGGGAAAAAATTGCTGAGATCAGAGTATGCTTGTTTTTTATGGGTATCAGTTTTATATACATAGGTAGTTATCCATAGTTAGTTATTAAAATTTTCTTTAATTGCAAAAAAGTAATTTTGAAATCAAAACAATAGGTGTCCAATTTTCTACTAAGCAGTATTATTTGTTAAAAAATATTTTAACATTAGATTAAAATTTATTTATAATTATTTCAGTAAATTTACTGCAATTGTCTTTTAATAACTTTTAAACATTATTTTGACGCGATATTATTTAAAATTTTGCTAAATACTTAATAATAATCAGGGCTGGGAAAAATGGTTCATAGAAACCATTTAAAATAGAAAATGGAAAATAGTTTCCAAAAATGCATTTAAAATACAAAATGGAAAATGGTTTTGCTGAACATATTTAAAACTGAAAATGGAAAATAGTTATTTTAAATGGATTATAAAATGCAAAATGCTTTTTACTTTATTTATATACTTTATAAAAAATATTCTATAAATTTTTTATCATTATTTATATTAACTAAAAAAAAAAAGTTCAAAAGTACTGAAATTAAATAAAGGCAGTCTTTTGAGAAAATTTTGTAAAGTTTGCATGATATGAAAACGAAACTTAGGTTTTCAAATATTGTTACTTAAAAATATTGTAAAATTTAATTCGGCTTTGACGTATTCAAACCCTGACTACGCTACGACTGAAACTTCTAAATAAAATTTAAAAAATCATCTACTCAAAGTACATTTCTTATCGACGTGTCTTAAAAATAGTAGTACACAACTTGAGTCAGAAAAGTTGACTTAAGAGAACTGCAACTCTAGTAACAAATTTAACTCAAATGACATTGCAACTCGAGTTATACAGAAATTCAGTCAATTAAATCAACTTACATTTAACTTAGAATTTGTTAGATTTCAAGTCGTTCAATTCAAGTTCTATAATTAATATTGCATACACATAAATTTGAGTATACATGCATTTTCATTTTAAATGTAAAATGGATTCAAATTTCCATTTTAAATACAAAATGGAAAATGGTTTGACCGAACTTATTTAAAATAGAAAATGCAAAACGCCATTTTGTATTTTAAATACATACCTATTTAAAATGAAATCATTTTAAATAGTTCCCAGCCCTGATAATAATAAAGCACCCCCTGATCACAACAAATTTTCCCTGTATTAAAATTTATATATTCTTAGTTGCTTGAAACACCCTATGTTGAATATAGTGTATCAATCAGCCTCCTATAATTTTACCATTAATTCTGCAAACGATAATACTGTATGTGTAATGTTAATGTCTAATGATTTATTTCATCAGAAATTTTTAGTTAACCTCAATCAATTCCAAGTATTCGTTTTGCACGACCTCAACTGATTGAGTTAGGTATTATAAAATGGTATGGATCGTTTTGATCAAAAGAGATGAACACTATGAGCTAGTGTAATGTGAAAATAAGAGACGCCAGATGGCGCGGTTTAAAACCGTGTTACCAAATTTTTAATGTAGAGCCGCTTCTAGAAATTGATTAACAAAAACAAGGTAATTGACACCTCGTTTCCATTGAAGTGGTAAACAGTAAGTAGTTTCCACCGTTAGTTCGAATATCATTAGGTCGTGTAATATGAAATGTCGTTTTCCGACCATTTAGCCTACAATAAAATTCAGGCAAATATTAACAGTTTCTTAAGCATTAGAGAAATGTTTAAAAACAGTTCTTCAAATTTAAAAAGAATTCTTCTAGCCTGAAATCATTTCCACCGTTCGTTAGTTAGAATTTTGCAATAACATTAAGTGCGTGTAATATGAAATGTCGTTTTCCGACTACTTGGTCTACAATGTAATTCATTATTCAGATAAATATGAACACTTTCTTATAAGCATTACTGAAATGTTTAAAAAGAATTCTTTAATTTTAAATAGAATTCTTGTAGCCTAGAACCATTTCTACCGTTAGTTGGAATAACATTAAGGCGGAGGGTCCTCCAGAACTTTCAAATTTTTCATTTTCTGTTTTGCTTTAAAAGTTAATTTGAGCCTTAAGGAATATATTTCTAATGTTTTAATCCCAACAGAAAGATTATCTTAGATAACGATAAACTGCTTCTACTTTTCAAGAACGAAAACTTTTTAATAGCGTTTTTCTCAAAACAGGTTTTTTCCGCGCCGTGGAACATAACTTAAAAATTTATTAAGGTATTAACTTGAAATTTTGTACAGATATTCTTTAAGATATTGCCCTTTGCATATACCTAAAATTTTGTATAAATTATTACTATAAATATTGTTTATAACAATTTGTTTATAAAAAAAAAAGTGAATATTTTTCTTTTTGGTTTTAAATTGTGAAAAAAAAAAATTTTCTCATCAGAAATAGGTACTTATTTTAATAAAATTTTTTTTGTCCGATTGAATTCAGTTGATTACAAGAGGCTGGGCATTCCACGACACAAATTAAAAGAGTCAACTTGGAACAGCTGTAGCACCGCCATTTTTTCTTTTTTTTTTGCACAAAAATTTATGAGTGAATACACCATAACATGTACTATACTATGTAACTTCATTTGATACAATAAATGTATCCAGTTTCTTAAAAAAAAATTATTAAAAATCCTATTGTTTGGAGGACCCTCCCCCCTTAAGTCGCGTCTACAAACGATGAAATATTTTTACGGCGTAGTCGGTGGACCGGCGATTGAGAAACACTGGATTAGAGTATTTTTATGACGTACACAAAAGAATTTCGAAAGAAATCTCGACAACTTTTACGATTTTAAAAGTGAGGCCTACTTTTTGAAGTTGAGCTTTTGAGAAAAAGCACATTCATTTTTTTAAAAATGTTACATTGTGAGGTGCGAACGGAAGACACCCTATAAATATGAGTCGAAAAAGAAAGAAATAAATATAGAAAACTGCACTTCCCGGCACTTCTACCATATTACTTTAGAGAGCAAAGAGTTAAAACATTTGATAAAAAATGTGACATACAAACGTATCAAAATTCACAATTTGATTAGACAAGCTAAACGATAGAAAAGAATTTACACTGTAACAATAATATCACTGGAATAATTTGTGGTCAGATAAAAATCATGAATTATGTGGTATTTGAATAAATTCATTTTTAAAACAGAAAATAAATAATCGGACTATGATTATTTTAGATTAAATGAAAAAATTAATACACTTCGTTCGTGGAATGGAATGATATCGTAATAAAAATGTTGGATTTTAATGAAAATTTTACGATTTAAACGTTTACGAGTGTCTTTATGGGTAAATAAAATATTACATTGCAGTTTTCGAATTTCGATTAATAAAATTATTGCTCTTAAAAATACTTGCGTCGACTATAGTGTTACATGCTTTAGTAAAGCATGATTTTAATTCATAGACTTTTAAATTAGGTTTATTTAAATTTAATAGATTTGAGCGTTACTTTAAATATAATATGGTATTGCATATTAACAAGTAAAACACTTTAAAAAAAATACCACTCTTAAGCGGCCCCTACACACTCAATAATATTGCACAAAATCTGAGGTGGCACAATATTATTGATCATCTGTAGGTTATATTGAAGGGTTGTACAATATATTATGCTGATCAAAAACAGTTTGAAATCTATTGCGCAATGAATGAATATTGTAACGTCTGTAGGCTCTGTAAATATTCAATTGTTACAGTTTGACTTTATAATTTGCACGAGTAATTATTTACTGCTTCACAACATCTTTATCATTTAATATTTTGAATTAAACAGCAATTGGATTATTGTACAATTCTTACATTCAATTTATACAAATTATTGAACTGTCTGGAGGGAAGTTCAATAAATTGCACAAGTTGATTGTACAATATTATTGAGCGTGTAGGGGCCGCTTTATTATTGAAATTCTTATGACATGGTACGATCAGTATGACCATTATATCAACTGGTTTGGCAATGATCATATTGATCGAAACATGTCATAAGAGTTTCAATACTCCTGTCGCAGCATCCTGCATAACATAACTAATTTCCGTTTACAAAAATTAGTTTTTCTCAGAAGCTAGTTGACATAGATAAATAGTTTAAAGACCTTTTTTGTGATTTTTTCTCCTCTTTTCAGTGGTGTAAAAAAATTTTTGAGTAAGTAGAAATTTTGGCAAAAAACTATTTTTTTCACTAAAAATGCCACAAAAACCATGTACCGGACATCGGACGTGTCTGGCTAACGAACGTGTCCAACGGTTTGAGACACACACACACACACACACACACACACACACACACACACACACATATATATATATATATATATATATATATATATATATATATATATATATATATATATATATATATATATATATATATATATATATATATATATATATCCGACTTTTTTTCTACAAAATCGTGTTCGACAGGTCCGAAAACCGATAGCGCCCCTACTCTCGCCTCTCCCATTCTTATCGTATAAGCTGTATAAGTCTAATTTTTCGGAGAAAATTCGACTAATAAATAAAAAAAAAATATTCTTGTCTTATTAAATAGTGGTATTAATCGTAAAAAAAAATTCATCCCCATTCCCCCATCCTATCCATACGAAAAAAAATTTTGAAAATTGACTGCTTTTCGGCAAAATCACACTGTGATGGTACCTTTACCTTAACAAAAGAAAATTCCTGTAATATTATGAATCAGTAGGTACCATGTCACATCATATAAAATTACCTACTTAAAATTAATCCGGTTATTATAATCAAATTTCAGCGTTTGGTCTGAATTTAAATAATTTATTATACATATCAAAACAAACACAACTGAATAGCACACACTACCAATCCCTCTTTAAGAAATTTCAATTTTTTCTTCTCTTCAAATACTACATTGTTAATAAATTAATCCATCAAGGTTTCATAAGAACATTAAAAATCTATTACCGTAGGCAAATTGATAAAAAATCATTCAAATTAAAAAATTTCGCGGTCGCCATTGCGATTTACAAAGTATAGTGAAGTGCGGGTAGACCACCTGTGCATGGATAAAAGTCATGAATTAATAAGGATTTCGTTGTTAAAACTACAAAATCCTAAAAAAAGCAATATACCCCTGTCGCAGCATCCTGCATAACATAGCGAATTTCCGTTTATAAAAATTCGTTTTTCTCGGAAGCCAGTTTACATAGAATGACGGTTTAAAAACCTTTTTTATGTAATTTTTCTTTCTCTTTCTATTGGTGTAAAAAAATGTCGAAAAAACTTTTGAATAAGTGGAAATTTTGGCAAAAAACGAATTTTTTTCACGAACAAAAACGATGTTCCGGGTATCGGACGTGTCTGGCTAACGAACTTGTCCAACGGTTCGGGATTTCCGATATTTTCACCAGCTTTCGTAAAACTAGGACATTTCGTTCAAGAGTTATCGTGCGGACACATATATATATATATATATATATATATATATATATATATATATATATATATATATATATATATATATATATATATATATATATATACATAAATTTTAGTGAATATTATTATTTTCGGTTTCTAGGGACCTCAAAGCAAATTTCTGCCATAATCCTGAGCTCAAATCGCATCATGACAGTGGCTGTAATAGCTGAAAATTCCATTCTGGAAATTCGCTAATAGCTTGATAAAAAAAATTACAAATCCCATAGTGATTACAGTAAGCGGCGATTACTGTATAAGCTGCCAGTACAAAAACACATAGTAAATAAAATTTTATATGGTCATTAAAATATTTATTAGATTTATGATTTTAGAAATTTTTTCCTCTTCTATAAAGTAATGTATCGTCAAGGACGTTATTTTACAAAATTATTGATTAAAGTATTTACGTAATTATATTTCCAAAAATTAGGTATGTATAATTTGATTGATTGATTAAAATTTAACTCTTTGCACTCAAGCAAAAAAAAAGTGAGTTGTAAATAGGCTGGTAAGACATGTAGGACATGACAACGACCGACGTTCTTTTTTTGACGGATTCTTTTGACGTTCTAACCTTGTTTCCCCAAAGTTGAATACTAATGCGCTAAATACGTCCTCAATGCTGTTTTTATTAGTTTTTAATTTTAAAAAAATAATTCAACGTGATTTTGTATTATTTTATTTACTATTTTTCTAATAAATGAATGTGTTTGCAGTTATTAAATAAAATATTCATGTAATGTGCAGTATGAGCAGTCATTACAGTTCAACATTCAGTGTGTCATGTGGTACATGTCTTATGATCCAACAGACAAAACACCATTAAATATGGTAGAGTTAATGGACAAACCATCTTGTCATGCTGTACATGTCTTATAAGCGCAAAGGGTTAATTTTGATAAAATTTGCGTATAATACCTATTCATATTTATAAACTTCTGTACGTAAATAGTTAAAAAAAGCACCTAACTACAGACACAGAGTAAAATATTTGCTTAACATTCAATAAATTACATGCTAATCCAAAGTTTAACAAACATTTAACAAAACCTGTTGCTAAAACAAACTGACAAATTTCAATGCATCTATTAGTTAATGATAGTTTATTGCAGAATGTTGATAAAAAAAAAGTTTACAATGTATTTCAAAAGTAATTAAACGTAAAACAATAGCAGAAAACTGATAATGTTTACATTTTTTAAGATTAAGTTTTAATTTTACGCCAAATTTTCAAGTTTATTTGCAACAATCTTCATCAACTTTTTATTACTTTTGCAGATGCCTTTGTTGATAATTATTTAAATTTCTGATGGAAAAGTAAATAGACGTAAGAGTAACGTTAGAAGGGTCGGAAGCTCAAATTCTATCACTATATTTGAATGGGATTAATTAGTTAACTTTTATTAAATAAATTGAAATTTTGTTCATCCCTGGATCCATTCAAACCTAATGAGTACCACGACGTGGTAATTTCTTAATTACCAAGAATTGGACATGGCCAACAAAAAGTTATAGAAACCTTTAGTAACACTCTAAATGTACTATGAAAACCTTCACTGGAATTATTCTTTTTAGTAAATTTTCCGTAGACAAGTAATTTTTAAATGAATAAAATTTCCAGTTGAACTAATTAGTTTTTATTAAGCTAATATAAAAAAAAAAATTAGCTAATTAAAGATAAATATCTTAAAGATTTTGAAATATATTTTGATAAACGTAAAATATATAAGATAAAAATAAATTTGCATTAATTAGTGTTTTGTTATATGTATTTAATTTATTAAATTTAGCTTTTACAATTCCGGAACTAAAGAACGCAGTTTAGGGCCTCATAAAAGGGAGTAAAGTATTTCTGTTAGTTCCTAAGGAGAAAGCATACTTTCGTTCCCGCTTTTACACTTAATCGGGCGAACGGAATTTCTAGAACAGCACTAATCAACAAGCGAAATTTAACTTAAATAACTTATTTAGAATAAGGGTATCTACACAATCAATGAAATAAGGAATAAGAAATAAGAAATAAGAAGTATGCCATCTAGTGACGTTGAGTGGAACTTTAACGTAAGTGCTCATAGATATAAATATGTGGGTACTTTTATACGTCAAAATTAGTGACAAAAAAAGTCATCACAAACGTTATTTTTTCATGAATTTTGATGTACAAAAATACCTAAATACATACACCTATGGGCAGTTAAATTAAAGTTCCATTCAATGTCACTAGATGGCATACTTCTTATTCCTTATTCCTTATTTCATTGATTGTGTATTAAGCCTAATAATCAGATTCAAACTCGTAGATCTTAGATCGTAGATTTTACAGCCAAGAGTATCTCTGTAAACGAATAGTTAACCATAGCAACAACGCTGGCTTGCGCTTGATCTACAATCATGTACTCAATTTAAAATGTAAATTTTTAAATACCCGGTATACTGGAATTTTTCAAAAAAAAAAAAATACTGTGTACGTAAGTCAAAAATGGCGCAGTTTTCAAAAATAATTTCTGTTTCTAATTGTATTTGATTGTGTCTTTAAAATTGTTATTCAAAATGAAAAAAATAAAACTGAATACATAATAATAAAAGAAACAGAAAACTGAAATTAAAAAAAAAAAACACAACTGATCTTTGAACATGTTTTAAATGAAAACAAAAAGAAAATTCATATTAATATTAAATGAATATTTTCTTTTTTTGTAATAAAATAAATAAAACCAATTTCCTTTAATATTTCTAGTACAAATTATAAAATATAAAAAATGGTTCTGGTTACCACTGAATTTGGAGATTTTTAGATGAAACCACACAAGAGTAAAAATCATTTAAAATACAAATACAGAATTATTTAATGCACACATATTAAATATAATTATATATTTCAATTTTATAACACCTTAATAGTTAATACTTAACCTCTAATAAAACACAATTTTTTTATAATCTCACCTCACTGAAAAAATTATTGAGTAAAAATTCTTTTTTACAACCGATCGTCCATAACAAACAATAAATTATTAAAAAAATGTAATATTTATCTTATAAAAAATAAATTGTGCGCTTTTTACATTTAACACACGACACACACTAATATAATTTTACAACTCATTCAAGCCGAAGTTGTATTTGTCATGGAAAAGGTACATAATTGTAGAAACAGCTGTATAAATACGTATATGCATATGTACCGTCGTCAGTTCAAAAAATCATAAAGATTTTTAAATGTATAGATAGATTACAAGTAGTTGCAATAGTTGCATTTTCTTATCCATAAATACTTTTGTTATTATATCATGAAAATTAGCAATCACTTGTAAAAATATAAAAAAGATCAAATAATATGTAAATACTGGAAAGTGTCAGTTTCAATAAACGATATTTAGCTATACATATATATTTTTTAGAGATAAGAGAATTTATCAAATTTGCGATTAAACAGATATTCCACGTATACAGTACGTCACAGCAAATAATCATATATTCGTAGGATTTTTCATATTTTTTGGAGTTCTTACAATATGTTCTTATCTACAATAATTTAACGTAAAAGCCCCCATTATGGAACGGTATCTAATACTGGAACAGTTTTGACATTTACATATTAATGACGTTATTTCTGAAAGAAACGTCTGATAACAAAAATTGTTATTAATAGAATGATTGTTTTCCAATTTAAACTCACCTCGCATTTAATGTTTCCTTACTTAATTAAAGAAATAAATATGTAAATGTCAAAACTGTTCCAGTATTAGATATCGTTCCATAATGGGGGCTTTTACATTATTGCAATTTAATTTCTACGTTTAACAATGGGTCAATTCGTATCAGCGTAAACGGAAGCCGCTCGTGCTCAATCGCAAGCAGTTTATGCTTGAAATAGTTAATATTATTAAAAATAGTGTTGCGAATCTTTTGGTAAATTCAGTCAGTGTCCCCAAGCATTGCGTTTAGTAGCACAACTGGAGCTAATCTGACGAAATTCAGTTAAAAAAGTTTACTATAGTTGTAACAATACAGCTAGGAAAAGATAACCGATCTTAACTTTAGAAAATTTTATCCTTACAAAGATTTTTTTGTTTGGTAGAATAGTAGATATATTTCTATTCAAAGAGAAATAAAATGAAGAAAATTGGGGTAAATTGCAATATGCTATATGGTGCGATATCTTCGATGTTTACCGCAAAAAACAAATAAATGCGGCCGAGAATTATTGTACTTAAAGCGTTAACGAGCGGTCACATATTTTTATTAAAAATAATTGCGTTTTATTATTAATTATCACACTTTAAAAGTCGTCAAAGTATATGTATAGGTTAGGACAATTAAAAATCGGATTTTGATATACAAACTAATTTGCCTAGTATATTAAATGGGGCCGCTTTACTCACTTGTATTTTGCATTGTTCTGTTATTTTTATCGTATTTTATAAAAAAAATACTACAATAAGTTAATAATATCATACAAATGTCAGTATTAAAAAATGTATAAAATATTAATAAATTTGAGTTTTCGAAAACAAAAATAGGCTTCCGCAATTTAACTTTTCATAATTAAAAATTTCCACCAACTTTGGTTCGTTTTTACCGGTTAAAAAAAAATATCGCACCATATAGTATATTGCAATTTTCCCGAAAATTGATAGATTCTCGTAATTTTTTCTATGGGAATTTTTTAAATGTGAATGCAGACAAAACAAACATTAAAAAATAATTTAACTCCTTTAATCAAAGTATATGAAAAAAAAAAAATATTCTTAAAATGCCGGACTTTTTGCTGCTAACAAATACCATAAATAAGTTTACAAAAAATAGCAACTCAATCAAGTCAATATTACAAAAAAATAATCCACCCAAGTAATTTGTAAAATATAGTTCAGTATAAATCATATACAAATTATAAACTATGTTAGTAAAATTGAATATTACTTATACAGTATTTCGAAAAACTTATCACAGATTGCGGCACTTCTGTCTGTTAATGTGTAGATATTAACTCGTTTTATTTATCTGTAGAGTTAAATTTTAACATTTTTTTTTTATGAAGAAGAATACATAATAAGTAGGTATACATGTATTAGGTATCACCGCATGCAGATATATTTTCAAAGAATTTTTTTGTTAACTCTCTAGAATTTAAATATATCCAGTAACGATGAAACTCAAACAGCTGAACGAGTTCATTTCAAGTACATGTGCACCGTCGTGGTACCAATATATTTTGAAGAAAGAACGATTGCCAGCATTGCCAGTCCCCAAAACGTTTAATATGTTCCGATTTCCGAATAATATGGCGAATATGGCTCTAATTTTAGAGCGAAAATCATTATTATACCCAAATTCATTTTATTTGCTTTTTCATATTTATTTTTATGTACATAATATACAAAATATACAGGCATTTTTATTGAAAGACTATAATAAATTGTTGAATGTTAAAACTTAAAAGTATAATTTTCTATTAAAATGAAATTAAATTAAACCTTAAAACTTATCAAAATACACGCTGTACTAACAAAATCAGTGTTGCCAGAAAAGTTTTAACGAAAATTGCCGATGAGCGGCGTTTGAGTAGCCCAACGCTTAAGACGGCCAATATTTTTAAAAATATCTTTCAAAAATACAGTTGACAAGCAAAAAAAGGTAAATTTAAGAAAAAATAATCAGACCCGATGAGCGGGGGAGGATTAGCCGAGGCTATAATCCTGAGGCCCAGAGTCATTCATTATGAGTTCGGTCAAAAGAAGAAAGAGTCTTTTTTGCTCGTCACTTGTATTTTGGGCAAAAATTTTTGAAAAATTTTGTTTACCTCTCCAAGGTCCCTCATTTCTCTCCACCGCCCTGAAAATAACTAAAAATTGTAGCTTTTAAAAACTGAATTGTAAATAAAAATTCAAAATAGTCCAAACGGCTATTTGCCGCCAACAATAAAATTTGTCTATTTAAAATTTTAGATTCTTTGAGTACTTTTTCTATCGCTTAAGATAAATAAAATCTTGTCATTTATTCACAAATTTTTGTACATTGGACGTTTTAAGTAAATTCAATTTGATTTGATATGTCACAATCACATACCTTATTAAAGATAGGACATCAAAAAACTTGTGTTTCTCAAGTTACAAAAGAATTTTTTTGAAACTTTCATCTTTTTTATATAGATATGTCCAACCCCGGACCTTTTTTCATTAGAAACGGGGTAGAAACTTGAAAATGGCGCCCCCCCTCTCCAACGTTTGACAAAAATTGTCAAAAAAACTCATAAGTATATAAGTCCTTTATAAAACTCCAATTTTTCCCGTTGCGGCAATGATAAAAATTGAGGGTTTTGTAAAGAATCAACGTAGGCACAAGTTGATTTTTTATTTTAATAAATTTACTCCAAAAGCACTACAAGTTGTGCAAATTTCAAATTTTTATCACCAGCCCCATCAGAGATACAGAGGCGCAAAATTCCAAAATTTGGAAAAAAGTCAGTTTTCGGAAGTTTGTAAAAATTAAAGGATACAAGTTTTACAATTGAAATAGTGTGTATTTGTTTCATAATGGGTAGTTTTACCCGTATACCTATTCTCATAAAAAATACTAAACGAGGTTTAAAACATTCCTTCTATAAGAAAAAAAATGTTAAAATGTTTTTTTTTATGGAAGGGACGAAAATAGGTTAAATATGGACATCACTTAAAATAAAGAGACATTTATTACCTTCAAAATGGTTTTTATTTCAACCTTTTAGGATGAACAGTTTATAAAATATGTGCATTGGCATAAATGGCTGCAAACGCAAAAATCAGCGCAAATTGGAAAACAAAAATGACTACAACGCTTAAACGGTTCAAGATAATTTTTTTTTTTTAAAATTGTTTTAAATACCTCAAATACAGTAGAAACAACTGGAAGAATATTAATTTTTTCTAAAATGGACGAGCAACTAACTTTTTTTAGACCATTTGATATAGACCGACCTAGTATGATTTTGGCGCCCCCTGAAACTGACGCCCGGGGTAAGGGCCCCAGTTTGCCCCCCCCCTTAGATCCGGGCCTGGATATGTCAAATATTACTAGAATTGCATAACGTAGGTAATTTAGCTGAAAAATATACTATACATCTAATCGTAATCACTCAATCAGATAATAAGCAAATATAACAAACTTCTTTTGAATTTTAATTAATCGATTCTAATATAACAGAATAGTGAAAATTTATGTACAAATCCAATAATTATGTATCTTAATCCTAACTAATTTTATAAATGCGAAAATGAGTTTGTTTACATACTTCATTTTTACGCCTCAGCTTAATCCAGTGCCGGATTTACACTAGAGGCACGCGGGGCACTGGCGGGGTGGCAAAATTTGGCCCACTTTTATAGAACACAGGTGATAATTTTTTTTTTTTTGCCATCACTTATTTTCTAATAGGAAAATAAAAAAACGAGAGCTGTTTTTTTTTTTTGCTCGTCACTTATTTTTTGATAAGAAAAGGTAAAAAAGTGGGAAAGTTAGGTAATAAGAAATTTATTTAAATTTTTATCAGGTGCGGAATTTTTCACAGTCCCCCGGGCGGTACTTACGGTGAATTCGGCCCTGACTTAATCAATGGATTTAAAACTTTACACAGAAATAGCTGCAGGATAGAAAAAAATATAAGCTACTTTTTATCCAGGAAAACATATCATTCCTGAGGAAAAATGTATTTAAAATGAAGAAGACGTATCTACTGGACGTAATTTTAAATACCATGCGGCCGAAACTGTGAATAAATACCCCTGTCACAGCATCCTGCATAACAGCGATTTTCCGTTTATAAAAGTTAGTTCTTCTTGGAAACTAGTTGACATAGAATAATAGTTTAAAGACCTTTTTTAAGTATATAATTTTCTCTCCTCTTTCCAATGGTATAAAAAAATTTTACAAAAATTTTTGAATAAGGGGAAATTTTGGCAAAACACTAATTTTTTTCACGAAAAATGCCCCAAAAACCATGTTTCGGGCATCGGACGTGTCTGGCTACCGAACTTGTCCAACAGTTTGGGACTTCCAACATTTTCATCAAATTTTGTAAAAATAGGACACTTCGTTCGAGAATTATCGTGCGGACATATATAAATTTTAGTGAATATTATTTTCGGTTTCTAGGGACCTCAAAACAAATTTCTGCCATAGTCCTGGGTTCAAGTTCTGTCATAACAGTGGCTGTAATAGCTGATATTTCGATTCGAAAATTCGCTAAAACTAGTAGATAACTTAAAAAAATAAGTAATATACTTACTATAACGTTTTTAAGGACATAATATCTTCTTCTAGGTCTTTGTTCCTAATTATTATTCCTACTCATTCTTGTTACTGACTAGAGTGCAAATAAAAATAAAATCGAAAAATTCCTTTTTAGTCTAGAGCAGAGTCTAGTTAGATCTAAATCATTTTTTTTCTAGGTGATTTATTGTTGAGACTACCAAAAAAAGAGGGAATTTTAAAATAGGTAAAAAAACCTGATTCTTTTCATTTCTATCGTTTCTATCTGTTACATAAGAAACTTTTTTATTTCTCTCTCTTTCACATTACTTTAATTAGAGTAGTGGTTATATCGTCAAATGGTTACATCTCATCATGACTGGCAAATTAGATTCAAATTTGAATGTGCGCGAAGAAGTTCTGAATTTAAATTATAACTATAAAACAATATAAATAATTATAATTATAAAATTTTACGAAGAGTTTTGAGATATTTTAAGAAGTATCTAACTCAAAAATGTTAAAATAAAAATCGTACAGAATTAAATTGTCATTAAAAACATTATCACAATTAACCATTTGTTAAAAACTTTTTAAAGCTAGTAAAAGTATTAAAACAGTGTTTTTTATAGAAAATACCGAAAATACTACTAAAATTTTTCATAATAAAAAAAATCAAGTGTGCCTATTAAGTTGATTCGTGACAGAACCAATTTACGTTAATTATTAAAAAAGCTGTTTAATTTTTGACTAAAAGAAAAAAATGCAATCTGTGGAGAAAAATATAAAAAATAATAAAAAAGAATTACTCTCCGAAGAAGATAAACAGTTACAAGAAGAATTAGATTTATGTGTTGAAAATTTAAAACAAAACGATTCAACACTGTGGCATTCCGCACTAGAAATTTTACGAAGCCAAATTCGCGCATCCACCACATCTATGACATCTGTGCCCAAACCGTTAAAATTTATGCGACCCCATTACTATACGATGAAAAAAATATTTGAAAAAATACAAGATAAAAAAACAAAACGTCTATGTGCCGATATTATAAGTGTCTTAGCGATGACTATGGGCGAAAATCGTGAATGTCTCAAATATCATTTACTTGGATCATCGTCAGATATTGTCCAGTGGGGCCACGAATATGTTCGACATCTAGCGGGTGAAATAGCACTTGAATGGAATGATCTGCCCGACTTACCTGCAAGTGAATTGATTCGCGCGAAATTGATCGATTTAACGGAACAAATTGTCCCGTACAATATGTCCCACAATGCTGAAGCGGATGCGTGCGATCTTTTGATGGAAATTGAACGATTAGATTTACTCGACAAGTACATAGACGAGAACGTGTATCATCGTATCTGTCGTTACTTGCAGAGTTGTGTTCCGTACGTTCCAGATCCGGAATCTACAACGCTATTAAAAACCGTGTTGCGAATTTTTCGTAAATTCGAACAGTATTCGCACGCATTACGTTTAGCGATACGATTAAACTGTCGCGAATCAATTGAGGATATTTACAATAGTTGTAATGATGCAGCTATTAAAAAACAATTGACTTTAATGTTAGCAAGGCATCAAATCTATTTGGAACTTAACGAAAACCAGCCAGAATATAACGAGTTACTGGAAATGATGTCAAATTCACACCTAAATCATCATTTTTTGAATTTAGCGCGTGAATTTGATATTATGGAACCGAAGACACCCGAAGATGTTTATAAACCGCACTTAGAAAGTTTACGTTTACCATTTGGGGTCGGTCAAATTGATTCAGCTCGACAAAATTTAGCGGCCAGTTTTGTTAACGGTTTTATTAACGCCGGTTTCGGGCAAGATAAACTTCTTATGACCGATGGCAACAAATGGTTGTTTAAGAATAAAGATCATGGTATGATGAGTGCCACCGCGTCCTTGGGATTAGTACTTCTTTGGGATGTAGATGGCGGATTGACTCCGATCGATAAATATCTCTACTCGTCCGAGGATTATATTAAATCTGGAGCTCTGTTGGCTTGCGGGATCGTTAATTGTGGCGTGCGAAATGAGTGTGATCCAGCGTTAGCCCTACTCTCAGATTATGTGTTGCATAATAGCATAGTTTTGCGTGTCGGCGCAGTTTTTGGACTTGGACTTGCGTATGCTGGATCAAATCGTGACGAGGTGCTTTCGACACTGATACCCGTATTTTCGGATTCGAAGTCAACCATGGAAGTAATCGGTGTGGCAAGTTTAGCTTGCGGTATGATCGCGGTTGGAACTTGCAACAGCGAAGTAACTACAGTAATTACTCAGACTTTGATAGAAAAATCTGAGGACGATTTAAAAAGTACATTTGCTAAATTTTTGCCGCTGGGTCTTGGGTTGGTGTATCTAGGGCGTCAGGATGCTACTGAAGCACTGGTTGCGGCACTTGAAGTACTTCCAGAACCGTTTAAGTCAATGGCCACAACTTTAGTTGAAGTTTGCGCTTATGCGGGAACTGGTAATGTTCTAAAAGTGCAACATTTGCTGCATATCTGTTCAGAACATTATGAAACAGTTCAAGAAAAAGAACAAATCAAAAGCAAAACAAATAAAACAACAAAAGAAAGTGCGGAGCAAAAAGTGGAACGCAAACAAAAAGATCTAAGCAGTACTCAAGCGGTTGCTGTGCTAGGAATCGCATTAATTAGCACGGGCGAAGAACTGGGTTGCGAAATGGTGTTTAGAACGTTTGGCCATCTTTTGCAATACTGCGAACCGGTTATTCGCCGATCTGTACCTTTAGCTCTTGGTTTAATCTCCATTTCCAATCCAAAATTATCTATACTGAACGCGTTGAGTAAATTTTCACACGACAGTGACCCAGAAGTGGCACACAACGCAATATTTTCAATGGGTCTAGTGGGTGCCGGCACGAATAATGCCAGATTAGCGGCCATGCTACGCCAACTCGCTCAGTACCACGCTAAAGATTCAAACAATTTATTTATGGTACGAATTGCCCAAGGTTTAGTGCACTTGGGAAAAGGAACGTTCACACTGAACCCGTACCACAGTGACCGGCAGCTATTAAATCCGGTCGCTTTAGCCGGAATTTTGGCCACCGTTGTTGCATTTTTGGATGCTAAAAATACTATTTTGTCCAAATCGCATTATTTATTGTATGCGTTGACGACAGCAATGCATCCAAGAATGTTGATTACATTCGACGAAGAACTGAATCGATTAGCGGTTCCGGTGCGGGTGGGAATGGCAGTCGACACGGTTGGACAAGCTGGCCGACCAAGAACCATAACTGGATTTCAGACGCACACGACACCAGTGTTGTTAGGTTACAGTGAACGGGCTGAATTGGCGACTGAAGAATATATACCGCTAACGCCAGTATTGGAAGGGTTCGTTATACTGAAAAAGAATCCGGATTACTGTTAGTTTGTTTCCTAAATTTACTGTTTATTTTAATATGTAGAACTACCTACGAAAATATATAACTCAATTTATTCAAAAAGCTTTTTTTTCTTTTTAAATTTGACGTCTAATTAGGTTTTTGAAGAAAAAATTTTTTTGTCATAAATAGAAAGATCATATATAAGTTTTATAAAAAAAACTCTTTTTATTTTTTTTTAAACGTAATAATTAAGAAGTTATATTAAATTAAAAATAAATTTTTAAACTTAAAACCGATAACGGGCCAATAGTTCACGAGCGCTTATGTGACGTAATAAAGGTTATATGGCCTGAACATAGCTACATTAGTGTCTTTTTATTTTCAAATAGATTATAGACCAAGAGCTACTGGCCGATTTGCGATGGTCATTTCAACACGCGTTAAATTAAGAAGATAGAATCAGAATCTTGGATACTTACTCTACACAGAAATTCAGTTCTGACAAGCTTACTCGACTCAACCCGGCCGAATAAGCTTGCCAGAACTGAATTTTTATGTAGAGTAAGTAGTATCCAAGATCCTATCTTCTCAATTTAACGCGTGTTGAAATGACTATTGCAAATCGGCCAGCAGCTCTCCTACTATTATTGTTGCTATGAAATTATTGTTACTATGAAATTCTCGAAATTATTGTTGCTCTGAAATTGTTGTTTCTATCCAAATTATTGCTTGCTATATCTTCACTGTCGAAATATCGAAACTAAAGAAATATCGAGCTTGTTTTGTACCACTTTGTGATAGCAATACAAAAATAAATCCGGAAAAAATGTCCCTCAAGATTTTGAACGTCGAAATCAATGAAACAACCATCAATAATTTTTCCTACTAAATTTTAATAATTTTGACACTTTTGACATATTACCTTTACGACGTCACAGACATCGCGATCTTTTGTAGTGCTGTTTTTAACCAAATGATATTTTTTAAAATTTTTCAAGTTTTAATTAATTTATTATTTATTATACACCTATCATTTTTAAAAATTTTTTCGTATCGATTGTCAATATTATTTATGATGTAGAATTGAAATAAAATAAAAAAAATGATATTTATTTTTTATTCAAAAACCAAATTATTAAATTATAATACAAAAATAGAAAATACAGAAAAAAAAAAAAACTATTACATTAGCGTGACGTAATAAAATAACGTGAATTCAACTCAACAAAACCCAAAACTGAAACTTACTGAATATGAGCAAACATGTTATATTACGAGGTTTAATTAGGGTTACCAACTAGCCAAAATCTCCGAAACTAACTCGGAATTTATTGTTCTGTCCCGTGCTCAGGAACTGTAATATTTTTATTGAATTGTAACTCAAATATTATTTGTTTATATTCCTATCACCAATTAAATTTATTAAGAATCGTAAAGTTTAGATAGGTAAAGATTACGTGAGCGCCTCTGGCGGTAAAATTAGAAACTGTATCACATAAAGCATACACGGGCGGGTTATTATATTGGATTTTACAACGCCAGTTAGAAGTATACGTACATGTTTTACTTGACACAACTTTGAATTTCACCACCAGAAGCGCAAGTGATAATCTTTGCGTCACAAATGGATGATTTTCTCAGTCAGGCTCCAACCAAAGATCATTTTATTGATTCCATTTTAGCAACAAAGTTCTCCAATACGGTTTTTAAAAATTAGCAAATGTACAGTTCACAAAATTTGTGCTGTTTAGTTTGCAAAATCTAGACTGACATACTTTTGGAATATGATTCTTAATTTTTCATAATTTATTGTTTCTAAATGAAAACGGACACTCAAACTGCTACCATTTCTTTTAACTGTTAAATTTAACCTACTCGCAGTAGCTTTTCTTTTCGCCACTAGATGGCAAATTATTATACTGGCTCCCATTTGATTTCGCAATTCGTATACGTGCGTCCAAAATTGGTTTCTCAGCCACTGTAAAATTTATTTCATTTTGTTTCAATCGAATTATTGGACTAATTTCAACTTTCAACTCTTAAATATATATTAGCTTTTTCGATTAATATACACACACCGGCATAATTAGCGGAACATAAAAATAATATAAAAACCTATTTATTAAACAAAGTTGGCGGTTTTTTTTTCAATTTTAAAAATTGAAGTAACGAATCAATTGACTTTCCATAGAATTGTTTTTATTTATTATTGATGCAATTCTTTTTAAGAGGTCTGTCACTTTCGAATTCAAATGGCGTTTCTTCTCCATGTGGTCGAGCTTCAAACTGTCGTAATTGAAGAATGGCAAAGACTGTCCCAGGAAACTATAAATAACATCATGCTGAGTATAGAAAAACGAATGGAAGCTTTGATAAGAGCACGGGAGGAACCACGCGGAATTAAAACGCTGTGTTTAATTTTCTATTTGTTAAATAATCTTTAACTTAAATCATTCTTAGGCGACATAAGATTCCAAAAATTTGCCATTTTATATGGTTACTTGTTTTGCTACCGAAAATAAAGATATATCGACTTGTGAACATGTAATTTTAAGCGAATAATTAAATAAGATTAAAATTTTCTTGAAATTAAATGGTTTGTTTGATTTTTACAGATATTTTGTATGTTCCGCTAATTCTGCCGGTGTGTGTATTAGCTATAAAATACAAGACCGAATATTTATCCAAAAAACAAACCATGGACAAACTTATCAAATTTATTAGGATTTTGTGGCGCGAACTACCAAATCCTAAAATGAAAGAAAAACATCTATGTGTTTCACTTCTTTATTGTATTGAATAAAATACGTATATAAGAAAATCGTTTACTTATTTTCTATTTCGTTTTAAGAATATATACAATAGATTAGTTTCCATATTGCTAAAATTATTTAACTTTTCATGTCTTATCCTATTTAAAATTCATTAAAAATGAACGTTTCATAACAGTCTTATCCAAAATGCATACGGTAATTTCAAAATTCACATTTTTTTCATATACATTCCCATTCCGGCATTCTGAGGCATATAATGAGGTGGTGGTGGTGGCATATTACTCATATATCCTTGAGGTATGTACTGTTGCTGAGGATAATTCACTGGATAGGTTCCCATACGCTAAAAAACATACAAAAATATATTAATTTTTTGGATTTAATAAAAAAAGTTGATCAACAAGAAATCCAACAGTCCAAGAACCGACCTTGTAACATGGATGAGGTATAGTCGAAAAAATCTGTGGAGCTTTATTTGTATCTATAAAATCGGTATCAAAAAAAGTGACAGTCTATGTATAATCGAGTACAAACTACGTATTCGCTCCGAGCCGAAAGTATAGCCACCTATATCAAATGATTATTTAACAATTTATCAGGACATTTTACTATTTAAATGAATGGAAAATATATTAAAAAATTGAAATTTGTTTAATAAAAAGCCATATATCTGCTTATTTTATCTCAAAAATGTCTGAAAATAAAATATTTTTCAATAATTAACCAAGAAAAAGCATAATTTTTATGATTTTTTTTTTTTTGAAAATTTCCAAATAAAATGACGTTTGATAGTAGGGTTACAAATAATTGTTTTTATTATTTTGTAGAATCTGGTAAATAGAAATTGTAAGAAGTACTCGCTTTGAAAAAAATAAACAAGTATTTAAAAAAAAAAAAACTTTTTCTTAAAGAAAATAGTAAAATTATGTACAAATTCCGTCCTGATAAACAGTTATATTTGTCCACCACGAGCGCTGTAGTCGATTTTTGTATCGATACAAAAGCAAGCAAAAGCTCGTAGTGAATAATCTAAGTACGGGTAGTCGAAAACTGGACTGGTAACATTGCTAGATAATGAACTATTGATTTAAAATAATAAACAAATTCAAACAATTAAATAAAGACAAACAATTTACTGCCTAGTTTCTTAAATTTATTCATAGTACACTTAATGTCATTTTATTCCAAACAATTTAAATAGCATTTTAATTTTTTTTCTTAGTTTTAACGTGGATATGGTTTTGGCAGGGGTACAGATGATTGTAAGTGAGTATGTAAATGAATAAACCAGATGAATAGGTAGTATTTATTGTTGTCTCTATGTATACCTATTGAACTATAAAACGTATCCACGATTAAATGTTTTTCCATGCAGCGGAGTAAATTTTCTCTTTTTCATTCTTCTTTCAGCCATTGCTGGTAGTTAATATAATCTTTAAAATTTTAATTGACGAACTCTATGGGCTCAATTTTTGTACGGTCAGTTCTTGAACTGTATAATTTTAAAGATTTTTCTAAACACGGGTGTATTCTTATGTATTTTATTTAAATACATACAAATTTCTTTAATACTATATCAAGAGCATTCACTGGGAAGCATTTGAAAACGATCCACGGAAGGATTAATTACAAAAAGTGGATTTTTCTAATTATTAACAACATTAAAACTAAAAACTTAGCTTACCGTGGTCTGAGGCATTGTCTGCGGTGGAATGTCAATATTATTTACTTCACTAGCTTTGTTCATTTCGGCTTGTTGTCTGTAGTCAGTATAAATTCCGGAGCTACGATCAAAAATCAATTGCTTATTACTGGTTATCAAAAAAGCATAATTATCCTACACTAAGGATGATTAAGGATGGTGGATTGGTGATTAAAGTATGCCATAAAAAGAATTTCGTAGGAATCACTTGAGTTCCAATTAGGTTAAACAATAAACGATTTCGTATCGATTTTAAAAGAAAAAAAATTATATATCCCCGACAAATTAAACGAAATAGTTAGTGTTCTCATTTATCGTCTGTTATTTGTACCGGAAGTAGATCAACTACGTATCAACTTACAAAGTTCATCATGTTTTACTTAACTTCCGTCAAAAAAAAGTAGTTTTATGAATCTTATGCTTTCTATTATTTTTTAATGTCAAAAATACCGTCATGTTATTTTTTTTTTTTGTAAAAATTATAACAAATATAAAAGTGGAAATCACGTGGTATGAACAACCATTTTAGAATATTATGTCCGCCAATAGAAACTTCTAATTGTCTGTGGGATTCAACGTCAACCATGGTCAAATGAAATCTTTACTTGATCAAAATTATTTACTAATAGGTATAATTTATATAATTTCTCATAAAGTACGTATTTTAATTCGTAAAATAAAGTTTACTGGCAATAATTTAATATTACAATTAATTAAAAATTTTTTTTATGTCTACTGTGTGATTTGACTTGGTGGCATACGTCGATTAACTGACGTCATCTGACATTAAACAACGTTTTGGCGCAAATTTTAAAAATCAAACTAGTAATTTTATAAATAATTTAAATTATTAAAATAAAATTTAAAAGTGATTTAAGTTGGACTTACGCGCTTGTTACTGCCACCGCAGGGTTTGGATTCATTTGTTGATTCATCCCTAGAAAAATAAGTCAGTGAAATAATATATTTCACAAATAAGTAAATATTTTTATAACTTACCCTGTTCAGTTCTATTAACCATCGGTTTTGTTTTGGAAGGTGATAATGCCCCATCATAATGGCTTTCTGACTTTATATCTTCTAAAATTCAATAAATAACAATTAATAAAAATATATAAAATAATTTTTACTTTCAATAAATTCTTATTTGAAATGAATTGTTAATCAAAAATAGAGAAAAATACTTTTAAAAAGAGAGGTGACAGAATTTAAAAAAATAGACGTACTTAAATCTGTGGGTTTATTGATAAAAAAGTCTAAATTACTATAAAAGAGCATAAAAAATATTAAATTTTATTACATTATCGTTTACTAAGCAGACAAAATCAACTACATTATGGGTATAATGATTAGTTATAACCCACTGGTGCTCAACCTGTCACTCTGATAGTGTGTATGAAGTGACAAATCGTCATTTTGTTTACCATCAGAAAATAAAATGGTTTAGTAAGACATACTATTATATAAAAATGATAGCAAAGTATAATAAAAAAATAAAAATTAGTTTTAATTCATAGAAAAGTAGAAAATCCGTTTCGAAAATTAAATATGAGAGAAGAAATGTCCGCCATATTTCTATTCTATATTAAAGTTGTGGTAGAGTAAGAGAGGGGAATATACAACCTGTTATAATTTCGTTTGTTAGGGAACGTTAAACTTACTTTGTGGAATAAACGAAGTTTTACCATCTGGTTTCATATCCACAATATCTATCATTTTATTAATTAAATCACGCATCTGACTTAAGCACGATCGTAAATCCGCTTTATTTGATAACGGTAAATCTAACTGTGCTTTGACATCAGCAGGTTTTTCTTTTTCTTTCTCCTTTTCCTTCTCTTTCTCCTTTTCTAATTTCTTTTCTTCTTCCTCTTTTTTTAAATCACTTACAAGAAAAATACGCAGTTTTAAAACACGACTGTATTCAATCGCAAATGTTAAATCAGAACTATCGAAAATTGTTATCAAATCGCCATCTGTAAAAATGAAATAATTGTTTCGATCATAGAATTCCGTTATTCGAATTGAATGGACCAAATAGAGGGTGAATATTTAATTTAATTACTTACATATATTACACAAATAGTTACCTGTACTTTTTATTTATAAATCGACTAGTTTGGCAAGTTAAATATAAAATAAATAATAATAATATTCAATAAATAAATTACCTTCATCCTTATATTTAATGAGAATTTCATCGTTGCTTGAAAGTTTTCCTCGATAAACTCTTTGCATCATCAAAACAAGCTCATCGTAAGTTAAGGCTTCATTGTGAATTGGTATTCGTCTAATATCATCGCCTAATTGAACCTTTATTATTAATTTTCCAGATAGATCTATTTTGGAATCCATTTTATATTTATTTCAGAACTAATTTAAATATTAATAGCAAAAATCACAACTTTTATTAAATAAAATATTAAATAAAATAAAGAAATTTAAGGTTATCTGCGTTATCTATGTTTCTGTCACTGTCGTCACGGTCGTCAACTGTATTGCGAAATGCAACCGGAGGTTTGTTCCATTCATTCCATTTGTTCCAGTAGCATTCTATTTTTTGAATTTTTAAATTATACGCAAGCGTCGTGATTGTACTAAACTGACAAATTTTTTTAATAATTATATCAAAGTGTTAAAATGGGTAATTAAATTTAACCAAATTTAACAATCAATACCGGCCAGTGAATAGAACGAATAAAACTAGTAACTTGGGTTTGTAAATACAAACGTCACAAATGTCATGTCACTTGAAGTGTCATGTCATATGTCATCGATGTAAACCCTGTCATATGAAAATTGTTATTGCTGTCATACCTGACGTTCAAGTGCACGTGGTTAAAATTTAAGCTGAAACAATGAGATGAAAAATAATATTTTTAAAAAACAAAGTGTATTAAAAGTGATAGAGAAATTTATTCTAAATTATTAGCGTGTTTTCTGTTTTCCTTAGGTAAATAAAATATTAATTTTTGTCATTTTAAATAAATAAAAAACTAGTATAAATATGATGATGAGGTTTAATTTCTAAGCTCTCCCAACTGACTCTCCCAGAGCCTGATTATCGATTCTGTAAACAGCGTTGCCAGTTTTTTTTTCCTGGCCGTGACGCGCATATAGCCCCATCATGGCGCGCAGATAGTTAAGCCGGGACGTTTTAAATTAATTTAGAAGTTATTTACGTTTTTTGTACTTACCAAAATTTTATACTAATGTTTACCGTGTGATGGACCATCAGTGATGGTTATGGCTCTAAAACTCATTTTAATATAAAAAAAATTTTTTCTACACAGAATATAAGGATAAAATAAACTTAATATTTGAATAGAAAAAAAAGTAGCTTAGCTGGCTATCTATAGCCAAGGAATGAAATATTATCGCCGCTTGGTAAGAAAAATAGCCTCATTGATTGGCGTTTAATTGGCTAAATAGCCCCAACTGGCAACACTGTCTGTAAATCTAGGCAGGTATTTTCAATTTTTATTTAACAAAAAACAAAAACCAATAAAAACTTTCGGGACAGTTTTAAACTATTTATTTTTAGCACCTTTGCAAAAATAGTTTTAAATCTGCAAGTAACAGAGAAAATTAGATAGTAATTAGAAAGTAATAGAGATAATATTAGAAAGTAATAGAGAAAATAAACTAGTAAATTTACTTGCTGCGATTTGTAGGGAAGATTTCTTTTTGTCTAAATACAGGGCTTTTTAAACTATTGGTCGCGACCCCATTTGGGGTCGCTTAGCGAAATCTTGGGGTCATAGTGGAAATTTTTTTATATGTATATATATATATATATATTGTTACCTAATCAATAAATGGGGAATCAATAATCAATCCTTACAAAATACTTATATATCTCTATTTGGGGTCGCGAATGAAAAAAGTTTAAGAAGCCCTGGTCTAAAACATAATATTCGGAACTTGTTCAGCACATTATTGATAATAAAGTCGAAATTAATTTTCTGATTATCTTCGTAAATGTGAATTTGCCAAAAATTTTGTATCTAATTTGATTATCTGCAACTTTTACTTATATCTGTAATTTTTTTACGAAAAATCAATGAACTCAAGGTATGAGTCCAAAAAGTATAAAAAATCAAGGGAGGAGAAACTTTGGGGTCATATAACTTATTGTTTAATTCTCGACAAAAACAATCTTTTTTTTGTGATCGCATACGAGTAAAAGTTGACAAATAAATTCAAAATTCCATAATAAGGGTAAAATTCTGTTTTGGCGTGTGTTCCGTTTTGGTTTTGTCAAAATATAGACATTCTAACATAGATTGAATATTGAATGCTGGTACCAGAATTATCCCATTACATAAACTTACCAAAATCGTTTTGTATAATTTCAGACTTATTTCTCTTTTTATTCACCAATTCCAAAACTCGTCAAAAATTTGATGTTCCTGTTATATTTTTCAGATCATGTTGTGGATATTTTTGATAATTATTAGTTGTGTAATAATCCGAATATTATACTTATTAATTTTAATTTATGGCGGTAAAACCAAATTATCATCATTCAAACGGAAATCACCAGCAAAGACCCTAATATGTATAGGATCTGGAGGACATACCACCGAAATGTTAAATATTGTTAAAATGTTAGACAATTCTCGATATACACCTCGAATTTATGTGCTTGCCGATTCAGATAAAACCAGTGAACAAAAAATACGCGACCAAGAAACAAAATCTGACTGGGAACTTATTAGAATTCCTCGATCACGTTCTGTTCATCAGTCATATTTGACGTCGGTGTTTACAACATTAAAAGCATTTTTTTATTCGCTTAATTTTATGTTTGGTGTTCGGCCACATTTAATTTTAAGTAATGGACCCGGAACGTGTGTACCAATTTGTCTGATTGGATTTATTATGAAAATATTGTTTTTCGATGTTAAAATTGTGTTTGTGGAGAGTATATGTCGCGCGAAGTCACTGTCGTTAAGTGGAAAAATTTTATTGTATTTTGTTGATGTATTTGTTGTGCAATCGAATTATTTAAAATTAAAATATCCACGGACAGAATATTTTGGACGATTATTTTGATGTAAATAAAAAGTTTTGTATAGATAAATATTTGTAAATAAATCATATATATTTATTTTTGTATTTTTATCTTTCTCATTTTAAATCAGTTTTAAATAAAAGTTTCCCAATCAAAAATTATTGATTTCCCTTATCAGACTGTTTACTTTCAGGTTCCTTGAATACTAAAATCATAAATGTTATTAATAAAATGACCCACACTTTAAAACAGGGATGGAGAGCCTTTTTGGAACAAAAGTTCATGTCCACTTTCGGAAATAATGAACCGAACCAGTTCTTTAAACTATTACTCCTTTTAGAAAGCAAAAGTTGGACTCGACAATAACTATAGACACACTTAAAATAGGTATTATATAATTCAGTTATTTTTAAACTTCTTCAGTAGTTTTAATTTTGTTAAAAATGTACTTTAATTAGAAATAATCTAAAAACGGGTAAGCATTTTTGATAACATAAGCGGGATGATTATTTTCTAAATAATGTGATTCCGATAATTTTTGAGGTTTGAAATTGGCGGTTTTTCACAAGTCATCACATTACGCGCCTTTTCTGTCTCAAACTCGTATAAGGTTTTTTGACGGTTTTGAGTTAAAAAGTCATACATGTACATAATACACTTCCCCATATGATGCACTAACAAGTAAAGGTCCCGAGGCCGGACCCATCGATTTCGATGAAACTTAAATATGTTGTAGAACACTAAAAACTAAGGGACACGTATTTTTTTTTATCTGCGGAAAAACGGTTTGAAGGGGTGAAATCGCCCTCCAAAAATTGGGGTAAAAATTTAATTTTTCAAATATCTCGAAAACAGTAAGAGATAGAGTAAAAGTTTAAATTGGCGATATTATTCTTTTTTAAAGAGCTATCTATTGATATGCAATTTGTTCAAATTACATCAACAGGGGTGGTTGGGGGTTAAAATTTGGGGGTTAATTTTGCAAAAAGAGGGTGAAAAATAAACAATATAAAAATTTTGTTTACAGATTTGAAATCTACGTCAAAAAATCTAATTGACCTGTTTTTGCTCAATATCCTAATATTAAGTCTAGGGGTAGTTAACTAGAGGGTGACTATGTTGAATAATCCTAATATTTGGGTATTTCAAGAAGTTCTTCTTCATGGAAAATAGCTTAAGACAATTAGAATAACGTAAAAATGAAATTCTCGAATTCAAAATTGAGTTTGAGCAACATTGGAGAAGGGGTGGGTCACCCTCTTAAATTACATACTAGTTTATATACAGTAATTTTTGCTATTAACACACTGATAGTGGGTAAAATAATGTCACAATAACTGGTTCTGAAGTTGGACTAAAATGAAATTCTCGAATTCAAAATTGATTTTGAGCAACATTGGAGAGAGGGTGAGTCACCCTCTTGAATTACATACTAGTTTACATACACTAATTTTTGCAATTAACACACTGACAGGGGGTAATAATGCCACAATAGATGGTTCTGAAGTTAGACTATCGTATATGTAAGGTTTTTATTAGGTTTCGTTATTTTAGGTTAGGTTATGTAATTTTCGGTATCGATAATTTTCGATAAGGAAAACTATAATATCCATTAAAAAACAAACCTAATAAAGACCTTACATATGATAGTCTAACTTCAGAACCACTTATTGTGACATCATTTTACCCACTAGCAGTGTATTAATAGCAAAAATTGCTGTATATAAACTAGTATGTAATTTAAGAGGGTGACTCACCCCCTCTCCAATATTGCTCAAACTCAATTTTGAATTCGAGAATTTCATTTCTACGTTATTCTAATTGTCTTAAGCTATTTTCCATGAAGAAGAACTTCTTGAAATACCCAAATAGTAGGATTATTCGACATAGTCACCCTCTAGTTAACTACCCCTAGACTTAATATTAGGATATTGAGCAAAAACAGGTCAATTAGATTTTTTGACGTAGATTTCAAATCTGTAAACAAAATTTTTATATTGTTTATTTTTCACCCTCTTTTTGCAAAATTAACCCCCAAATTTTAACCCCCAACCACCCCTGTTGATGTAATTTGAACAAATTGCATAGCAATAGATAGCTCTTTAAAAAAGAATAATATCGCCAATTTAAACTTTTGCTCTATCTCTTACTGTTTTCGAGATATTTGAAAAATTAAATTTTTACCCCAATTTTTGGAGGGCGATTTCACCCCTTCAAACCGTTTTTCCGCAGATAAAAAAAAATACGTGTCCCTTAGTTTTTAGTGTTCTACAACATATTTAAGTTTCATCGAAATCGATAGGTCCGGCCTCGGGACCTTTACTTGTAAGAAATATTGCAAAATAGTTAATGGAAAAATAATTATTCAATTAAATACAAACTTGTACCACATGAACTAAATTTAGTTTTCTGACAAAACCTGGTATATGGTATACGAGTTTGTGTAAAATTATTTTTTGAAATAAGTAACATTTTTATCAGCATACCCTCGTACTTGATCAAGATACAACTATCTGACACTAGAGTTCGCAGGTGCTGTACACCACAAATCCAATGGTACGTAGTGGTCGGTGCAAATTTAAGGGGAAGTACGTAAAATCGGAAGATCAGGAGCGTCAGTAAACTTTTATTTGACGGGTTGGTAAATATTATTTATTATATAAACAAGTACATAAATAAGTACAGTACGCTTCAAAAAGTGATCGAACACTCTCACTCAGGGGGGAGGGTGCCAACACTTTTGACACCGCACTGTACTTAATGTTGTGGTAAACTGCCGTTTCAAAAGTGTTGGCACCCCCCCTCGGGGTTAAGGTGTTCGATAACTTTTTGAAGCGTACTGTACTTATTTAAGCGCGCGCGTGTTGGAGTCAAAAGTCAAGGTTTGTAACGGGAGGGTGCCCACACTTTTGACACGGCAGTGTACCACAACATTAAGAACAGTGCGGCGTCAAAAGTGTGGGCACCCCCCTGATTTAGAGTGTTCGATCACTTTTTGACGCGTACTGTACTTATTTATATATAATATGTACTTGTTTATATAATAAATAATATTTACCAACCCCTCAAATAAAAGTTTACCGACGCTCCTGATCTTCCGATTTTACGTATTTTCCCTTAAATTTGCAACGACCGCTACGTACCATTGGATTTGTTGTGTACAGCACCTGCGAACTCTAGTGTCAGATAGTTGTATCTTGGCCAAGTACGAGGGTATGCTGATAAAAATGTTACTTATTTCAAAAAATAATTTTACACAAACTCGTATACCATATACCAGGTTTTGTCAGAAAACTATCAGAAAAAATGTAGTTTCGAGAAAAACGCGCTTAAAATTTAAGTTACTGGTTATACTATCGGAATATGCAAAAAAAAAAATCGATTTATTTCGCAAACTCGTATATTGAAAAAAAAAGTGGGCAGCAAACTCGTATTTACTAAAAACATCGATAGCTTGTAATTTAAAACATTTAAATATCTGCTTCATGTCTACATAGGTATATAGGTACATGTCTACATAGCTACTATAACATACATAAATCTTAAATTCATAGTGATGAAAATACAGTATTTAATATGTTTTTTGTGTTTACTGAGAACTGTGATTTTTGATATACGAGTTAGAGACAGAAAAGGCGCGATTATCTTTAGTAATAATATAGGTCAAATAAACTAAAAATGGTTTGTTGTCATTAACAAATGAACTAAAATTAGACGTGTTACTATTTATAATTATTCTAATAAAAAAATAACGAAAAGGAAAAGAGACAAAGAACTAAGTACGTCTGATTTTACTTAATTTGTTTGATGATGTCAGACCATTTTTAGTTGATTTGACCTATAGTTTCGAATTATCTGTACTTTCTGTAAATATTATTGGATTAACTTACATATCTCTTGATAATTTCTGTTTTCCCAACACTCCCACCATAGTTAAAATTTATATTTTGTTTGACTGTAGTACTCGTTGTAGTCATCATTCAGTTATAATACCTAGTACCTCACTGGGTCTTTATGGAAACTATTTTTATAATATTGAATCTTTTTTTAACCTTTATTAAAGGTAAATAATTAATAATAGATAACTTAAATTTTTAACAGCTTGTATATTTCAGCAAGAACGAGTTAGCAATGGACCAAGAGTAAAACTTTAAAAATCCTGATTGGCTACAAGTAATAAAGGAATACGAATATAACATTTCAGATAAATACGAATATAACATTTAAAAATATTTTATTTCAAAACAAAAACAAAAATAGACATATGTAATACATATTTGGTTATTTTGGAAAGTTTAATACAGTGTTACTGGTCTCTTCTCAACCCATTTTTTAATTGCAGGAATGGCTAGGACATTTTGTTCTACTTTTCGTAAATTTTCAAACTTTTTAGTGTCAATTCCTTTTGTTGTATAGTTTAAGAGGGTTATAGAAGCAACAAAGTATAAATCAGCCCAAGATAACTGAAACAAAAAAAATAAATAAATAAAATAAAATAAATGTGGGTTTGTTATTTGTTTTTAAATAAAATATTTGCAAGTTATACCTTTTTATTTGCAAAGTAGCCATCGTTTTCTTTCACAATTGCGTCTAATTTTTCCCAGTATGGTATAAGAACTTTAACATCTTCTAAATATTTTTGATTATTGAGCATTGCATCAAGATCTGCTTTGGGATTTTCTTTCATAAATTTCATATAAGCTGCGCCCATTTCTAAAATATTTAAAATTAACAACAGTAATAATAACATTAACTGTTATTAATTATTTTTAACTTACTTGTTCTAATATCCTGAATGGTCTCAGCTACAATATCAATTTGTAAATCTTCCCAATCATTTTTACCATTTAAGCCAACCTTTTTAGCAAGATAACGGCAAATAGCAAGGTGTTGACAGACTCGTTTTCCATCAACTTCTAAAATGGGCATTTGTCCAAATGGTGTCACTAAAATTTTAAATGTTACTCGCATTTAGTACCAAAATACTTTTACTACTTATTTTAAGTCTATAATTATGCATATCGTCGGTTAAGTGTGCAAAACAGTTAATTTTTATATTTGTGTAATTTTGTAAGAGAAATAAACAACTAATTTTATGTTATTTGGGAATAAAATAAAAATTTAGTTTATTTAATGCAAGCTCTCGTTGAGGTAGCAACAATTCTGAAAAGTCTGGATTTGGTTGTATTATTTTTCATACGTTTTTACTAATTTAATGACTTAAATCAATGCAATTGATTGTCTTAAACAATGTGACCTGTCGTAGTACTCTTTTGAATGGTGTATATAAATGCCAACTTGGCCGCAGATTGATTCGCATTTTTACATTCTAATGCAAAGTTTATATTTTCAAAGTTGAATACATAGTTTAGCTAGTTTAGTATAAAATAAATATAGGGCATATAGGGTCTTTAAGCCCTTTTGGTCTAAATAAATAAATGCATGAATATGCATTTTCTTTATCTACAATGATATATTGCAAAAAATTTTTTAGATATAGAAAAAACTTGTTTACAATTTAATTTTTTTGATAAGATAAAGAAAAAATAAATAAATAAAACATTACGGCCTTTTTATCACTACTAGAGATACATTTATTTAATTTTTAATCTGCAATATTACTGATTGTGAGTGCTTCGCACAAAATCTAGATAAGGTGCTACACAAGGTACGCTTTTGTCTTTTGGTCACAGGCGAATTTATTTGAAATTATTGGACGTAAAAATTTGAAATTTAAAAGTGTGGTAAGATGTTATCTATGAAAATTTTGATGCTGAAAAAAAAAAAGAAACTGATATAAAAAAGGCATCGTGTAAGTGTTCCTAAAATTTTGTGTAAGCGAGTCAAGAAAAAATTTTAAAATAGGGAAGGACAAAAAGGAAAAATGCGTTTTTTTATGTGAACTCCGTCATAATCTATGCAAAAACAAGATACAGGCATTGCATATAAAATTATTTATTTTTCAACGGAAAAATGTTAAATTGTAATATAACTAATCAGATTTTTCTTTTTAATGTTAATTATTTTTACGAATTCGAGAGTGCAGATGATCTGACATCGCGGCCTGAATTTTTAGGATTTGCGGATCGCACTTTGGGAACCCTTGATGTAAAGTGTCAAAGGGAAGCTTGTTGAAGCACGAATTCAACAATATATGTCGTATTTTTTATATATTTTTAAAAAAAATGTTTTTCGGGAAAAACGTTTAAAAATTGCTGTCTTCCACCCTTATTCCCAAAAGAATCGATCAGAAAACTCAGAAAAAATTATGAAAATTAAGAATGAGTCAAGATTATTAATATTAAAAAGTTCTAGTGCGATCACTTGTTATAAACAATTTATTTCCTTATAACTACTGACCAATATTTGCGCAAGAATGACTTCCACTTTTGACTTGCGATTTTTGTACATTAGAATAATTATTGTATCAATAAAAAAAAGTTAGAGTTTGTTATATTTTAATGATTTCTAAAAAGCGTCTCTAAAACGTGTAAAACCGAAAAATTTTTATGCGAAATTATAAAAAAAACTATCGTTTTTTAAGATATTATAATCTTTTGGTAAAATTTGATTCATAATAGGTAGTATTAAATAAATTTTTTCTACAATCTTAGTGGAAGGTAAGCTTTTGCGCTCTGTGAAGAGAGCGCAAAACGTGTATTTACCGAAGACTCTAGTTGCCGAGCAATAAAGTACTACTTTTCGCTTTAAAGCGGTAAAGTAATACTTCGTCGCTCGCTCAACCTGTATTTAATTACAGATCGGGTAGGCGTTGTTTATATTTTCTATGGTGACAAATTAAGAGATTCTAAAATTATTATTTTTATCGTATACAAGTGAAATATTAATTTTATTAAATTTCAAAATAACTGCAAAATATTAATTAAAAATAATAAATAACTATAACTAATTAATAAATAATAAGAATAAAAAACTTAAAAAAATATGTACATATATGATGGAAATACGTAACAATGACAGTGATTTCTCAAGTACACCTCCAGATATTTCTGAAGCTGCAAAAATTATAATATTAAAGTACATATTAACGTCCATTATTATTTTTTCAAGTATCGTTTAAGTAAAAAATACCTTTTATACGATTGTAGAAAAAATTTTGTGTGTAATTCGAGCACAAAATGACATTGCCGCTCTCATGAGAATAACACGCTCCGCCTGGCGGCGTCACGCGTCAACATTCTCAATCGAGCGGCAATGTACCATTTTGCGCTCTTAATACATACACAGGTAACTAACTATTGTTGGCTTGAAAATTTAAGTTAAGGTATAAACGAAATTTTTCGAAAATACATACAGTATACGACTATTATAGAGTAACTTACAAGGTTTTAAAGTCTTCCATTCTCCAGAATCACGGTCCACTCGTTTATCTTCAAATTCGATATTTCCATAGCTTAATAAAAACCGTATGGGTTCTGCCACACCCATATAATTAAAATAAGTTAATTTATAACTAGGCATTTTGAATGTTTTAAAATGTAAGTAAATTTAAAAGTGGTTAATTATATTTAAACAATTGCTAAAGTATGGAATAAAAATAATGATTCTTTATTTCCATATTTATACAATTTATATACTTTTATGGAAAATATGACATCATTCCACGTCGATAAGTGTACATACATTTATCGATGTGGAATGACATTTTTACCTATTTTCACACTCAAAAAATATTTCCGATAAAATGATAAATTGGTAACTCTTATTAAGCGTTAAGAGTGGTAATGAGTAATGTTTAAAAAAAGAATATTTACAGTTAAACCTGTGTAAAACCTAATTGTGTGTGATACTTTTCATTTGAAGTCTAAAAACACTGGATCTACTTGTATAGAGTAGTGAGTTTCTTAGTATTTACTCAGGCCCGTACCTAGACTTTTAGGGGCCCCGGGGCAAAAAGTAAAAAAAAATCCGTAATAACTTTTTCATCTTTTTTCCTACCAAAAAAGGAGTGACGAGCATAAAAAAAAATAACTTCAAATTCCAAATTTTTTACCGCCCCTAAAATTTGCCGCTCTAGGCTTCAGCCTACTGATCCTGCTGGTAAATCCACCACTGCATTGACAGTTAGAGATGAAGGAAAAAGCGATAACATTATTATAGTTCATTCACAATTTATTAAAAATAACAACAAAATGAATAATACTGCAGTACCCAAACTCTTTAAGTAACTAAACAAACAAACTGTAATTTAATAAAATATGTGGTTTAGTTCAAAACACACAAAAAATATTAAATTAAGCCAAAATTGAATGACGAATAACAGGTGTAGTAGTTTAATACAAATAAACTTGTCATTATAATTGTTTTCTTCTTGACTTGATACAAACTGCTAGTACAGCTAGTACCTACATTGTTGAGACATAGAGCTTCGTATATAGTTTTTAGTAAGTTTCAGTAAACTAAACAGATGGAAATAAGAAAAAATAGGAAAATGAATAAAAAAAGTAAAACAGTCAAGCATACATATTTAAAAATATTTTAAATGTCGAGTTTTGCTCCATTTTCCCATTTTTACTTTGCTTAGTTTGCTTAAAATAATTTTCGTACTTTCGTACCCCGACATTTTTTTTCAAAGGCTCCGTTAAAATGCATTCACTATTGTCAATGGTTTTATGAATGGTTATCTTTTGTATGGTATATGTATTTTTTACAACTTGGGTTAGTGAAGGTACATATTTGTACACATTAAATTTCTTTTATTTAATAAAAACAGGTAAATTTTTAAGAAATTGTTCTAGATATTTATAATAACTGTTATTTTCTTATTTTCAATATTAATTTATATACATATATAAATCCGTATATAGAGTCTATGTCAGACTAAACTTTTTTAGTTAGTTAGACTAAAGTTATGTAATGCTTCCGATAAGTAGAAAGTAGACTGAAAAATTAACTGAAACACTTAAATATTTGGGCTTGTGGGACTTGGCAAATGCCAATAAAAACATATGTTACATTTCGAAATATTTTTTTAAAAAGAAACTATTTTTTCAGTTTTTCCAAAATTTAAATGATGTAATATTATTATCACCAATCACCGATCCAAAAAAGTTAGGGTAGTAATACTTTTCAAAAAATATGCACGCTTAACACGCTTAAGGCATTATGAAGAAATTCCCAATTACTGATTTGGCAACTAATACACCATTTACCCCATTTACTGTCTTTGGGGAACTTTAGTGTGAAAGTGCGCGGAGCATATAGTGATGATATACCTGGAACTTGGCAGGTAGGCTTAAAAACACACTTTCTATTTAAATTATTATATTGTTATTCCACCCCTTTATGACATGTTAATTTTTAATTAATGAAAAATATATATTTACTATTGTAAATATTTTTTCAAAAATCAAGTATTCTCTATGTTCAAGATTTCTATCAGATTTTTCTGAGCGACCCTTTTGACGCTGAGTGGAGGACAGTAATTTCTAACCGTTTTTTCATACTGTGCATTAATCGAAGTTACAGAAAAAAATAAAATATTTAAAAAAAAAAAAAATTGTTCACACTAAAGTCTATAAAAAATTTATACCATAAGATTTAGTAAATATATATGATCTTTACTAAATATATTTGATTACTAAACACGCTTACGATATTTGTTGAAGTAACTAAGAATGTATTTAGTCCGATTCTACTTCTGAATCTGCACACCGAACACAAATTGTTGCTGTGCATTCTCTCCAAATAAATTTTTTGCATTTTATACATCCACTTTTTGTCTTTCTGTTCTTTTTTACACCGCATAACTGACACCGCACTGTTTGTCCCAAACCACGACTCGTGTAGAATTGAACATGGGGTAAAATTGATAAATCTTTTTTAATAAATAAGTTACCAATGGATTTAAAATTGAAGTATAAATATTTTTACAATCGTTTTCAGAATATTTTATTATTTTGGATATTCTTTTATCGTAGGACTGGGTATTTTTTACCCAACACTAGTGTTCGTATTACCTTAAAAGTACGTAGGTATATTAATAACACATACTAGCCTTGGGTTAAAAATACCCATGTTCGTAGAAAAAATGTAATATTTTTATTATTTCATGACGATAATCAAATTATGAACATGAAAAATATTTAGTACATTATGAAGTTCAGCTACTAAAATAATCGATGGGAAATATGTAAATGCATTGGAATTATCAGTGTTTGAAATAGATTCTGGGTATTTTTTACCCAACGCTAGTGATCGAGGGTTAATTATGATGAAAATTACTGTTTTGCTACTAAACCATGTAAACCACCAATCTGTAAATTTTTAATTTAAAAAAAAAAACTTGGACATGATTTTAGTCCCATCTGTAACATAAAATCTTAACATTCAATTAGATAGGTTCCTTCTTTTATTTAAAATTAACAAGTTTTTCCATAAATAACATTGACACAATTTTTCGATAATTAACAATCGACGATTATGCATTAAAAAGTTTCATACAAATATGCAATACATACAAAGTCCAAATGCAATATTTTACAAAAATAAAACTTTAAAAATTAGGGTAATATTTCTTAAACTCAAAATAATTAATACAGACAAAATAAAAATCAATCTATTCTTTGATATATTCTAATTTATAGTTACTAGTTATCCAAATATTTCCACACACAAAATTATAGACCTTTCAACAAATGATTGAATGAATAATTATTATCATAATATTACATAACTTTAGTCTAACTTACTAAAAAAGTTTAGTCTGACATAGACTCTATATACGGATTTTATATTTACAGTAGACTCTCGTTAATTCAATCCTGCGATAATTCGAAATTCTCTATAATTCAAAGGTATCACAAGTTCCCTACAAAATCTCTTTATATTTCGAACTAAAACAATACATTTTTATACACTTGGTAATTCGAACGAAAAAATCATTGCTACGTAAGAAAACGACGCATTAATTCGAACTCATCGGCGTCAAACACTCGACAATTCAAAGTTGCAGAGAGAAAGAGACAGAAAGATTGTAAGTACATTTTGAGACAAGTTCAAATTCATTCATCGAATCATCGCAAATGTTCAAAAAATTAAAATTGTTACCTGCGATAATTCGAACCTCTCTATAATTCGCAATATTTTAAGAGTCCCTCGAGTTTCGAATTAACGAGAGTCGACTGTATATAAATTAATATTAAAAATAAGAAAATAACAATTATTATAAATATCTAGAACAATTTCGTCCCTTTTCATGCGTATTCGTCCGAATTAAATATATCACGTTTCCGCATCCACAGGACGACCAGGACGATTACGTGATTACATTAATGAGACACGATAACTTGCCATAAGGCTGATCGTCCTTTGAATGCGGAAACATGCGATCTTTAATTCGGACGAATACGCATGAAAACAGACGAAATTGTTCTAGATATTTATGATAATTGTTATTTTCTTATTTTTAATATTAACGAACGACGAACGACACGAACGATCCAAACAGCTGTGAAGCTATACATCCTCGTCCACTGAAAGCGTCTCATTCGTCCGTTTCCGTGCGTATAATTGCAACGTGGGAACAAACCCAATTTTGTTTGGATTTTTTCGCGCGAAGAAGTCCGTTCCATGAGATTTTTATTGAAGTGAAAATTTCTTTAGCGGCGTTGTACACTTTTTTTGTAATGGGTAAAAAATGTTAAGTTCGCGTCAGGTCACGTGACCTGATCAAAAATTCGTAAGACCTGATCAAAAATTCGTAAGACGGATGGAAAGTAGACAGCCAGTAGAGCAGACAATAAACTGCGTTGTACACTTTTTTTGTAATGAGTAAAAAATGTTAAACTGGCGTCAGGACACGTGACCTGATCGAAAATTCGTAAGACGACAGTACATAACAGTAGACAGTAGTACAGAATACAGAACGAACGATAGTATCTCTATACTACTGAAACTAGTGTAACGCGAAAGGACAGATATACGGGTTTAGTCCAATAGCACTAATTTTAAGCCCTATCTCACTAAACATTAATTTTAGAATAGATATAAAAAATTTTTAAAAAGAGATTCTTGTAGGGTTTATCGAAGAGAACATTTGTGCAAAATGTGAACTCCCGGAAATGTTTTTTTATATTGTTTAAACAATATTGAAAATTCATAAATAGCGTTTTTTGACCTTTCACCGCTTACGTAGCGAAAACGGTGATAGATACATTAAAAAGTGTTAAGACCTTTTTTGTAGAGAATCGAATTCTCTACAAAAAAGTCAGCGAAAGCACCTGTCTATCTTGTACAGGTAAAAAGATACAGCGCTCCAAAAGCGCACTTAAAAATCTTCTAGCGTTCCGGCAGGGTGTGCTGTTCGGAACCTTGCCGGTCATGTTTGTGTACGATAGCGCAATAAATAAATATTGTATTCTACCACATAAATGATAGTACTTTTATACTGATAATTAAAGCAATTCGTGCAAAATTATTCCCTAACCATTCCAAAATATCAAAAATGCACAACGTTAGTATTCAAGTTTTCACTTCTGCCGGCACTCCCGGAGTGCAACCCGTCGTTTTTTTTTATTTAAATGAAACTGAAGGTAAATTACAATTATAATTTTATAACTGTGTACCTTTGCATATTACGTGCCATAAATTGTTTTTTACGTATTTTTATAGCATCTATTTTATAGCATCAGAAAAAAAAATACTGACGAATGTTGGGCTAGTGGACGGACAACAGACGTATCATTTCGGACGAACGACAAACGTGCGTAATCGTCTGAATCGAATTTCGCAACCAATGGACGACCAGTCTTAGGCGTGGCTGCAGCGAGTCGAAGCGCTCAGCAAATTCAAGCTCATTGTCGGAGCCAGTCGAAGGGCTTATTCGATTTTGTTAATTTTCGAATTTAAGACGTATTGTTTAATTGCATCTTGTTTATTAATAAATTGATTATACGTTTTTTCGTGTACAACGATTATTTTATTTCCTGTTCACGTTGAATTCATCTCCACATATATTGTATTTACAGTAATACGCACCTTGGAACAAAGTTTTTGAAAAAGTAAAATGCCGTTAAGCGTCAGTGTTAACAACAAAGCCTGGTGGATATCGTGGATGAGTTTATTATTTTGGGGGATGGGGTAGAGGACTGTAAGTTGTTAATCTGTTGCTACAACTGAGGAGCAGATTTAACCGAAGTTTTTGCGAAAAGAAAATTAAGTGATTTAATTCAAATGGTTTAGGTGATTTAATTCAATATGTTTATTATATGTCACAAAAACGTCAGTTAATTTTGGATTTTCTTGTACGTACATTCTGTTGGGGCCGCCTTTGGCTGGGGGGACCGGGCAATGCCCCGATTACCCCAGCGTAGTTACGGGCCTGTATTTACTGTAGTTGTTAGATTTATTTATTTGAGAGATGACTTCGTAGACCAAATAGAATATGTAAACGAAAACTGATTTTAATTAGAAATAGGCCTGACCATAAAAGTCGATATTGTCTTCAGAAGATTAAAAAACACACTTCTGATCCGAATCGCTAAAAGTTTAGAGAGGATGGACGGTTTTTGGAAGCCTAAACCCACCCATGCGCACTAGTAGTAGGATTCGATCTTGTAATTTTTCACCCTTCAGTTCACGATATTATCAACTTGACGGATTACTTCTGCGTTTTTAACTCAAAATTTAATAAATAATAACCCATAGAGCACGAAATATTGCTGCAATATTGCAGCAATATTATTTGGAAATTTTGAAATATTGCAGGCAATATTCCTGCAGTATTCCAGCAATATTCCTATAATCGCCCTGTTATATTGCTAGCAAGATTGAAGGAATATTGCACCGCAACATTGAGAAAATATTGGCCTTGCAATATTGCAATAATACTTTTTTTTAAATTACATATCGTCAGTTCAAAGGTAAAACGCATTAAGTGCAGTTTTCAGAGAAAACGATTCTAGTCACTAAGTGAATTGAACTTACAATTAGTGACTTAGAATCGTTTTCTCTGAAAACTGTACTTAATGAGTTTTACCTTTGAACTGACGATATATAATAGATATTTATTTATTTTATAGTTAATAATAAAAACGATACTAACTTTTACCAATAAAATTGGAAAGTTTAGTACTTGTTTCTATCTTGTCCGAAATTCGAATCAACCTTTGATATTACTGATTAGGTTAGCTAATAATTTTTTTACTCCAAATTTAATTTTATAAATCTTTTTCGGGACTAAAAAAATAATTAGCCAACCTAATATTTACATGGATGAAAATAATATGTATTATCATTAATAAATTTTATAAAATTAACATCATTAACATTAAGTGTTAGAAATTTGAGGTTAATTGTAAATAAAATTGTTAATACAAGTACAGTTTAGTTGATTTTTTATTATTATAAATTAATACACTTCAAATTGTTTGGTGAAACACATAATACTAATATATAATAACACTAATAAATATTAATAATAACAAAATATAGTATAAGACGTATAAGTTAATCCATAAGTCCATACGTTATTAATTGATCAGTCAAACTAATCAAAGCATTTTCTAACCTACAATGAAAATACATATTCATCAGGAACAACTTAGCATTACGACATTGATGTCGAACGGGATTATATGTTATTAATACATATAACAAAAATATGTAAAAATATTTACTTGTATAACTCCTTCCTTCATAAATAAAATTAAATGAATTATCGTCGAATTAATAAAAGGTAAAATTTATTAAGTACAGTTTTCAGAGAAAACGATTCTAGTCACTAAGTTCATTTCACTTAGTGACTAGAATCGTTTGCTCTGGAAACTGTACTTATGTAATGGTTTTACCTTTGAACTGATGATATGTTTTTTGGGTATAATAACAATAGTTGTACCGTTTTATTTCATCTATTTATTTGCCTTCATTTCTATAATATACTACATATTCCAAAATTTTGGACAGCTCTTATATATTTTTTGTAACATGACAATAACATTGAAACAATGTTACAAATGCAATATTACAAAAAAATATTACTGCAATATTCCTGTAATATTGGCAATAATGCTCAAGTTAGTAATATTCAGGCAATATTCCTGCAACATTGGTAATTATCTGCAATTTGGCAACATTCCAGCAATATTCCAGCAATATTTTGTGCTCTAGGGGAAGCTACTTTTAATTACAGATATATTTGTTTTGATATTTTTTTATAAACTTGCTTTATTAAATTAAGTAACTTTCTGCTGTGATTTATTTTTACCAGCGCTCTCACCATTTTAGTGCTAAAAATTAAAGAAGAAATACAAATAATTTTTATTTATTTATTTATTTTTTAGGATTTCGTAGTTTTAAGAACGACATTTTTATAGATTCATACCTGATCACTTTGAGTTTCAGAAAGAGGCCATATTTTTTCAATTGAGAGGATATTTATTTATTTTTATATAAAATCAGTACACAATAAAAAATTCAAATTACATTGACGTAACCGGCCGTTTACCCTAGTAACCTACTTGACGTCAGACTGACATCAGATCTACGTACTTAGGTCTACATTACCCTTCGTCAGATTCACGTCCATCTGCGCCGTTTCTGACGAATATACAGACGGCAGACTATCGACTGAATCTAACGTCAGGAAAAAACTCGGTCGTTTAATAACTCGGTCGACAGACTTACGGCAGGAAGACGGCAGCTACCTGCTTTAAATTGTCCCCTCTTTTTAAACTTTTAACCCTTTTTATTAATAATAAATCCTTTTAATTAATTAACTATTTTTATTTATATATACATGCGGTGGTTGGGAATTTTTTTTTTATACAAAATTTCGGGTTTAGTTCAGTCGCATATCGCGTGGTGACGCGCTTGTCAACTTAAAAAAATGAAAATGAGAACCGCTGAAAACTTATGGGAGGGGAGAATTTAAAGCAGGTAGCTGCCGTCTTCTTGTCGTAAGTCTGTTGACCGAGTTATTATAAAAATTATTCGTCAGACTTACGTATCTATGCTGTTTTTTCCTGACGTTAGATTCTGTTGATAGTCTGTCGTCTATATATTCGTCAGAAACGGCGCAGATGGGCGTAAATCTAATCCAATTTTCTGACGACAGGACTGGTTACTAGGGTAGCTACCCATTCCTTGATTGCTGGAATTGCAAGGACGGTTTCCTTCAGTTTCTTTCCTTCTACTAAATTCACTGTAAAACCAACAAGGCCGTAAAGAGCTGAAAGAGACTACCCGGCAAAAATTGAGCCGAACTAACCTTTTCAATTCGTTTTTAAAATACGACGTATTTACACAATAATTTAATTGCTTATTATCCTAATTAACCATAACAGACTTGGGAATTAGAGAAGCACACGAGGCTTAAAAATGAAAACCTCAAAGTACTTTCCAGCAATAACTCACACAATGAAATGTTTGGAATGGGTTCCCACTGCCACATGTGGTACATGTCGTACATCTCGTACATGTTAGCTTGGAAAAAACTCCAGGAAAAAAATATTGAAAAAAAAATATCGATATATCGATATATCGTTACTAAAAGTATCGCCAGAAATTATCGATATATTTGAAAAAAATATCGATATTTTGATATATCGATATATTTTATATATCCCTAGCTTCTTACCCATTCCATACTAAAACCCCAATTGACCTTTCTTCCCGACGACCATCGGTATAAAACCTACATGCAGTATCATTCCACTCCCCTCGTACCGCAACGACACATACAATTCCAGACATCACCGTCGTTGCGGTAGAAAGCCATACTATTAACCATAGCTGTTACAGGGAGTGTGATGAAGATGTCGTTAACCACGTTTAGATGTATGTTCAAAACAAGCTAGGTAAACGTTAATACACATATGTGATGTTGATTGCATAAAAACTCACGCTGATGTATCTCGGTTACATTGTATACTGCGAATGGAATCGGTGGTGGGACAAGTATTGCGTAAGGAGAACTAAAAGGAATTTTCTGTGGATAACACTTTTTGCTCTTCGATCTGGCAATAAGAACAGGGGTGGGAAACCTTTTTGAAACAAAAAGCCATGTCCATTTTCGGACATATTGAACTCCACCTGTTTTTCGAACTACATATTACTCCTTCAAGAGAGAAGTCGGACTTAGTAGTAACTAGACATTTAAAATATAGGTATAATTCAGTTATTTTTGAGTTTCTTTAGTAGATAAACAAACTCCTTTAACTCTTTTATTTTAACCATAGAGAAAATTTTTTTGTCTCAAAACGTCGGACCTTTCACTGCCAGTGAGTGACAAGTACACTAGATGAAGTTACAAAAAAATTAAGAAATTCAGATCCCAACATTAAAAAAGTGAAACCTAGGAGTTTACAAAATAAAAATTATACTAAACTCAAAACTGTTGGTAAAACTGAACATTACTTAGAATTATACCGTATTTCGAAGAATCTGTCATAGATAGCGGCACTTGTGCCAGTGAATATTTACGTAGTATCAAAGCATTTTGAGCCGCCATATTGCAGAACGAGTTAACTCGTCTTAATCATTTAAAGGTTAAGAGAAAAGAAGTTACTCCCAGGAATAACTTATGACTCATGACTCAATATGACATTCCCAACGTTTGAAAATGGTCATATTGACCGAAACATGTCATAAGAGTTTTATATTCAATAAAAGTGGTATTTTGTATAGTGTTTTTATTTACTAATATCAAATATGGAATAGGTACCATAAAGTAACGCTCAAATCTATTAAATTCATCTTTGTCTCGCTGACCTAATTTCCAAAGTTAGATTTACTGGCATTTAAACAAATTTAAAAATATTTTTTATTTCAAAATAAAAACAAAATTTTGTAGATATACATAACATGTATACACATTTGGTTATTTAGGAAGATTTAATACGGTGTCACTGGTCTCTTCTCAACCCATTTTTTAATTGCAGGAATGGCCAAGACCTTTTGTTCTAATTTTTTTAAATTTTCAAATTTTTTAGCGTCAGTTCCTTTTGTTGTTAAATTGAGCAGAGGTATACAAGCAACAAAGTATAGATCAGCCCAAGATAACTGAAATAAAAAAAATAATTAATAAGTGTGGTTTTGTTATTTTGTTTTTAAATAAAGTAATTTGCAAGTAATACCTTTTTATTTGCAAAATAACCATTGTTTTCTTTCACGATTTCGTCTAGTTTTTCCCAATATGGTATAACAACTTTAACATCTTCAAAATATTTTTGACTATTAAGTATTTCATCAAGTTTTGCATTGGGGTTTTCTTTCATAAAGTTCATATAAGCTGCGCTCATTTCTAAAATATTTAAAATTAACATAACAACAGTAACAATGATATTGACTGTTAATAATTATTTTAAACTTACTGGTTCTAATATCCTGTAGGGTCTCAACTGCAATATCAATTTGTAGATCTTCCCAATCATTTTTACCGTTTAAGCCAACCTTTTTGGCAAGGTAACGGCAAATAGCAACATGTTGATGGACTGGCTTTCCATCAATTTCTAAAACGGGCATTTGTCCAAATGGTGTCACTAAAATTTTAAATGTTATTCGCAATTAGTATCATAATACTTTTAGTACTCATTTAAGTCTGTATGCATATCTCAGTTAAGAGTGCAAAACGGCTAATTCATATTTGTTTAATTTTAATTTATTGTAAAAATTTACTTTATTTAATGCAAACTCTCGTTGGGGTAGAAACAATTCTAAAAAGTCTGGATTTCACATTTTATTTTCACACGTTTTTATCGATTTAATGATTTAATTCAGTGTAATTGATTGTCTCGGACAGTGCTGGATTTATACTAGGGGCACTTAGGGCTAGTGCCCCCCCCCCGAGCGGCAAATTCTTTGAAGGGCAGCAAAATTTAGAACTTGATTTTTTTTTGCTCGTTTTAGGGAAATTACTATGTCTGCTTATTTTTTGTAGGGAAAAGTTACAAAGTTATTAAAAAATTTTTTTTAGGGAACTGGAGGGGAAGTATTTGTTACGGTGCCCAGGACGGCACTTACGGTAAATCCGGCTCTGGTCTCAGATAATGTGATCCATCGTTCTCTTTTGAATGGTGTATATAGTTGCAAACTTGACCCCAGATGTAATCGCATTTTTACATTCTATTAATACATAACTGAGTATAAATATAGGGCATATAGGGTCTTTAGGCCCTTTTGTCTAAATAAATAAATGCATGAATATTCATTTTCTTTATCTACAATGATATTGCAAAAATATTTTTAAATATAGGAAAAACTTGTTTACAATTTAATGTTTTTGATAAGATAAAAAAAAACCAAAAAAAAAAAAACATTACGGCCTTTTTATCACTGCTAGAGATATAATAATTATTTAATTTTTAATCTGCAATGTTACCGAGTGCTTCGCACAAAATCCAAATAAAGTGCTACACAAGGTACATTTTTGTCCTTCCGTCATAGGTGAATTTCTTTGAAATTATTCGACGTAAAAATTTGAAATTTAAAAATGTGGTAGATGTAGAGTACGAAAAAATTCATTCTGAGGAAAAAATAAAATGGTAAAAATCGTGTAGGTGTAGATGAAAATTTTCAGTCAGGAAAACATTTTAAAATAGGGAAGAACAGAAAGGAAAAATGCGTTTTTTTATGCGAACTTCGTCGTAATCTATGCAATAATAACAAGATATAGGTAGTGCATATAAAGTTATTTATTTTTGAACGGAAAAATGTTTAATTATAATATATTTATTTAGTATTTACTTATTTTTTTTAATGTTCATTATTTTTAAGAATCCGAGATTACAGACGATCTAACACTGAGGTTGAATTTTTAGGATTTGCAGACCGCTCTTTGGGAACCCTTGATGTAAAGTGTCACAAAGGGAAGCTTGTTGAAGCACGAATTCAACAATATAATTATGTCGTATTTTTTAAACATTTTAAAAAAAATGTTTTTCAGGAAAAACGTTTAAAAATTGCTGCCTTCCACCCTTATTCCCAAAAGAATCGATCAGAAAACTCAGAAAAAAATTATGAATATTAAGAATGAGGCATAGACCGAATCAAGATTATTAAAATATTAAAAAGTTTTAGTCCGAAAACTTAGTTATAAACAATTTAGTTCATTTCCTTATAACTACTGACCAATATTTGTGCAAGTATGACTTGCACTTAACCGATTTTTGTATATTAGAATAATTCCTGTATCAGGAAAAAAAAGTTTGATTTCATAGTATTTTAATGATTGGTAAAAAGTGTTTTTAAAACGTGTAAAACTGCAAAATTTCCATGCAAGATGAAAAAACTATCGTTTTCAAACATACCATAATCTTTTGATAAAATTTGATTCATAATATTAAATAAATTTTGTTGGCTTGAAAATTATAAGATATAAACGAAATTTTTCGAAAATACATATAATATTTTTTATAATTACTATTACATAAACTTACAAGGTTTTAAAGCTTTCCATTCTTCAGATTCACGATCCACTCTCTTATCTTCAAATTCGATGTTTCCATAGTTTAATAAAAACCGTATGGGTTCTGCTAAACCCATAAAATTAAAATAAGTTAATTTATAACTAGGCATTTTGAAGAAAATTATATCAGTTATTTACAAAGTACTTGATATAAAATATAAATATAATATGTACACTTGATATTTAAATGTAAGTAAATTTAAAAACTTAGTTAATTATATGATAAACAATAAGTTACTAAAGTAATAAAAATAATGTTTCTTATTTCCATATTTATACAATTTATATATTTTTATGGAAAATATGACTCGTCATTTTAGGAAGATAAATTTACATATTTACCTATTTCATACTCAGAATATTTCCAATAAAATGATAAATTGATAACTCTTATTAAGTGTTAGGAGTGGTAATAAAATGAGATGTTTAAAAAAGATATCTATAGTTAAACCTGTGTAATGTCGACATACTAATAATAATTGTGAGTGAAGAAAGTTTGAAACACCGATGAGACAGATGAAGCGTACATGTAAAAAAGTGTGGTTCGAAAGTTGCAATAAGCTGAATTTTATACTGCTTATTGACTAGTCGTCCATCGACTCTACAAGAGCAAACCACCATTGTTAAATGGTGGCTCTTGATTTTTACATCGCGGTTACATCATTAGTAGCAGATACATACATATAGTTGTTCGATAGTATGTATCCACTCCCACCTAGCACCTCACGCTACATACATAACGAATATCACACATACTAACATCCACGATACTACACATACAAACACAAACTCGAAATATGTATATAACCATAGAAAGTGGGGAGGCTTCGCTGCCAAGTTTGATGTCGTGAAATTCATAGTAGTTACCGTAGTTACTGTAGTTTTTAGATTTACCCATTTGAGGGATAATTTCTTAAACTATCATAAATAGAGAACGCAAACAAAAACTGATGTTAATTAAATTAGCTATAGGCCTGATTATGAAAATTGACACTGTCTTCACCCATGTACATTACTATAGTAGGTACTTCTGCGTTTTCAACTTAGAATTTACATTAATAATAAGCTATTTTTAATTAAAGATATGTCTGCTTCGATAATATTTTTTATAAACCTTTACTTGCTTTACTAAATTAAATAACTTTACTGCGGTTTTTTTTCCCAGCGCTCTCACCATAAGCGGGATTTCAAGAAAAATTTGCGGTGGGGGGGCAAAAAATATATTTAATATAAAAAGCACCTTGAGAAATTCTTAGAATAACAAACAAGTTCAGATCGACAAATGCTTGACTCAATTTCAGTATCCTCACCCCTTTTCTTCTGCCATATCACTTTAATAAATCTTATTAAAGGTTTTAATGTTTTTATTCGCACATATATTGGGGGGCAATTTCCCCCTCTTGCCCCCCTGAATCCCGTCTATGGCTCTCACCATTTTGGTGGTAGAGGTTAAAGAAAAAATACACATAATTTTTTATGTTTTATATTTGACTTATTTATTTATTTTTATATAAAATTAGTACACTATAAAAAAATTAAATTACATTGACGTAACCGGCCGTTTATCTACCCATTCCTTGATTGCTGGAATAGCAAGGACGGTTTCCTTCAGTTTCTTTATGTCTGGATATTTTCCATCAATGTTTATTCTTAAAACCACATTAAGATAATCCAATAGAGAAATAAAATGTAAATCAGCCCAAGAAAGCTATAATTAAAAAAAAATATATATTATATTTTTAAATATATCTATATAAATTTATTAAGAAAATATTTTTAAAAAAAAATCAAATATTACCTTTCCATTTGCTAGATATCCGTTGTTTTCCTTAATAATGGCGTTAAATTTATTTAAATAGAAAGGAATACAATCCTTAGCAAGTTCGGCATATTTTTGTTCTTTCAATTCTGCATTTTGTTCCCAACGTACAGCACTCAATTCTAATATTTCAGAAGGTTATATCAATTCAGAAATTTTCACAAATATTATATCTATTTTGAAATAAAAAATTAACATACTTAGCCTAAAATCGTTTACTGAATCAGCAATAGCGTCGATTTGTAAATTTTCCCAATCGTTACTACCGGCGATACCAAACTGTTTACCCAAATAACGACAAATAGCCAAATGTTGATATGTTTGTTTACCATCAATTTCAAGTACTGGCATTGTACCAAATGGCATAGCTAGAAAATTAAAACAAGGGCTTGATTTTGCATTGATTTTAGATTATGACCATAATTTATTCTAATTTAGTAACAAACTTATTACATGGTTTTAATTTTGGCCATTGGTCACCTTCTAAAGGAATGCGATGATCTTCAAATTTAATACCACCATAATGAAGCATAAAGCGTACAGGTTCGCCTAGACCAGTGATATCGAAATATGATAACTTGTATGTTGACATTTTTCTAAAATAAATAAAAAAAAAAAACCTGATAAGAAGTAACAAAATTATAACACAAGAATTTACTATCTACATATTATACCAAAAATGTTACTAGTTGGGGGGGACAATTAAATTTACTGTAAAAATTAGGGATGTGACATAGAGTGAAAAAAATCTATTACTAAATAATCGATTTTTCTCTTTTTAATATAAATCGATTTGTAAAAAATCGATTTTAGAAGAAATAATCCATTTTTGCAAAAAATTCGATTTTTTTTAATTATTCGAAAAATTGCATACTTTTTTTATATATAATAATAAAACTACCACATTAATATTAACAATTATTTAGAATGAAGATTAGTTAAAATGGTAAGTGTCAAAAATAATCAAAATGACAAACTTCTGGTTTTAAAACTAAAAAACAAATCAAGTTTTTCTTTCAGCTTTCAACTTAAATAATAAGGAATTAACCCGGCGTGTGTACACTGGATCTTTAAAGGAACAGTCGAAATTTAAGACTCAGATTTCTCTGTCATGAATAAAGCGCGGGCTTTGGCTACCCTCCGTAAAAAATCTAGTTAGTAGTGGGGACTCAAGGTCCAGTGGATGCCCGAGTCTGGCGATTGACTTGCTGATGCGAGCGAGTGAAAGTTTCATCCGTTCCCTAAAAGGGTCAGTGTACACACGGCGTCAGTATTTTCGAAGGTAAGTGAATGGTGTTATAAAAATCTTTGTCGTAGTTGTTCAGTTTTTTTAAACCTAAAATAAATTACTGTATACCGTTATAATTCATTGATGGATCTACCTTAGATGACATGGGTATTGGATAACGTGCACAGCAGTGGAATCGCGACTTTATTTTTTTTCATTTTTTTAATTTTTTTATATAAAACAAAATTTTACTCCATTTTTTTTCTTTACTTTCTTGCTTTTTCTATTTTTTCTATTATTATTTAATTTCTTTTATATTTTCAATAATAAAAACTCATTTTGTGCTAAATAATTACTGTCCCGTTTATTATGACTTGCCTGTAAATATTCCCCATTTTCAGGTGCTTGAATAATTCAACTTTTTGGAGCCAAAGCCAAAAAAATTATATTCATTTGAAACCTCATAGTATAAGCTATAAAAGCCTAAAACCATTTGTTTTAATATTCCTTCATTGTAGAGTTAGGAATTTTTTTACAAAATTTTATTTTTCATGCTTTTTGGACTACTGGTCGATTTTTATTAATAATAGTTTTAAACTTTTGACTCTGGAAACTGCTGGGCCATGTAGTAGACACTCAAAAAAGTAACTCAGAATTTTTTGAGATTTTTTGGAAGCCTAGAAAACTTTGAAAACACGACTGTTCCCTGAAAGACCCAGTGTACACACCGTGTTCTTGAAAATATAGTGTACACACGCCAGGTTAATAGAGTGTAATTTATATAATCGATTTATTAAAAATCGATTGTTATTATTTAAAGAATCGATTATTAAAAATCGATTTTAAGAAAAGAATAATCGATTAAAATAAAAATCGATTATTTTTTCACATCCCTAGTAAAAACTAAGAGGATCATAAAGAACTGAAGATTACCCGGTAAAAATTGAGCCCATCTATCCACTCTAATTCATTTTTAAAATAGGAATTATTTACACAATAATCTGATTGCTTATTACACTATAGTTAACCAAAATAAATTTTTTAGATTTAAAATTGAAGAATTAGAGAGGGGCACACCAACATTTCATATACTAGGCTTAAAAATGAAAAATAATAAGGAGAACCCCAAAGTACTTTCCAGCAATAACTCACACAGTGAAGTGTTTGGAAGAGATCCCCACGTTTTAGTATAGAGATGTATATCAAAAATGATGAAAAATTTTTTGTTTTTAGATTTATACAAAATTTTTTCCCACACATTTAAACAATACAGTGTTTCTCCCCACAATTTTAAACAATACATTGACACATACAATAAAGTAAATAATTAAAAAAATCTTACCTTTGTGTGTGTGTAGCAACAGAACTTATGAAATTTCCCGCAGAGAACTATTCTTGCTCTTGTGTACTAAAATTTGGCAATTAAAAATATTTCTGATAAAATAATAACTCTTAACTTTTTTATATGTTTAAAAAAGGATTATCTACAGTAAAACCTGTATAATGTCGACAAACTAAGACTGATACTTTTAATTTCAAGTCTGGAAATATTGAATGTGCTTAAAGAAGTGTACAAACAACCACAAACAAGAGCCCACTTCCTTATCACACGGTCAAATAATAATTAATGAAAGTAATAAGCTGTAAATATAGAACTATAAACTATAGAAACATATAAAATAGTAATAAATTTTGCCGCTAGGTGTACTATTGTAATATTTTCATACCGGTCAATGGTATGAAAACCAACATAACACATTTCAAGATTTAGGATCCTAATGTATTATATGACGTAATAAAGACCAATTGTTAGATTTACAGAATTATTCGAATTATTTTTTAGGGATCTGTTAGTGGAATTTTCACTTTTGAATGTGGTAACAAATTATTTCAGATTTCAAATATCAACTAAAACGAGTTTACTAAAAACACCCCTTCTAGACTGAACATAGTAATCCTGTTAAAAATTAATCGGTGAAAGCGATGAATGACGTCATAGAACTGAATTTTTGTCCAGATTACAGAATAGGATCATTTTAATGATTAATACTTAAACTAAAAATACAAAATACATAATGATACAAAAAAATATTTCATTTCAAAATAAAAATAAAATTGATACATATTGGTAATATTTGGTATATACGATATACATGATATACATGGTAACATTGGTAATAACTCTGGAAGACTTAATACAGAGTCACTGGTCTCTTCTCAACCCATTTTTTAATTGCAGGAATGGCCAGGACATTTTCTTCTAGTTTTCTTAAATTTTCAAGCTTATTAGTGCCAGTTCCTTGTGTTGTGAGTTTAAACATGCTTAGGGAGGCAACATAGTATAGATCAACCCAAGACAACTGAAATTAAAAAACGGTTTTTGTATCTAGGTGTGCAAAAAATTACATTTAATTATAATTTTCTTTTAAAGCCTTAATTTCTCTGTCAGAGAGAGAAGTCAGTTTTTTAGGTATTTCACGAACATTTAAAACTATAATATGCTTTTTCATGATTTTTAAGCTAATAAAAAAATTACATGTAGATAATATTTACCCTCTTATTAACGAAAAAGCCATCATTTTCTTTAACGATTTTATCTAGTTTTTCCAAGTGTGGTAAAACAACTTTAATACTTTCTAAATATTTTGGATTATTAAGTCTTTCATCAAGGCTTGCATTAGGGTGTTCTTTCACTACGTTCATGTAAGCTCCGATTATTTCTGAAATGTTTAAAATTAATTTAATAAGATGAGAGTAATTAATTATTAATTATCTTTTACTTACTGTTAGCAATATCAAGAACGGTGTCAGCCAACGAATCAATTTGTAAATCTTCCCAGTCATTTTGACCACTTAAGCCAAACTTTTTACCAAGGTAACGGCAAATAGCAAGGTGTTGATGGGTTGGTTTTCCATCAATTTCTAAAACGGGTAGCTGTCCAAATGGTGTCGCTAAAATTTGTTAATATGTGTGGTTAGAACAACAAGTTTAAATTTTGCTGTTTATCTATTTAAAATTAAACGTACGACGTGGTGTATGAGTTAGTAAGGTTTTACGTGTGTCTATGACGTCAATGACCGTCAACGTGTTAATATTAAGTGGTTGCTAAAATAAGTGAAGCTAGAATTGGTTAAAATCAATGACGTAGGGTGGACTAGTCATTTGGTTATGTGCACTGAAGTCAAACGCTGGTGCTCTACTTGTCAGTTTTTTAGTAGTGTGTGTGTTGTTTGCATTGATAACTACATCTCATTTTGATTATTTTACATGTGTGTTAATGGGGCAATTCGTATCGGCGTTAGCCAAAGTGACTTGCTCTTATTTTTAATCACATTACACTTGTTTTGAAGCGCACTTGGCTTGCTTTTGAGATACTCCTGTCTCACTTTCCATGTTCTAGAGAGAAGGGTCAAGTATTACCGTTCGGTATACATCGCATACTGTATACGATGTATACCGAACGGCAATACTTGACCCTTCTCTCTAAAATATGTAAAGTGAGATAGGAATATACAAATATCTCAAAAGCAAGCCAAATGCGCTTCAAAACAAGTGTAATGTGATTAAAAATAAGAGCAAGCTACTTTGGCTTAGGCCGATATGAATTGCCCCAATGTGTGTAAATATGTGTGTAGGCTTCATTTCTGTAATATTCACATCAGTTGGATGCCATCTCCACCCCACCTCCGTGGTTAAAATGAATTAACCAATTAATTTTAATTCAAATCATACTATAAAATACCTACATGATACAGCTCAACAGAACTCTTATGTTCAAATCCAAAAACATTCAAATGATATTTTACTAACAAAAATAACGTAAAAAAATTTAATATAATATTTATACATATAAACTTACAAGGTTTTAGGGTTTTCCATTCTTCAGAATCAACTTCTATTCTTTTATCCTCAAATTCAACATTTCCATAGTGTAATAAAAAGCGAATAGATTCCCCCAAACCGATTAAATTAAAATAAGTTAATTTGTAACTTGACATTTTGAGGAAAATTACACAAAATTAAGTGTCACTTATATACAAAATACTTGATAAGTTTGGACGACCGCGTGCTTGATAACAAACATACAAGCACCGCAAATTTGTATGTATGAATTGTATGAATTGAAGATGTATTATGCGTCCTTGATGTTTATAATTAGTTGTGAATAAATTTAGCAAATAATTGCAAATTACTAAATCAATAATATTTTTGTTTCTGTATTTTACGATTTCTTATAATGTTATACTAATTACAATATACTCTTGTGAAAACTAAAAAGTATATGAGAATATGAGTCATTGGAGATAAATATCGATAAATATCATATTGATAAAATATACCTTAAAACACTTGACTACAAGCATTACAAGTTAAAATTTAATTTACATACATACATGCGTATATCTTTACACTAAAATTTTATGTGAACCTGTGAACTCAAGTCGGATTTACATAATATTTATGTAATCAATTTTTAACCCTTTTTACTCGATGGGCGCCGCCACGGCGACACAATAAATATTTATTCCACTCGTTAGGCGCCGCAGCGGCGCCATAAACAATAGGTACGTATTTTATTATTTACAACACGCTAGGGGACCTAAGGCCCGACTTACATTAACGCTCCGCTCTCAGTACGATATCACTCCACTCCCGGTTCGATAAAATATTCTTACACAACAAATAATGAGTGTATTCCCATCATCGCTCTGATATCGGTCCGATATCAGTCACGGTTCGCTCTCGCTTCAATACCACTGAGATAATATTTTATCGGAGCGATATCAGACCCTATGTCGATAGTGTGAACACGTTTTGATTCCAATTCGCTCCGTTTCTCATTCAGCCTTCTTCATTTATTTGAAAACTATTATATTAGGAAAACATGATACAACAGAACGACGTGACGTCTTGCTACAATACATTGTGATACATACTACTAATTAACTAATAGATATATTGTATTATGATATTATGTTCTCCTAATACAATAGTGTTTGTAGCGTTTTAAACTACTGTCGAGTAGCTGACAAGGAAAGGTATCCAACTGTCTCTCAAAAATTTTTGAAACTTTGGTGGATTGTAGATCTTATCAAAACTAATCCAATGCCATATTTCGTTCGTGCCCATAAGCGATTTAAGGGGGTGAAACTCACCCCTGAAAATTAGAGTTTTTTTCAATTTTCTTAAATATCTTGGAAATGGTAAGAGCTCTGGGTAGGGAAACTATATATATTTGTAAATGGCAATTTAATATCTTTATTGTGATACCAAAATTAAAGTTATAAAATCATTGGGGTTTCATCCCCCACCCCCAACCCCTAATTTTATCAGGTATTTTTTAGTAATAGAAGAGGCTGTTATGTGTAAGTAAAGTAATTTTTAATTAATATATTTTATCGCACCAGTTTATTTCTTGTTGCACTCTTTATTAATATTAACTTGGGAAAATTTTTAACTTTTTGATTTAATAATGAGCAAAAATATGGTCAAAGAATCTCGTATTTTAGTAATGAATTGTTACAAACTGTCATAAATTTAGAAAGAAAAAATACACTGCACCCCCCCCCATACTTGACAAATCCATCTATCTATACAAGTCTATAATTATTATAAATATAATCTATATCTATATGTCTGTACAAATCTTATTTACTTATTTATTTACTTTTATTTATCTATACAATTGTTAATATTTTAACATCTGGATGTTTATGGATATCGACTCTGGAAACAATTCATCAGATTATTTTCGGATAATGTAATTCTAAACGAGTATATGATATTGATTTGCATCGCCGTAACTATATTCTAAAACTTCAGTCTTTAGCTCACAATCAGTTTTCGTCACCTCGTTTTCAAAATTTATCCAAGTATCGATGGTATAAAAGTGGATATATTGATCAACGACTAGAAAGTTTTGAAAATTCTATATTGCTTTTCCAAAGAAGAAAGATGAGCACCAAAGTATAGTGTATGTGGTAAACTGGCTTTTATAAGACGTGCTTGGTGTGGACAATATTTTTGTTTTGAACATTTTTATGAACAATGTCATTATTGCGTAGATTACAAACCTTAAAATATTGACAATTGTATAGATAAATATGTAAAAAGAAATAAATAAGTAAATTAGATTTGTATAGATATCAGTATGGCGGGTGGCAGTGTATTTTTTCTTTTTAAAATTATGTATTTTAAAGTATATCGTTAGTTTGTAACAATTCATTACTAAAATACGAGATTCTTTGACCATATTTTTGCTTATTATTAAATCAAAAAGTTAAAAATTTTCCCAAGTTAACATTAACAAAGGGTGTATTTATACAACAAGAAATAAACTGGTGTGATGTAAAATATATATTAATTGAAAATTATTTTATTTACACATAACAGTTTCCTCTTTTACCAAAAAATACCTGATAAAATTAGGGGTTGAGGGTAGGGGATGAAACCTCAGTGATTTTATAACTTTAATTTTGGTATCATAATACAGATCTTAAAGTGCCATTTACAAAAATATATAGTTTCCCTACCAAAGCTCTTACAATTTCCAAGATATTCGAGAAAATTCAAAAAAACTCTAATTTTCAGGGGTGAATTTCACTCCCTGAAACCGCTTATGGGCACGAACGAAATATGGCTTTGGATTAGTTTTAATAAGATCTACAATCCACCAAAGTTTCAAAAATTTTTGAGAGATACAGTTGGATACCTTTCCTTTTGAGTAGGTACCCATACTAAAAAATGGTTCGAGTGCAAAGGGTTAAATGTTATGGCTGCCTATACACGATCAGTAATACTGTCAGTATTTAATGAAGAAAATAATAAATTATTATTTTTATAATATAAATTAAATATGCGAATACTTCAGTATTATCAATACACCATCAGTAGTAATATTAGTATTTCTAAATACTGACAGTATTACTGATCGTGTACGGGCAGTCTATGAGATATAAATTACAATTAGTCTCTACTACGTCATAAAGCACATCAGGATATCCTAAATCTTGGAATGTGATAATTATGTAGTGTTATGTTATTGGCTATTACACTAGTACACCTATCGGCAAATTACTATTTTATATGTTTCTATACTTTATGGTTCTACATTTATAGCTTACTATTTTCATTACTTTCATTAATTATAATTAATTATTATTTGGGGGTGTGGTAAGGAAGTGGGCTTTCGTTTGTGAAATGTTTTTGCACACTTTTTTAACCACATCCAATAATTTCGGACTTGAAATTAAAGGTATCAATCTTTTAGTATGTCGACATGTCGATATTATACAGGTTTTACTGTAAATAATCCTTTTTTAAACACGTATAACAGTTAAGAGTTATTATTTTATCAGAAATATTTTTAATTACCAAATTTTAGTAAGTATACAAAAACAAGAATAGTTTTCTGGGGGCAATTTCATAAATTCTACCGCTACACATAATAACATAAAGGTAAGATTTTTGGAATTATTTACTTTAAACATTTAAAAAAAAAGTAGGTATCAACGTGTTTTTTAAAATTATAAGGAAAACATGTTAAAATATTTTAAAAAATAGACAAGTGCTTTTAACAAAATCTTTTTATTTTCTGTATAAATCTAAAAACAAAAAATTTCTCATTTTTGAGGTACATCCCTGTACTAAAAATTGGGAATCCCTTCCAGACACTTCACGGCCTTTACGGTGTGAGTTTGGCTGGAAAGTACTTTGAGATTCTTCTTACCACTTTTCATTTTTAAGTCGCCTGGTTTACGAAATATTGATGTGCTCCTCTAATTATTCAATCGTGAATCCAAAAAGTCTGTTTTGATTAACTAGGATAATAAGAAATCAAATTATAGTGTAAATAATTCCTATTCTAAAAACAATTTTTGTCCACCCAATTGGTAACAATTTTGGTGAATAGTAAATTCTTTCTTGTGTTATAATTTTCTTATTTTTTATAGGTATTTTTTTTATAATTTATTATTTATTTTAGAATAATGCCAACATACAAATTATCATATTTTGATATCACTGGTTTAGGCGAACCTATTCGCTTTCTGCTTCATTATGGTGGTGTTAAATTTGAAGATCATCGTATTCCTTTAGGAGATGAGGCTTGGCAAAAATTAAAACCATGTAAGTTTGTTATTAAATTAGAATAAATTATGGCCATAATCTAAAATCGATACAAAGTAACGAATTTTTTTAATTTTCTAGCTATGCCATTTGGTACAGTCCCAGTACTTGAAATTGATGGTAAACAAACACATCAACATTTGGCTATTTGTCGTTATTTGGGTAAACAATTTGGTATTGCCGGTAATAATGATTGGGAAAATTTACAAATCGACGCCATTGTTGATTCAGTAAATGATTTCAGGCTAAGTATGTTCATTACGTTTTATTTCAAAATAGGTATGATATTTGTGGAAATTTTGTGAATTGATATAACATTCTGAAATATTAGAATTAAGTGCTCTACGTTGGGAACAAAATGCAGAACTGAAAGAACAAAAATATGCTGAACTTGCCAAGGATTGTATTCCTTTCTATTTAAATAAATTTGACACCATTATTAAAGAAAACAACGGATATCTTGCAAATGGAAAGGTAATATTTATCCGTATTTAAAATATTTTTTTAATAAATTTATATATTTAATTTTTTTTTAAATTTTAGCTCTCTTGGGCTGATTTATATTTTGTATCTCGACTGGATTACCTTAATGTAGTTTTAAGAATGGATATCACTGAGAAATATCCAAACATAAAAAAACTGAAGCAAACCGTCCTTGCTATTCCAGCAATCAAGGAGTGGGTAGCTAAACGGCCGGTTACGACAATATAATTTACATTTTTTATAGAATACTGATTTCATATAAAAATAAATAATAAAAAAAAACAAAAAATTAAGTGTATTTTTTCTTTAACCTTTAGTACTAAAATAGTGAGAACTGTTTGGATTGTTCATCCGTTTCTATGCGTATTCGTCCGAATTAAATTTCGCACATATCCGCATTCAATGAACGACCAGGGCCTTCGTTTTGTTGTACTTATACGATAAAATTAATTTGAAAATTTAACATTAAAATACAAACATTATATAATAAATAAATTGAATATACTTATTATAGTAATTATAAATGAGAAGTATCATTTCATTAAATTATAATTCAAGGATAATTCTCACTGTCAATAAGGCCGAATTTACACGGGTTTAGTAACTAAAGCAAGTAGCTAAATTGAATAATTTTTTTGTTTAGTGGCTGTCTACACACAATTTAGTAAATTGATTTAGTATTAGTTGAAGTAGTAATACATAACCTAGTAAAACTAAATTAAAAATGGTACATAGTTGTCAATAAATTCGTTGTGCAATACAAAAATATATCAGATATATTAATAAGCGATTTAATCAGAAAATATGTGACATTTATGTTTGAACTGACTTGTTGGTTCGACCTTTTATTATATTTATATATGATTTGTCCCAAATATATCCCATAAAAATTTAAAAAAAATGTTATATTTTTTTTTTTTTTTTGATTATTATAGATGAAGAGCGGTTGTCAGACGAGTTTCAATTTTTTATCAAGTTACCTTCAGTGACTTTTTTTGATATTTATAATTTATATAATACAGTAAGTACAAAAATTCCCAAAAAAATATTTGCAATAAACAAATATTTACGCGCCTATATTTGTATATTCGAAATCTACTAAACACTTTACTAAACTAATGTGTTTAAGCGGGTTCTACACGATGCTACGAACGTTCCTTCCAACGTTCGATCGAACGTTTGAGGCAATTAAGTTCGATAGTTGATGCGACGAATGTATCTGCTACACGGTGAATCGAATGTTTGATCCAATACGAATGATGATGTGTTGGTACTCAGTGGACAACGCTGTTATCTGTCTGATGTTATCTCTAATGTTATACACTGATGTTGTCTCTCTTCACATGAACGAGTCGTGCGCAACCAACATTGACCTTCAAACGTTTGAAGCATCCCTTTGACTCGGTGCAAGAATACCGACATCGAACGGGACACGACCAAATGCGAACGTTTGACGCTCGACATTGGACACTCGTAGGTTCGAACAACGGCTACACGATGCTATGAACCATCCAACGTCGAATGTTGGAAGGTGTTCGTAGCATCGTGTAGCAGCGGCTTTTTACTCTGGTACAAATAACAGCTAGTTCAAAAAAATAAAGTGGGGGTAAGCTACTTGCACAAGTAAATAGAACAGGCTTCTATTTTCTTGACTAAATTGATTACTAAATTTCTTACTTGCACTTGCACTAAAAACAACTATCTACATGACAAAAGTAACTAAATTTAGTAACTTGATTAAGTAACCTGCTTTAGCCACTAAACACGTGTAAATACGGCATAACGATAAGTTTAAAATGACATTTCATGCATACAAAATGATTCATTCAAAAGAGGCCGCAAATAAATCGATAACAAAACCTTCACGACCTTCACTTTGGAAATATTGCTGTTTTTTTTTTTTACAACAGAGAACGAATACTACGATTATATGCATTTTAAAGGGATCGTAAAGCACTATAATTTCATTGGACTATCATGAAGGGTCTTAATTATTTAATGTACATATATAATTAATTATACTAATTAGTAATTAATACCCCTGTCGCAGCACCTGCATAACATAGCGAATTTTCAGAGATTGGACACTGACGGATTTCATATAACAACCTGTATCTATCTACAATAGTTTAGCTATCTAACCGTGAAAATATTTTTAAAATCGGTTGAGTGGTTAATTTTTTAAAAATTAAAATTTTGCAAAAAGCCACTAAAAATGGCCAAAAATTTCGCTTCTAAAGATCGAACGTATCTGGCTGATGGACTCATCCACGCTTTTTGGACTTTTGGGACTATTGGGAAACAAAGGCCCTTCTGACGACACATCTTGCCGGAACGTTGGAAAAAGTGAATTTTTGAGTGCGCGTTTGGAGCGCTGAATTTTTTCACCTGTTCAAGATAGACAGATGTTTTCCCGGACTTTTTTGTAGAGAATTCGATTCTCTACAAAAAAGGTCTTAACACTTTTTATTGTATCTATCACCTTTTGGCTACGTAAGCGGTGAAAGGTAAAAAAACGCTCTTCATGAATTTTCAATATTGTTTAAACAATACAAAAAAAACATTTCCGGGAGTTAATATTTTGCACAAATGTTCTCTTCGGCAATCCCTACAAGAATCTCTTTTTAAAAAATTTTTACATCTATTCTAAAATTAATGTTTAGTGAGTGAGATAGAGCTTAAAATTAGTGCTACTGGACTATAAATGCATTTTAAACGTATCCAAAATATTTAAGCTGTCTACACAATCAATTAAATAAGGAATAAGAAATAAGATTTAAGAAATAAGAAATAAGGAGTATGCCATCTAGTGACGTTGATTGGAACTTTAACGTAACTGCTCATAGATATAAATATGTAGGTACTTTTGTACGTCATAATTCGTGATTTTTTTCACTTGAGTGACATAAAAGTCAACACGAACGTTATTTTTTCATGAATTTTGAAGTACAAAAATACCTAAATACATATACCTATGAGCAGTTACGTTAAAGTTCCATTCAACGTCACTAGATGGCATACTCCTTATTTCTTATTCCTTATTTCTTAAATCTTATTTCTTATTCTTTAGGTGTGTTCCAGCACCTATTTTTCGACAGGTACAAAACATGTTCATGATTTATTTATGCGCATGCTCGACTATGAACAAGTCACAAACATGTTTGTAATGTGCAGAGTGCTGGAACATATTTTAAAAAGAATTGTTGACATTTAATAGACACTGTCTTCTTCCACAGTGTCGTATATATAACTTTCGGTTTGAATTTTTTTGTTCTCTTGAAATGATAATCGAATTATTTCGTTCCCCGTCTCAACAGAGGTAGATAAGTGAAAATCAGAATTAAGTATCACTCATATCATATTACCACTAAAATTAAACAAATAAAACCAATATGGAATATCTAAAGTCACGCTGAAATTTACTAATATTAAATAAAATTATATTTCAGTTTTATTCATTTCACTCCATTTCAGTAATAAGAAATGTTAAAATGAAATTTATAGATGTAACTTGAAATTTTGTTAACCTAAAATTTTAATACACATATCTAGAAAACAAAAATTAAATTATTTAATTTTTCTCCCTTCTTTTTTTAAATGCCTATAAATAATTATAAAATTTGTTTATCTAGTTTAAAATTTTCAAATTCTGTACGTTAAACAATTAACCTATAATCCGTTGTTTTTAAACCGTCAAAAGAAAGAGATAGCAATAAATAAAAGAAATAAACAATACAATGTATAAAAAATCCATTCAAAAACCCTTGGACAATTTAGACAGTCAATAACAAGTTTGTAACTTGTTGGATGTATTGTTGGAACATTGTACAATATGTACAAATTGTACAAATTGTTTACTTTTGCTTTGCTGGAACGCAATAACTTGATTACGCATGTGCAAACAATCCACGGACTGTCAAATATAGCATGCTGGAACAAACCTTTTATTTCATTGATTGTGTAGACAGCCTTACTTGATACACCATAATACCATATACACACAGAACGATATACAGATATAGCTTCTAATTTAAAAAACCAGGAGCGCTCGCGTAAACTTTGCATCACCAATATAATTATTACAATTCGAATTTATTCTCTGATTATAGCAGTTAGTTTTAAATTCAAATTTCATTGTTTATTACATAGGTACTACAATAGATATATAATGCTTGTTGATTTGATTTTGCAAGCTGTCAATTTTTATTAATTTTTATTGTTATTATTAATTTATTTTATAATTTAAGGGTCCGTCCACACGACACAAGCTTTACCACCGACTTACTTGCGCAAACCAGTTTGTGCAAGTAAACATGTACGTATGGACGGGAAAAAACGTAGCGACTTACTTGCACAAACCTGGTTTGCGCAGGTAAGTCGGTGGTAAAGCTTGAGCGTGTGGACGGGCCCTAAGCTAAACGCCGGCTAAATATAATATAATAACAAGTAAGTAGATACTTATATATTCGTAATCATATATACATTTTATGAACTTTTTTCGTTAAATTTGATGTTTTTTTTTCTAGATTGAACAACGATTAAGGAATTTTTAGACAAAGTTAAATTGATTTACGATTGAAGACTAAAATTAAATGAGTTTTTACTTAATGTAATTTTGATTTTGCTTCAATAGAAGTAAAAATTGTTTTGTATTGTACAGATTTTAAACTGGAAGCTTTATTTACAAACTGAAAGAAAAGTTACGAAGCAAAAAAATCAAGGAGATATTTGCCTTATGAAGAGAAATAACCAGAAATCATAAAATAATTAATTAATGTATTTAAAAAAATAAATAAATAATAAAAACATGTTTTCTTGTGTAATTTTACTAAATAATTTGATAATAGAATGTGTCAGTATGCTAGCACTATTTTAAGCTAAATCTGCTTTCCATTTTTAAATTATACTGTTCACGAATTGAAATGACTGACAAAATATGTGGAAATTATAGAATTTTGGTGTATTTTCGGTAATTGCTATGAACTTGAGTATAAAATGGAGAATTATTTTCAAAAAAAATATGAAAAAGAATATGTTAAAATTTTTATACATTTCGTATGCATGAATACATCCACCTGAATTGTCAAATACATAAATAAAATACGTATAATTCAAGAATTTTATGTTAGAAATTAATATTCATTTTGAATTTATTATTGGTAAAAAAAAAAAAAATTATTTGAAATGTCAAACTAAAAAAAAAAAAAAAATAACATGAGGCGTTTCAAATAAGTCATCTATTTCAGTTCTGGTCGAAAATGAGTTAGTGATGAAAATGGATTTTTCAGCTTGTATTGCTTATTACAATTTAATCAAAAAGGGGTGTTGTTTCAAATTATAGTTATAGCAAAACTGGCCTTAGCAGTAAGTTGTGATAAAACTCGTCTTTTTTATTTTTTTCGTTAAATAACTCGTTTTGTATGAATTAGGCCAGTTTCGTTTTAGAACGCCTCATATTTTTTAATTAAAACAAAATGACAATGATATTTGACAATCCTTTACTTTGTTTATAGATATATAAAGACACGTTTATGCTGGTGGATAATATAAAAGATTTATTCGATTAAAGAAAAATTACAGTTTAATTGATAAAATATCATAAATATAATGATTTGCTTATAATTATTAGACATTATTTTTTAGTATTTTATCATCAATCTGATCAAATTTTTGAAATATATTAAGGGCAGTCTAAACAGAGTTTACGGTATGCGTGTAATTAAACTAATAACATGGGGTATGTTAAACTGATGTTAGACAAGGACAAAAAATCTTTAACCCAAAATTTTGTAAATTATTTTTAATTTTTCTGGAGAACCAGCTGACAAACAGGTATAGCTCAGAGGACCTTTTTAATAAAATTTCGTGTGCTTTTCGCAATGGTATAAAAAAAAACCTTTGAATTCCAATGTTTTTAGCACTTAGGACACTTTTTGTCAAAAGTGCCCAAAAACCAACTTCTGGGCATCCGATGTGTCTGGCTAACGAACTTAGCCTAGCAAATCGAGAATCCAGTTTGCATACCAAATTTCATAAGCATTAAACGTTTCGTTCGAGAGTTATCGCGTACACACATAAATACATATATATATATATATATATATATATATATATATATATATATATATATATATATATATATATATATATATAAATTTTAGTGAAGTAGATTTTCCGGTTCTAGAGGCTCCAAAACAAATTTCTGCCATAGTCCCGGGCTTAGGTCTTACCATAAGAGCTGCTGTAATAGCTGAATTTTCATTCTGAAAATTCGCTAATAATTAACATAGGACAATATCATAGAATAGCTGAATCATTCGTTACATGACTACATAATTATTATGTATTACCTAATTATTAATTGTGAAACGAAAGTTTTTCTAAACTGCAAAGTCATTTTGTCTTGTTTTCGTGAATAAATAAAATTTTACAAGCAAAAAATAATTGATAAAGATTTTTAAAATACACACATCGGCAAAATTAGCAGAACATACAAAATATCTGTAAAAATCAAACAAACCATTTAATTTCAAGAAAATATTAATCTTATTTAATTAATTATTCACTTAAAATTACATGTTCACAAGTCGATATACCTTTATTTTCGGTAGCAAAACAAGTAACCATATAAAATGACAAATTTTTGGAATCTTATGTCGTCTAAGAATAATTTAAGTTAAAGATTATTTAACAAATGGAAAATGAAACGCAGCGTTTTAATCCTGCCTGGTTCCTCCCGTGCTCTTATCAAAGCTTCCATTCGTTTTTCTAGACTCAGAATGATGTTATCTATCGTTTCCTGGGACAGTCTTTGCCATTCTTCAATTACGGCAGTTTGAAGCTCGACCATATTGAGAAGAAACGGCATTTGAATTCGAAAGTGACAGACCTCTTAAAAAGAATTGCATCAATAATAAATAAAAACAATTTTATGGAAAATCAATTGATTCGTTACTTTAATATTATTTTAAGTAAAAATGAAAGAAAACCGCCAACTTTGTTTAATAAATAGGTTTTTATATTTTTTTTTATGTTCCGCTAATTATGCCGGTGTGTGTACTTATCTATTAACTTTTGCTCAAGTTGTAGAATAATTGACTTTTATACAAGTTTTAATTTTCGTAAATTTGGTTATGACTGCAGCGCCCGCTCTAGCGTTTACACCGCCTCGAGCAAAAAGGGAAAATTCCGTCCCCGGGCAAAAAGGAAAAAAATTTTTTTTTGCTCGTTAGTTGTAAAAAAAGCCGCCTATTTTTACAGGAATGCCGCCCTTAAAATTTGCCGCCTCGGGCAGATGCCCGGGTTGCCCTCCCTTGGAGCGGGCCCTGCTATCAGTCAAAAATTGCATATTTTATTGATATCGATTTGTGCTGAATAATTTGAATTATTTTGAAACTCCCTAAGTTTAACTCACATACACTTCAAATCAAAAAAGTAAATGAAGGGAGCGCCGGGAAGATAATATGTATGTATATACATTATAGGATTTTTATGCAGGACTTCCACGAGCAAGTATACTTGCATGCAAATATACTTTTAAGTAAAAATTAAGGCTACTTGATCGTGTAAGCATTATTTGCATGCAAGTATACTGTTATACAAATTTACTTGCATAAGTAAAAATATTTCTGCTTTTGCTGTTAAAAGTAACCCCCACTTAAATTAAAAATGGCGAAAACTGAATAAGGTGAGGAACTGTCAAATAAACTGTTTACTAATATCAAAACAATAAACAATAAAATTAATAAATTTATATGAAGAAAATGAAGAATTTTGAAACGTTTGAAATAAAAAGCACTGAAATTATAAAGAAAATACTTATAAGAGAATTATACAAGAAATGAATTGAACCCCAGAGCAAATCAAAAAACAGATTACGGAGAAATTTTTTTTTTGAAAAAAAAAAAGGATCTAAACGGATTGGAATCGGGAACAGATATCGGGAATTTTTAAAATCTGTTGTGTTTCATGTTTCTATTAATAAAGTATCTTCTATATTAAAAATATATTTATAAAGTTTCTTTTACCCAAAACTGTCTTTCTCCCGAGAATTTTTCTTTTTTTTGAGTTTGATATAGTTAGCAGTACTAAAGCAAGGCATTTTTTTGATGTGATATTTTTATTATTGAATTAAAAAATCTAATTTTAAAAAATATCGTGTTTTGGCGCGTACCTACTTTCATACAAGTGTACTTTTACATGGTTTACATGTAACAGGTCTTGCAAGTATACGTTATAAAAACTTGGCCACGCCCCCTAAAATCATTACTTTTGTGCAAGTGTACTTGCTCATGGAAGTGTAACTTTAGTATTTTTAAGAATTTTAGAATAACAAAATCTTTATAAATTCGTCATGTCTGTTATCGCATCAGGTAGTTTAGCCACTCTTGATCACTTTTAAATAATCCCTATCGGATCTTGCGCAATTAATAGACAATGTGGTTTTTTAAAAATTGTTATTGATTTCTTTCAAACTTATACAGAAAATAAAACGTTCAGATAATAATCATATTATTAACAAATTAAAGGCTAATTTTAATATTAAATAGAAGTAAAAATTATTTTATCTCGAAAACTATGAAAAATTGTACCTACTGAACTACGGAATCCTGACTGAACAACAATTGCAGGCGCCTGACTGAACAACAATTGCAAGCGCCTGACTGAACAATATGCGCTTGTATAATTTTTTAACACGCTGACGGTCATTGACGCTGTATAGCGTGAAGTAAAATCCGACTATTTACGGCACAACGCTGTACCATATCAACAACGTGTTAATTTTAGTAATTTTTGTGGTATGTATTTATATAATGGAGTATTTGACAGTATCAAAGAAAAACAATAAAAACAAATTTTAATAAAAATTGATAATAAAAGACAGCAATTTATTATGTTAATTCATCCTATTATTATTTAATTTTAAAAAAATTAATATTTTTCAGCTATAAATTACATCAGCAGAAATGGGCTGTGACCGCTGTGACGTTGCTTTCTCTTGTATTTTAACACTGTCGCCACTAGAGTCGCTACGTCAATTCCGATTAGCAAACATAACTATGGAAATTAATTTGAATTTAATTAATTTTTTTAAAAATCAACAATTTTTCTTCCTAGTTATAAGAAAAATAAACAATTTTTTTTCTTGGTTACATGACACCTGTTGCTATCTAGAGAATGTGACGTAATTGAAGCTAATGAACGTTTTCACGCAAATTTTGAGAAGAAATATTAAATTAATTTTTTTCTAACGATTTTCGGCATTATTTTTAAAAATTGAAATTATATACATGCATAATACATAAATATGCGTATTTTAAAATAGTTTCCCAAAATTAGTCAAATTCCCCATTGTTTTTTCCTAATAAAGCCTAACTAAAATACGGGACGTGGAAGTTCGATCTTCGGATTTAAATACAAAAGTGGAAAAAAGTTGAGTACTAGGGGTTAAAAATAAATTTTTCTACTCCTACTATTAACAGTAACATTTTGCGCACGGCTAACTATATGTAAAAATTAACAATTGCCCACACTGTATGGAAATAGCCGTGGGAAATTATTTTGCACGGCTTAATATAATAAAAAAGTTGGCTAGTCTGATTTAATATAAAATGTTATATGTAATTCTAAAAATATACATAATTATGTATGTTGATTATTTATTATTGTTTCCATAGTTTCAAAGTATGCTTTAGCAAAAATTTGAACATCTTACCACTGACATTATAAATTTAAAAAATTTTTACTACTTATTTAAATTTTATTTTAATTATTTATGTTAAATTTTACGAAAAAAAATGTCCTCGTAGAAAAAGTATAGTGTAAAATACGTGGGAAAAGCATTTCTCACTCATATGAATTGTTGCACTCGCCCTGCGGGCTCGCGCAAAAAACTCATATTCGTGAGAAATAAGCCTCTTTTCCCACTTATTGTACAATATACTATTTCAAGTTATTGTTTTCTTGCTACATGATACAGTTCGATATACAAAATTATATATTATGTAAAATATTTTTCCCAGTGCTCCCACCATAATTTATTTTAATGCTAAGGGCTAAAGAAATAATAAAATATTTTTAGGTTTTTTATTTTATTTATTTTTTTATAAAATCAGTACAATATAAAAAAAATTCAAATTACATTGACGTAACCGGCCGTTTAGCTACCCATTCCTTGATTGCTGGAATAGCAAGGACGTTTTCCTTCAGTTTCTTTATGTTTGGATATTTTTCAGCAATGTTCATTCTTGAAACCAAGTTAAGATAATCCAATAGAGAAACAAAATGTAAATCAGCCCAAGAAAGCTAAAATCAAAATAAATATTTATGAGTAACATAAAAATTTATTAATATTTTAAATATGAGTAAATATTACTTTTCCATTTGCGAGATATCCATTGTTTTCTTTAATAATTGTGTCAAACTTATTCAGATAAAAAGGAATAAATTCCTTAGCAAGTTCAGCATACTTTTGTTCTTTCAATTCTGCATTTTGTTCCCAATGTACGTTACCCAATTCTAAAACATTTGAAATTGTTATATACATTTAAAAAATCTTCATAAATATATCTATTTTCAAAAAAACGTTTACACACTTAGTCTGAAATCGTTTACTGAATCAGCAATAGCGTCAATTTGTAAACTTTCCCAATCATTACTACCGGCAATACCAAATTGTTTACCCAAATAACGACAAATAGCCATATGTTGATGTGTTTGTTTACCATCAATTTCAAGTACCGGCATTTGACCAAATGGCATAGCTGAAAAATTTAAAAAAATTCTCTCTTTTGCACTGATCTCAAATTATGGAAAATAATTCGCAGTCTAATTTAGTAGTGAACTTACATGGTTTTAATTTCGGCCATTGCTCATCTCCTAAAGGAATACGATGATCTTCAAATTTAACACCGCCATAATGAAGCATAAAACGTACAGGTTCACCCAAGCCGGTGATATCGAAGTATGATAACTTGTATGTCGGCATTTTTCTAAATAAAATAAATTATGAATTAAAAATTACCTATAATAGATAAATAAATAACAAAGTTTACAAAGTTATATAACACAAGAAAGAATTTACTAATTATTACCAACAACAATTGGAGGAGATAATTCACGGTAAAAACCGAAACCAATGCAGCTAGAAATATCAATGTATATTGTATCAGATAAATTAACACTTTCCTGTATCGGTGGAATTTATTCAGAGTCAAGGTTAGCAAGATGAAACACAATGTGCACCGTAAAATGTAACAACTGTACCTATTGAAGACAACTTTAACTACAGTAACTTTATAATAATACTTGTTAAGTGTGACCATTACGAGCAAATCCGTCATATTTAGACCAAATTTTGGATAAATAAGGCTATATACACAATCAATGAAATAAGGAATAAGAAATAAGAAATAAGGAATAAGAAATAAGGAATAAGAAATAAGGAGTATGCCATCTAGTGACGTTGAATGAAACTTTAAAACTTAACTGCTCATAGGTAAATGTATTTAGGTATTTTTGTACATCAGAATTCATGAAAAAGTAACGTTCGTGATGACTTTTTTGTCACTAAGTGAAAAAAATCACGAATTTTTACGTAAAAAAATACCTACATATTTATATCTATGACCAGTTCCGTTAAAGTTCCATTCAACATCACTAGATGGCATACTCCTTATTTCTTATTTCTTATTCCTTATTTCATTGATTGTGTATACAGCCTAACTGTAATAACTCAGTAAACATAAATTTAATGTATCTGTAAAATATTGAAGTTAGTTGTAAAAGGTGGTAGCAATAGCCGTATTTAATTAAAAATATTTAGAATTAAAATATTGTTTATTTCGGGACGCGGTTAAGTAATTTAAAAACTACACCGATGAAACAACAGGGAATTGTATAACTCAAACAACTCGTGATAAACAATAAAGGATTTATATTAAAAAAAAATAAAATATCAAATTTCCAGGATTGAAATCATAACGAGCCAAATCAAGTTACAATAGAAATTATGTTTCAACAATGAAAAATAAAGATATTGTAAAATTCTTATAATCTAATATCGATACATATGCAAGCCGATTTGGGTGTGGTTGAAGGATTACCATAAGTTATGTGAAAATTATCCAAAAATTTCTTAAATAATTATTAGTTCGAATTTTAGTAAAACATTCCGAATCGGGGTGCATATGTAGACCAAATTTTATGGAAGGAACCGCATATTACCTTTCCTTAGGTATTCACAATAGTACAACACTAAAAATAAATCTTTAACACTTTAACTGATATAATTACATGACTGAATTTACTGAACTTGATCAAACGAATCAATATTGACGACTGAATCAAGATTGAAGATTGAACCAAGATTGAATACTGACTACTTCCGATTAAAACTCAGTTTCTGCTTTTATATCGTTCGATTGTGTGTCTACGTGACAACTTCCACTATTAGGGCCCCTATAATTTCAGGAAGCCTCACTCATCAAGTTATTGAGATGACCGTCTGACCATCTATCCCAATTACACGTTTCTTCCAATTCTAAGAAGTGGTACATATTGCAACTTATCGTCTGATTGTATATCGTTCAATAAATTCAATCGACAATTGATGTTTTTTTTAGAAAATTAATACAGTGGAGGACAAAAATACGTATACATTACATATCTGACCTGTTAATGGTGTGTCAACCAATTGAGAATTAGGGCCTACCAATGGGCACATTGTTATCTAGTATATTTAGTCACTATAGTGTTAAAAAACTTAAAAATTCATGGCTCGTAATGCATATTGCATTCTTCTTTTTTAGTGATGGGTATTTCTAACAAATTATAATTTTTTCTAGTATGTATACTATATTGGAGTAGATAATTTTATCACTTATTATTACACGAGAGGTTTGTATTTTTTCGAACAAATTTGGATTTGTCTAAAAATAATTTGTTGCCTAACAATTTAACGAAAAGAACTGTCAACTAACAAAAACGCGACAGCGAAGCTGAAGCGTTTTTGGGTTGACAGTTCTTCGAGTTAAATTGCTTTTAGACAAGAAATTTGAGTTGTAGAAAACACAAATTTATTCAGAAAAAATATAAAACTCAAGTGTAATACGGTAAGACAATTTAACGAATAACATAAATTAGTATAATTCATATCATTATTTAATATATTGTTACCATGGTTCTGAAATCAGTTAAATGTACCAATACGAATTTTTGTCTCGTTTTTATCGTGTTTACGTACAGTGAAATGACCAATGAAATGTTTTGTACCATTTTTTCGCTGTAAAAATCTGTTCCAACTTTTTTTCCATGGTAAAAGTGAAAAACTACAATATTCTTATAGGACTTGATACACATGATCGAGTTAAATTGTCATACGAAAAATTAGGTGCATAATCTTATAAATACTTAGAAATAATTTTAATATTTATTCGTGTATTTTCGAATAATTCGTTATTTAAGTCTTTGGAAAGTTAATATACGAGTCAAATCAAAACAATTTATTAAATTTTTAATTCATTTAAAACGACTAAATGTAACTAAATTAAAATAATTGAAAATTATAGTCGACTTAGTATATTTTACGGTACCTCATGCATGTTACATATTTTTTTCGATTACCTATTTATAGGTACCTCTAAAATTGAAGGTTGAAAAATATACACGATCTGCTTGATTAAATATAATTCATACAAAATTTTATAAAATTACATAGAAATAATGCGTTTTGTTTATCAAATTTGAAATTTAGCCTATTTTTAATATATTTGTTACTTTTTACATAATAAAATTAACAATTTACTAACAAGTCATATTTTTTTAATGTAACATTATACAAAAAAAAGAAATATTTTTATCAATTATTCCAATTTTTCCAATAATTTTTAACAATAAGTTGATATATTAAAGAAACTAATTAAATTCAAAAAATCTTACCTTGATGTATCAGCGCAACTTGTGGAACCTCTCGCACTAGAATATTCTTGTAAACTAAAATCCCTCAAATATAAAATGTATTTATCGTATTTACTTATAATTATAAAGTTTGTTATTTTATGACAATCATTACAATATTATGTACATAAGTATGTAGTTGGGTGGTGCAATCCCACTACCAGTCTATACAGTTTTATTATCCAATGAATTATATAATTATTATCATTGTTATGATTGTTATTATGACATAAAAAGTTGTGTATAGATGGTTTCAGAAAAATTTGAACAAATTTTGTGGCCAAGGGCGCCCATACACGGGAGCAAGGGGGGTCGTGGCCCCCCCTAGCTGTTAGAGAAACGTCAATATATATATATATATATATATATATATATATATATATATATATATATATATATATATATATATATATATATGTATATATATATAAGTGTAGTGGTAGTCAAGTGCTTTTTCTTTAACGTAGCCAAGTATTTTAGCAACAGGATAAAGTTTTACAACATGATCGAAACTGAAACTTTTTATGGCTAGTTACAAATCGTCATTCGTCAACCAAAATATTAAAAATACTCCTTATCCCCAGTTCTAGCTCCCTCCCCCCCACAAATTATCATATGGGCGCCCTTGTTTGTGGCTTATAATAATGTTTTTCTAGCATTGTAGAAAAAATATGTTAAATTAGTACAATTTGATTTTGGTCATACTAAAATAGACAACGCGACTGTTCAAGTTAGCTTTCAAATTATTAACTCATTATTTGGTATAACCGTTTAAAGAGTTTCTTTATAGAACACGATACTTGATAATGACTTAATTACTCGAAAGCTGGCTTGTAACCGAATAATCTATGTACATATTTTGTAATATACATATATATTCACAAAGTAAATCTTTGAAATGTTAATTGTTTAACACCTTGACGGTCATGGACATCATACGACGTCCAGTGAAACCTCAACGTCAACAATTCCATATAGCGTTAGCTGTTAAATAGTGTATCAGTTGGGCGTTTTGACATTATAGTTTATGACCGTCTACGTGCTAAATTATTTTATTAACTTCCCACAGGAAATTATTGTAATGGGTCCGATTTTACGAATCTCTAATTTTGACATATCTCTACGTTTCAAGGTCACTAGAATCCGAATCCATCGTTTTTAGCGTGATGTCTGTGCGTGCGTTCGTTAGTTCGTTCGTGAATTTTTTTTCGTCTCGCATATCTCGAGAACAAATGATAATATCAACTCCGGGCTAATTTCATTAGACGCGTAATCAAAAAATGAAGACCGGATAAAGTTTTCAGCAAATTCGGATTAGCGGTTTGTTTTTTGTGGTAAAAAAACAGAATTAACTTTATTAAGATAACATAGATTATATGGATTTTTTACCATAACATTATTACATAATGGCCTAAAAACCTTCCTTGATGTTAAAAACGCCAGTAATTTAAAAAAAAAAAAAAACGAAACAAGAAACTGTTTTTGAAATATATTTTGTCTCTCATATCTTGAGAACAAATGATGTTATGATTTGTTTGAGCCCCCACCCTTAGGTACAGAAGGCGAAGCCCCCGATATGGTGCAAGAGGCAAAGCCTCTATCGGGGGCCCAAGGGAGAAGTTGCCTGAAATGAAAAAAGAATTATTTATGTACAGTAGTCTCTAGTCTTTAAGGACACCCAATGGGAAGTTGACAGTGTGGGTAGACCTGTCCCCCAAATTTTTTAAAGTTTAAATTACACTACTTAAAACATTATTCACTTCAAAGCATTCAAATTTTTTTTGAAACGAAACGTACAAAAGCATGTGTATAATTTTATAAATAATTTAGATTACATCTGCTTGTAAATTCAATAACAATGACTATTAAAATTTTATCTCATTTATAAATGATTTGTATTATCATAATGCCTACAACAGAACGCCTTTAAAACTTTAAATAGACAATTCATCTTTTCAGATAAAAATGACCTCCACTTACAAATTTAACAACTCATTTAAGGATTTTGATAAAATCGACGATTTATAATTAATAGGTCATTATCAAGATAGGATTTGTGACCACTGTAGAACCCCTTAAAGTTTCTATCGTTTAAAATTCCAACAACTTGCTTAGAAAAAAATTATAATAGGAGGGAACTATTAGAACAGATTACATAAAATAAAACACTATTTTGATTTTATGTTCCTCATCTACAGCATTTGGTGATAGACCCGACAGAAAATGAACTGAGAGATGTGCAGACGCATTTTAAAATGGATCAGTCTGTCATTTTCAAGGTAAGGTCGATATTTGTCAAACCAATGTGTCTTATGAACCATAGGCCAGTGAGTTGATTTATTTTACGCACTCCTCTTGCGCAAACGAAGTTAGGTTTCTCATTTCAAAATCGTTTGGCTATTAACATTTACAGTCACCATATAGTCACTACTGCCGTGTGTTGAACTTATACAGTTAAGCAATTAACTTAAGGGGGGGTAAGGTTTTAAAAGCGAAAAAAAGGCATATTTTCATGATTTTTTTTGGAGATATGAATAATGTTGGCTTATTTATTTCATGTACACGTTATAGTATGACATCTGAAGTATCTTTGAAAAAATTATCAATTACAAATATCGATAAATAAGTCCGTGACAGCGAATTTCCGGAGGCGCGTCGAAAAAAAGTTGTTTTGCGGTGAACATCATAACTTGGTACCGGATCATCCGAGACAAAAAAATCGAAATGCGTTTAAAAGGCGATATGTTTCCCTAGGGAGTCAGGAAGAGTTTTTTGTATTTTTTCGATTTTTTTATTTTTGGCAGCATTTTGAAGTGAAAAACGCAATTTTTGCTAAAAATTTCGGTTAATTTGTTATTATAAACTGGAAAAAAATAGCAAAAAAAAAAACTCGACCTGATTACCTGTTGATTTATGTGTAGAAACAGTGTACAAAATTTCAACAAAATTGGTGAAGTAGATTACGAGTTATGATGTTCACGGACTTCAAAAATGTTGTATGCGAGAAAATGGATTTAAAGTTTTTTATACTCAAAAATTCAAAACTAAGCATCAATAAAATGATATAATTTTTTATACTTACGCGGGTAATTATAGTAAGTATTTGTTTTGTAAAGATGTGTAAGTATAAAATTAAAGTAAATTTTATACTTACCAGGTAGGTGCGTCACGCAGCTACCAGGCAGGTATAAAAATCGAGCATGAGGGCCGGTCGCTTGAAATGCTGTATCTTCATTAGTTTTGCTCGGATTTACTTGAAATTTTGACACAACACGCTCGACATGTTGTACATTCAGAAAAAAAAATTTAAAAAAAAAATGCAAAAAAAAATTTTAAAAACCTTACCCCCCCTTAAAGAAGTTATAGCGACTGCGTCCATCAACGTCATCAACGTGTCAAATTAGGTATTTTGATAAGTCTCTGAGATGGCATTAATCCGGGAGATTTGACGTCCTAGACTCTTAGAATGTAAGTGATGTAAATGGTCTCAAATAGCAGTTTAACTGTATATAAAAACGAAAGTTATTATATCGTTATTAAATTATTGTTAAAAAGTAAATAAATGTAGTTAAATACATAATTAAATATAAATAAGTTATTTTAGAGACAAGTTACCATCCAGAAATTATCAGCTATGTAAAAACTTTTAATAATAGACTAGCATCTACTCGCGACTTCGCCCGCATTACAGTAAAAGGGCTAAGCGGGTTTTAGCACACAATACGTCGTCAGAAGTAATATATTTTTTGTTTCATTTAAAATATAGTTTTCCACAAGAATGAGATTTCCCACAAGATTGAGATGTTTTCCTCGGGTAAAAAGTCACCTATGTTCTTTTCCGTCCCCTTTGTCAACAATATTCAAAGTTTGAAACCAATAATCCGCTTTTTAAAAGTCAACTGTTCCTAATTGAATAGATTTTTCCTCGGGAATAAAATATTTTCCCAAGTAAAAAGATGACCTATGACCGTCTTCGTCTCTCAAGCTATGTCTGTGCAAAAGTTCAAGTTGACTGGTTAAGCCATTGAGGCGTGAAAGTCAGTCAAACAAACTAACAAACAAATTTCGCATTTATATTATTAGTTAGGATTAGGATTTACAAGTTAAAAAAATGAATTTTTGACAATTTTAAAATCACCAACATACCATGCCATATCGGTTTCCAGATTTCTAATTGTAAAAATGACAGACTTCCATATAAAGTTTCTTCCCCTGTTTCACCACTCAAGGGGTTAATTTTTAAAAGCACTGAAGCTTTTGTTTTCAAACCAGTAACCTAACACCAATTTCCATATTTCTAACTCAAAAAATTACAGATTTCTATGAAAATTTCCATCCCCTATTTTACCCCCTTAGAGGGTGAATTTCCAAAAATCCCTTCTTAGTGCTCACCTACGCTATATAAGAAATCCCTGTTCAAAATTTTACGTTTCTAGGCCCAGCAGTTTAGGCTGTGCGTTGATCGATCAATCAGTCACTTTTGATTTTTATATACAGGGTGTCAAAGAAATAAGTGACCATCTTTTGAGGGGTGACTCATAGCACCCTGTAGACACTAAAACCGCAGGAATTTTTTCGAAATTAACAGTCGCGACACCCCTCAAAAGGATAAGAGTTATTTCCTTTACACCCTGTATATAATATATATACACACATACATATATATATGTATATGTATATATGTATGTGTGTACATATTATATACAGGGTGTAAGGGAAATAACTCTTATGCTTTTGAGGGGTGACGCGATTGTTAATTCCGAAAAAATTCCTGCGGTTTTAGTGTCTACAGGGTGCTATGTGTCACCCCTCAAAAGATGGTCACTTATTTCTCTGATAGGCTGTATATACTTAGATAGATGAATTAAATTTTTATATTAAATATAAAATATTGTAGCGTATACCCATTTTTGTCTGCCACTGTACCCATCTTTTTCTGGAATGCAATAGATAAAATCTTAACCATCAACATCATTAACATGTTCTGACTTCATTAAAATCGTTAGCTAATAAAATTCCTATGAATAATTAAAATAAGGTCATGTTATATGAGACACAAATAAACGATACAAAATCAATCAGTTAGTTACGTACTCTTAAAGTGATTAGACAAAATTGTGACAGTTAAACGAAACCTTCCGGAAACAAAGGTAATATACACTAATTTTGAACTTGCAAATCAGTTTAGTATACATTTGGGACTTATTTTAAGATATTTATTGTACAATCATATTATTTTTTTCTAAAAATCTTTAAGGATGTTGTTCTCTGGACCAATTCGTATCGGCGTAAGCGCAAGCCGCTTCCGCTTACGCCTATATACGAAGGGGTCCATTATTATTTATGTAAGGAACTATTATGGAGCTATTTAAAACAAAGCATCGCCGCTTGCAAGCCGCTCGCAGCACATTACTTAAAAGCGAACAAACTGTTACTTGCTACCTTAACACCTTGACGATCATAACTTACAATGACAAAACGCCCAACTGGTACACTATATTGACAGCTTTATATGGAATTATTGACATCATACGACCTCCCTAGTAACCAGTCGTGTCGTCAGACTGACATCAAATCTACGTACTTAGGTCTACATTACCCTTTGTCAAATTGACGTCCATCTGCGCCGTTTCTGACGAATATACAGACGACAGACTGTCGACAGAATCTGTCGACAAAAAATCATGTAAGCCTATAAGCTTACATGATTTTTTTAAACTGAATCTGTACCAAAATAACCTTAAAATGTAAGAAAATTGTTTCATTTTTAAACGTTTAGGGGAGGAGTTCACGCCAGAAACGGCTAATAATTTTTTTCGAATCTTGTTTTTTGTTTTTATTTTGTTCTGTGGTTCTTTACAAAAAAGGTGATATATAAAACATGGCCAAAAAAATTTTTTTTTCAAGTAGAAAAATATTTATTTATGAGCCGCTGCATAGCCAAGTTGCTGCTCCTTTGCAGACAACGCTCGCCCTCCCTCGCGATTTGATCAGTAATATTTAGTTTTGGTGTGTACATGAGTTATAGTATGCAGGGAGATAGTTCTTTTATTTGTATGCCTTTGTAGACGTTTTAATAAACAGAGAGTAAACCGCTTCTTTTGTTATTATTTTTTTGTTTTTTACCGTTTCCCGAAAGTTGTGTTTCTTCTGACAAGGAAAATCATATCTCTAGTTCTAGAAAAAATAGAGACTTAATTTTTTTTTAATTTTATTTATAAACATATTGCGCATAAAGTGGAGTATAATTTTTTCCATTTGAACAATTGTAACTATTTTTAAACATTTTTCTTTACATAAAAAATTGGGTTTTATAATTTTTAGAAGTTTGGGATTACAATTTTATAGTTAATTTTTAAAATTAGCTGAAACCCGTACTCATCTTTATGGACAGGTCCTTTAGGAATAAAATAATGAAAAAATAATTAAAAAATATTCATTACTTTTTGAGATATGGCGTTCCTTGCAAACGCTTAAAAACTTATGAAAAAGGGCCCCCTTCCCCCACAGGGAAGAGTAATAAATGTTTCAAAAACAAAATTTTCTATTTGAAACCCTCCCTAATTTTAAAAAAAAATTCAAAAAGCAAAATAATCATAAATAAAAAAAGTTGCTTTTTTATTTGAACTCCCCCCTTAATAAAACTATATTCGTCAATAACTGAAAAAACTTATAAATTTTCGGTTTTGTTTAATAATAAGAACTACTCTCATCTTTTTTATTATATATATTTTAGTACATATATGGAAACAAGAATTTTTACAAAGGACCAGGGCTGCCAGAATGTATAATTGGATACAAAATCTGTATAATTTGGTTGTTTTGTGTATCCCCTTTGTATAAGAAACTTTCCTGTATAATTGGATACGAACGCCAAAAATTTAAACTGAATGCGCTGAACACAGCAGCTACAATTTTTTGTTAATGTGACATCACGTTAGACCCAAAGAAACTACATAAATATGCCCTTATGTACATTCGAATTTCCTTTCGTTTTCGCAAAATTGCAAAAATGATTACCGAAATTGATTTGTCATTGTACCGAAAAGTTGTTTTGTATAATAGAAGCCAATTTTGTATAATTTCAGAGACTTGACGGTATAAAACAGAAATTTTTACTGGCAGCCCTGCAAAGGACTGACACTTTGATTAACACAATTAAAAAAATGAAAATGAGAACCGCTGAAAACTTATGGGAGGGGAGAATTTAAAGCAGATAGCTGCCGTCTTCCTGCCGTAAGTCTGTCGACCGAGTTATTATAAAAATTATTCGTCAGACTTACGTATCTCTGCTGTTTTTTCCTGGCGTTAAATTCTGTCGACAGTCTTCCGTCTGTATATTCGTCAGAAACGGCGCAGATGGACGTAAATCTGATCCAAATTTCTGACGACAGAACTGGTTACTAGGGCTGGGTGTGTGAGTTAGTAAAAATTTCACTCGAGTCTTATGATGTCAATGACCTTCAAGGTGTTAATATACGTATTTCTATCTCACTTTCCTTGTTTTCCTGAGAAGATAACAAATGCAAATGGTTAACTATAAACCCTATAGTAAGTAGTAACGGTAGTAACAGCAATAAGTTAATAAACAGCGACTGTAAACTTAATGTTTTTGGCCTGTTAAATGACCTCAATTGTATCAGCCAATCGAAAATTAGGCAGATCTCAATGACCAGCACTGTTTCAAGTATATTATACACTCACTGGAGTGTTTATTATAATTATTTCTTACAATAAAAAAAAAATATTTATAATATTTGACCGCTCCAGTAGGTAATAAAGCCGGGTACACACTTAACAAACGAACGCGAGCAAATGTAAACGAATGATAATGAACAAATATAGACGAATGTTTTCTATTTCTTGTCGGTATATCAACGAAAAAGATTTGTTCATGTTTGTTTATGTTTGTTAGATGTGGACAATTAAAAAATTATTCTAAGAATAAATTGACATGGATAGTTTAAAATAAATTCAATTAATAATTTAAAATTGAGAGATATTTGAAATTTTTGGAATGATGTAATTAATTAATTTATAAATAAAACGGAAAAAATACCAATGGTGTGAAATGTTTTTAATCTTTTTTACAGAATTACCAGAAAAAATAACACATCGAAATCTTTGGGTAAAAAATTTGGTTGATATTCTGTTTAGATATTTTTGGATTGACCGCGACCATGCAATTCAATTAAGTTTTCAAAATCTGATAAATTCTGTAATATTTTCAAAAAATCCGGAATTTTCATGAATTAAATTGGTTAATAAATTAGACGCATTATAACGAGTTCTGTTTTTATAAAGCGAATCCATTGACCAACGTCTTTCTGATTTTTTGGTTTTTAGAATTTACTAAATTTATTTAAATCATTGTATAGTTGGAACAGGGCCATATTAACCCTAAGTGCCACCCTAGGCACTGTGAAAAATGGCGTCCCCACTTTTTGCTCAAATACAAGAAAATCGTAACTTTTTCTAATTTTTTTTTTTGACTTCGAAAAAAAGACAACTTTTGCCACCCTGGCCATAGCCTAACTGGGCCTATTGAATAATCCGGCCCTGAGTTGGAACATAAACGAACATTAATAAATTAACGTCGGTTGCTCATTCGAATTTGTTCGTGTTATTCATTCATGTTCGTTCACGTTTGTTTACATTTGCTTGTATTAGTTCGTTATATGTAGACCCGGCTTAACTTCTTGATAGAGATGGATAAATAATTCAAATTATTTAAATCTTTTTATACCATCATCACGATCAAGACATCCGGTTCAGAGATCGCCACCGTAGACATATTTTTTTTAAAATAAAATAAGTGGTAAAACGTATTTCTTCTTTTCTAGATCAATAAATATAAAATAATGAATACCAGGGATACGAGGTCTAGTCGTTTTGGTTTAAGGCTGCAGGATAAAGTTGCTGTGGTTACAGCTTCAACTGAGGGGTAAATACACATACCATATGTACTGTTATTTATCTATTGCTGATGTTTTAATTAATGTATATAGGATAGGATTTGCAATTGCAAGGCGATTAGCAATTGAAGGTGCGAAAGTAGTCATAAGTAGCCGTACAGAAACCAAAGTAAATAATGCCGTGCAACAATTACAAAATGAAGGTTTAAATGTTATTGGTACCGTATGCCACGTAGCTAATCCTGAACATAGAAAACAGTTATTTAAAAAAGTAAAATTGTTAATTTAATCATCAAAAATATTTTAAGATGGAATATAAAATTAAATAATTGTGTATTTTTCAGGCAAAAGAACACTTTGGAGGTATTGATATATTAGTTTCGAATGCTGCGGTAAATCCGGCAATAGGGGGTGTTTTAGAGGTAAGTTTTTATATTTCATTGAAATTAATTTTATTTATTTTGAAATTTTAATATAAATATTTTAGTGTGAAGAATCGAGTTGGGATAAAATATTTGAAGTAAACGTTAAAAGTTCATTTCTCTTGGCCAAGGAAGTATTACCGTATTTAAGAGAACGAAAAGGGAGTAATATTGTTTTTATATCATCGGTTGGAGGTCTTCGACCTATTGAAGTATGTAGAAATATTAGTTTTATATAATATTAGGTGCACAACTAAGTTCTACCCGTTTTTTGCAAAAAAAAAAGCATGTAATCTTTCAGAAATAGCTTGTTGAGTGACGTTCAACTTTTCTGCAAGTTGTTGTGTTTGCGCAGAATCTTGGTCCAGTAATTCTTGTAATTCATCGTCACTGATTGTTGGAGGCTCCAGAGCGTGATTTATCATTTAAATTGAAATTTTCATTTGTAAATTTCTGAAACCATCGTCGACACGTTCTGTCATCAATAGCACTGCCACCATAAGTTGCACAGATTATTCTTTGAGCTTTAGCAGCGCTTTTTCCTTGATGAAATTCGTATAGAAGACAATGGCGGATATGCACACTACTTACTTCCATTTTCAACTAAAAAAAAAAATATATATATATTGAAGATTAATATATTAAGAGCGTGATTAATAATTAACTTGCTGTGAGATAACGCCATCTTTTGAAAACGGGTAGAACTTAGTTGTACACCTAATATTTTAGTAAAGTTTGAGAATATTTTACTTTGTCAATTTTCACTATGAGTAAGATTTATCTTTTATTAACTAGCTTTCGAGGAGTTAACTCATCATCAGGTTTAACTCAAATAAGTTAACTGAAACTCTTATTCATAGTGAAAATTGACAAAGTAAAATATTCTCATATTTTACTAAAATATCGATTTTCACAAAGTAAACCTTCAAAGTGTTAACACGGTACTTGACTGTCTTTAAAATTGGTGTCAAATGTTAAATAATTGTATGCATTATCATTACATATGTCCAATTTTAATGATGAAACATAAAAAAAATTTGATAACTATTTAGAAACTTTATTTTGAAAATCGCCATTTTCAACAAATATTCAAATTAGTGAAAACGCGGCATTTCTTGAATATTACGTAACATTTTGTAGCTAGATATGTCGATTTTGATAATTTTCATCGATGAGGTGAAATTGTGTTTTCATTTGAATATTTCTATTAGCTTATATATACAGTAATAATAATCGGCCAGAATTCTAATAAATACTTGCTTTTACTTTGACATTTTATGAATATAATCAAAGTTTTGAGGTTATAAATATTGACATTGACGTTTAGTTGCTTCAAACTGTGACGTCACTGTAGTGAGGCGTTTTTCCCGCCTTTTTCTCATTTAAAATTGTAGGATTATTTTTTTGATGATTTTTTACAGAATCTGTCGAAAATAAAAAAATCACTTAACTGATATGGAAAAACAATGCTTTTAGAATATTTTTTTAACTTCAGTCAAGTACCCTATTATTTAATATTTTAGTAATAAAACAATATTTTATTTCAGGTATTTGGAGCATATTCAGTAAGTAAAACAGCTTTAATTGGTCTAACAAAAGCAGCCGCTGAAAGTCTTGCCAAAGAAAATATACGAGTAAATTGTGTAGCACCTGGTTTCGTAAAAACACATTTTGCGGAAATAATAACTGAATTAGAACCCGAAGAAAAAGTTATACGAAAAATTCCAATGCGCAGGCCGGGAAAACCTGATGAAATTGGAGGTGTTGTAGCGTTTCTTGTATCGGATGATGCTTCATATATAACTGGTGAAACGATCGTTGCTGCTGGCGGATTTCCAAGCAGACTCTAATTCTTTAAAAATATTTTTATTCAATTAGGTGCATGGAATATTTTTTTTTTTAAGAAAAAAGGCTTTGGTGATATTTCTTAATTTTTTTAATAAAACAAAAAGGATAAATATATATTTCTTTTATGATACGATGTAATTTATCCGACCATGACTAGCTTCCAGTTCCCAGTCCGTACCTCTTCATATTAGCTTCATAACTTCTTGATTCTTATTTGTTATATAAAAAATTATTGCATATAAATGCGACATAGTTCAGGAATGTTTCATTGCTTCATACGCTTTATTCAAAATACTCCAATTTCTTTGGTGTTTTATTTCTTCCGTTCGCCAGATGTCATTAGTTGAAAGTGTTGGAATAGAGTTGAACGTTAAGGTTACGTTAAGTTACATTAGCTTTATCATTTCAGATTATCTGTTAATCTCTTTTTTAAAGATATAATAATAAAATAAAGCAATTTAGCAGACAAACATATTTTTTTACACTCTTTACCACTTACTAACTTTCTCGCGCCATGAAGTCACCTGTCAGAAGTGGCGCCACCTTGGGAAGTCAAATTAATTAAAAATAGACGTCATTAACAAATGAAGCAAAATAAAACGTACAAGTTAAGTTATTATAGTTATAGGAAATTCAACGAGAGTTTTGCCATGCGACTTCAATAAAGCGTCTGCTCGTTATACTTTCATATAACGTATGTTAGAGACAATTTCATAATTTTGTTAATTAATCAGCCAATTATATTATATTTGTTCATCAATTAGAGGCAGTTTTAAAAGGCACCGAAAGAAGAAAGTATTATCTCTCTTTACTTTAAATGATTACATATTCACTTTATTCAATAAGAATGTAATTTTGAAAATTTTTTTTCCTTTTCTTACTTATGCGGGATACAACTTGCTCCACTCACTCTCTCTGATAAGTCGAGTAAAATCCAAAATGGTCGTTGTATTAATTGTTTAAATTGAAAATTTTTTTGAATTTATTTATTTATAAAATTTTGTGTTAGATTATGAAACACTGAAATTTCTATTTCTTTAAATTATTATTTGAATTATAAATTAAGTCTGAATTAAATCTTTAATAAATTATTTGAATAGTTAATTTCCAATAAACAAAAATCTATAATCTACTGTTTTTGAGAATTCAAAAAATCTTTTTATTCGATTAAACGAACAAAGGCATGAAATTTTTATAAATTACGTTACTCCAATCTTCAAAAGCTCACAAAAAGTCATTTGAAATTTTATAACTTAATAGCTTTTATAAAATAAGAAATAAATTGTAAGGATTCACTAGCGCTAATTCCATTTTTGGTAAGATTTTAAATATATTTGAAGACGTGTAAGTTACATGAAGTATAAACTATATTTCTTGAAACAATTTCACAACCAAAATTTCATAAAATTGAACAAATTCAATAAGAAAAATATTTATTTTAATTAAGAAAATATATTACACCACTCTGTACATTTTTTACATGGAATTCTTTATTTTAATACAGGATTCTTATCTTTCGTTTAGAAATGTATTTTTTAATAGTTACTGTCTCACATATTTATATAAAGACACCTATTAGTATTTTTCACGAAGTAACGAAGCACCCACTGATAAATTTTGAGTTTCAAACACAAAATTTTGCGAATAGCTGTTTATTCATTGCTGCCGTCGATTTATTCAATAAATATTTTTATTAACACTATTTCACACACAATATTTAGGTATTATTTCGCAAACGTCTTTCAAAAATTTTCCATTTGTCTTGCGAAGATAACAACTTCTTGCACATTTTTTCACATTTTCAATTTAAAAAGTAAATACGAACAAAGCTTATATGAATATCAATGTTTACAAAATTCGATGTCTTGAAATATCTTGAAAACGATTAATAAAACACAAATCAGAGGTAAAGATGCCAGAGGCAAAAAGATACATGATTTTGACACAATTCAATTTTCCAAAACCTTTCCAGTAAATCCATTGCTCTTGAGATAAAACAGCAATTTTTGAAACCAAATTTTATAACCTAAAAGGGAAACACCTATTAATATTTTTTACATAGTTTTAAATATTATATTATCTTGCTTACCTTTCTCAACAAATTACAGAATATGAGTTTACTCGATATCCAAACATATCCTGGATATCCGAAAAATCATTGCAAAATACATATAAAAACGTTAAAGGTTAACAATGAATTAGCATCTATCTAATGAATTCAAATACATGACAACAAACAACTACGTAAAAATATGTACAATGTTACCAGAGTTCAAACAAGATTAAAAAAAGTAATTCTAAAATAAAAGCATTTTAAAAAAAAATAGATAAATCTTAACAATTATAATTTCTAAAAACGTTTGTTTTGTAAAATTAAATAATTTTTCATAAAATTTAAAAATAAAACATTTTTAAATAAATTTATATTCAAAAGAAATTTTAAACTTGACAACGCTGTATTTTGGCTTTTTTTAATAAAATTAATAGCTATAGGACATACGTTTGGTATCCTGTATATCTCAAAGCATTGGAAAATACACTGTTTTGCATCTCTTTCTTTATCAAAATTACATTTATTTTATACATAATATTTTCTTAGGAAAATGAAAGAAAATTATGTTGTTTCGTTGATAGCAATGGTCAATGCAAAAACTTAAAGCAAACAGGGTACACTCTAATATAAAAATAACAAAAAAGAGACAAAAAATTAGGGTCGTCTAATTTTGCTTCATTTATTGAATTTATTTGATATTAAGCCACTCATTGCTGCAATCAAATATGAGAGGAAGCTAAGAGTAAATTATCAATATATATATTTTTTTTTAAATTTATTTTCAAAATATTTAAATATAAAAAATACAACAAATATATTAATATTTACTATTTAATAATTTTTTTTTAATTAGCATCTTTTACTAAATCTTTTAATGAAGCTAAATCAATATTTATAGATCTTTTCGTTAACTCATCACAGAAATAATTAATATCTAGTTGTAACTGAATTCGAATTTTCTGATCATCACTAACAACACCCACATCTGAATTTTGTGACTGACGAACTTTTTTTAATCTTCTCAACGAATCTTCGGTTTTTCTAACTTGAGTTAAAATTTCATTAATAACAGTTGCATACCTAAAAAAAGTGTTAAAAGCTGACATCTAAATTCCGTTACATAGCTCCCCCCCTTAATATTTTTACTTACTCTTTACTAATTTTTTCGTAGATATTTGTTATTATCACTTCATAAACTGGATTGCCCAACATATTTTGATATTTTTCAGAAAATGTTTGTGGTGGTTTTAGAACCTGATAAACGTACGGTGCAGGTTCTGTGGGTACACTTCGATTTGTTTTTCTATACAGACGGGGAATTTGAGTTACATGCGATAAAGCAGATATACTGTAACCGCTGATTGAATTGCTTATCGCATTTTCAACTTCACTTAATTTTTTCAATAATTTTTCACTAAATATTTTTATGCCTTGTGTAACAGTTTTACGAACTTCTTTCGAAAGCATTGTCAAATTAATTTCTTGAATTTTGGAAGATAATCGATTGATGTCGAAGTGTAGACTTACCAGAAATTGTATCTAAAATTATTAGTTTTATAAGAATTGGGTTTCTGAAGAAACATTTTTTTTGTCATCAATGGAAAGATCATAATTATATAAGTTTTATAAGAAAACTCTTTTTATTTAATTTTTTTACGTAGTATTTAAAAAGTTATACGAAATTAAAAATAAATTTTTAAATTTAGAACCGATATCGCGCCGACAGTTCCCGAGCGCATGTGTGACGTCACAATGTTTACTTACCTGAAAACACATTGTCTTTTTATTTTGAATTATTATGTTACAATGCAATTATTGCTTGCTATATTATATTTATGTATTGAATATTTTAATATAATGACGTCACAGACGTCGCGATCTTTTGTAGTGCTGTTCATAACCAAATGATTTTTTTCTAAGTTTTAATTATTTATGATATAGTATTGAAATAAAACAAAAAAAAAATGATAATTATTTTTTATTCAAAACTAAATCTAGCGCCGGCAGACAAAAGAAGTTAAGTCCATTTTTTATTTTATGTTATAATAAGGACCAAGAGAGTCTATCTCATATATTTCCAAAAGGGCAAAAGTCAATCCACCCCTAACATCACTTATTATAAAAAAAAATTCTTTTCAAAAACTAACAAAAGAAGTTCTTAAAATTCTTAATAAAATAATAAATAAATACTCAGTTTAATTAAATTGGAAATGTATTTTTATGGCAATAGCTACCCGCTAAAACAGGTTAAGTCCACAAATGGTTTTAATAATGAAATTTATTGTTGTTTTTTATATGTTAAGTCCATAAAAATATCTTAAAAAATTTTAGTTTAAGCTTTAAAGTTTATTTTTTTTATGATTTCCTGTATTACATGTTAAGAAAGTAATTGATTTAAAAAAAAAATGTACAAAATGTCATGTAAACTTAAAGACAATTCAAATAAATTGACGAAGAATTTTTTCAACCTTCTCCCAAATTGCGTGGACTAGCTTTATAGAAGGATGGACATAATGAAACCAATATCTTCTATTTCATAGCTTTTCTTTATTAAAATTGCCAAAATATTTTCGATATGTTTAATATCATCTTCAGTGGCTAAACATCAAAAAAAAAAAAAAAAAATTTTACAACGTAATAATAAACAATAACATCATTTTTATATATTTACAATTCTTCGTTAACTTATACTATTATTTTTTAGGTTATAAGCTACATATTGGATAGGAGGATTATTTATTTATTTTTGTAAAAACAACAAGAATTTGTGATTTAGTTGATATATAGGAAATTTTATGTTTGGAAGAATATCTATTTGTGTTAACGAAACAAACAAAACCTATTTTTTAATATTAGCGGATTTGAGACAGGACAAACTGAAACAGTATGTATATTAAAATGTTAAAAAAATTTTTTTTACAATCTTACTCACCAGAAATTATCTAAATTTCAGATTGTCATTCTTCCAAACATAAAATTTCCTATATATCAACTAAATCACAAATTCTTGTTGTTTTTACAAAAATAAATAAATAATCCTCCTATCCAATATGTAGCTTATAACCTAAAAAATAATAGTATAAGTTAACGAAGAATTGTAAATATATAAAAATGATGTTATTGTTTATTATTACGTTGTAAAAATTTTTTTTGATGTTTAGCCACTGAAGATGATATTAAACATATCGAAAATATTTTGGCAATTTTAATAAAGAAAAGCTATGAAATAGAAGATATTGGTTTCATTATGTCCATCCTTCTATAAAGCTAGTCCACGCAATTTGGGAGAAGGTTGAAAAAATTCTTCGTGAAATTTATATATCCCAAAAAAATATTGTTGTAAGTCAAATAAATTGATGTTGCATGCATTTTATTTTAGTTTTTACTCTCTACTATAAAGTTGATGTTTTGGACTTAACTCCTTTTGTCTGCCGACGCTAGAAATTATGTTTACCTTTTTATCAAAATTTGCTAGATCTTCATCATTACTGGAATCGGTTGTATTTTTAAGCAATTGCTCGTCTACCCACGATACATAACGTGAAAGAATTTGTAAAATCAGTTTGAAAAATTTATCAGCAATTTTATAAATAAAAACATCCGGTGCTAAACAACGCAGAATACTTTGCAGTGTGGTTGATGTTGCCAACAGTTTAAAATCATTCGAATTTAAATACATTTTATCTAATTCCTTCTGAACAAGCACTTTTTCATACGAAAATGTTATATCGTTAAAACAAATTTGAAAATAAACCGGTAAATTCCATCGTTTCATGTGACTCTCGTATGACGCATGTGTATAGATTGACGCTGTCTTTTTGCAGTATCTATTTAGTTTTTTAATAAAATTCATTGTCTCGGTAAAACGACTTTGAAACATAACTGGATTTCCCGGTGCAAATATTGAATTTAAATTAATACGTAATTTTTCTTCTATGTCAATCCAAACACTATTGATGAAAAAATTATATCCAGTGATTCCCTCCTTTCTGAAAATCATAAAAAAAAATTTTAATCATTTAGGTACCGTAAAACAAATCATTTCTTGTGATTTTAGAGCCTGAAAATGGTTGTATTTGAGTTTGTCATAAGTTACTATCGGTAAATAATAACAAGTTAATTAAAATAATATTGAAACTAATAAGGTTAGAAACAACTTGCAAAAAGATGCAAAAATTAAATGTGTAAATTTCGTAACTTTGTTCGTTTATTTATTGAAAATATGTTAAAATCGTTAATTGTTTTTACAAATATTATATACATTTATCTCAATTAAAAATTTACGTCAAACTGAAACATAATTTGGGAGTGGAGAGATACCAAGCTACGGGTGAATGGAAACGCTTGTACGTTCAAGAGATGCAGAGAATGCGGTTGATAGAGACATGAAAAGCATAAATAGAAACAAATTAGAGATATATTAAAATATTTTCTATCAACTCCCTATCCGTTTTTATTGACCCAAGGTGTGGATGAAGAAAAACTATTCATATTTTTGGATTTTCTGGTTAAGTAAAAAAAAAAAATGAACTACCGGAAATAAAGTTTTATTATTTACAATATTTATATGATAGATGGTCTTACCTGTTTGGTTCAGATGTTAATTTAAACAAAAATTCTAAATCGCTGGAAATGAAATTCAATATTTCTTCATATAAATTTGACAATCCTTTTTGCGATAATGATTTTTCGGTCATAATATCATTTAGTTTTGGAGACACAATTTTCTTACGAATAAGATTTTCCGTTTCCTCTTGGTTCTTTAGAAAAACACCAATTTTTAAAAAAGCATTAAGTTCTTCTATATTCCTTTTGTCGAATGCAACTAAAAAATATTCATATTTAAATTTACTGGAAGAAAATTCAATCAGGAGTGGAAACATACCTAAAAATGATTCTTTATAACTATCAAATACTAAATTTTTCGCTAAAGTTACATCATTTTTTTCATTATTCGACAGCAATGACTGATCACATTTTGATAAATGTATCCTGTGAAGTATATACTGGTCTACAGCACGTAAAAGATAATCACTCTGAAGTGGTTTCGTGTAATTTTCGGATGTGATTATTTTAATAACTTGCGAACAACAAGTGATCGCTTCTATTGCATTTACAAAATTAAGTCTTTCTGTTTCAGCGATTTTTTTACTGTCCAATAAATTTTTAATCATTTTCATATTGTATTCTAATATTTGTAAAGTACTCTAAAAATTATTAAAAATACAAAGTTAATTAAGTAATTATAAGGCTTTGTTTACACGGATAAATAGAGAATTTTATTAAAAATTACAAAGTGATTGAAAAAATTATTTGGATCGGCCCGGACTCGAACACAGGATCTCCCGGTAACTAGCCAGGTGTCTTCGCCATTAGACCAACGATCCTGTGTTCGACAGCCAGACAATCATTCAACCACTTATGTGTATTGGTACTCTCTCTAATGCGAGAAACAGTTACAATTTTTTCAATTTCAAATATTATCGAGTGCTTGTGAAACATTACTAGTAATGTTTCACAAGCACTCGATAGTATTTGAAATTGAAAAAAGAGAATTTTATCCTATTTTTTCAATTATTTAATTCTACTACAAATGTAGAGGCTTCTCATGGATTTTCTTTTAAAAAAAATTCAATACAATTTATTTAATATTTACAGGAAGGCTAAACCATGTGAGACCATTAAAAAAATGACTTCTATGAAATCAATCATACTTCTAAAAGATATTTCAATCATACTAAACACCCAAAATATTCTAATTCAACCATTCATTCCAATTTATATCATATCCATAAAGTCTGATTTCAGAAAAAATAAATTTTTTATCTGATGACATCCCTAAATTTACTAAAATTTTTCAATGGCTTAAAAACCGTAAATAAAATCACAAACTGAATACGTCCTTTTCATTTTTACCAAAATTAAGCATACCCCTTACTAAAAAAAAAAAAAAGACTTCTGTTGAGTCAATTATATTTCTAAAAAAGATTTCTCCATTTTGATAACAAAAATTAAAAGTTCACATTCAAATTACCCTAATCCAACCAATCATTTTGATTCAAAGAAGAAACTGCAAAATTTTGAACAAAAGAAAGTGGTATTCGCTTTATTTTCAAAATACGTACGTATACAAATTATGTCCGGCAATAATATTATAGTCGCATTTGCTCAAAAATCGACAATACATTATATTCTAAAAATGTCACACGTCTCACCCTGTTACCTGCCTCAAGAAAAATGTCTAAAAACTGGCTTTACGCTTTGTCTAGTAGTATAATATAATAGTGTTCATTGGTCTGTGCATTAAGGTACCATCACAGTATGATCGGCCGAAAAATAGTAAATTTTCACGATTTTTTTTCGGACCAGCAGTCACAATTCTTATCTGAACAATTTTTTGAATAGGTAAGTAAGTTTTACTTACTAATACTTCTTCTTTTAACTCTTCCAACGACTGTCTTAAATTTTCTATTCGATCATCCAGACCATTTAAACTGCTTGATAAACTTAAAATTGTATCCGATTCTGAATTGACTATATCAATCATTTTCGATTCTAACGTTTTTAGATGCAAACTTAACGCATCCCGTAACCCTTCGAGGGTGTAAATGGAACTATAATTTTGTAAAAATGCATCAACAGAGAAATTCTCCTAAAAAAGTGATATTGTCAATAATATTGAATTTATATTTAATAAGCATAACATTCAAGTACCTGTAAGAACTCATCGTGAAAAGCCCCTTTGGATTGAATATGCATTTTCAAACAATTATTTTAGAGTGAATAAAAAATTACAAACAGATTGATGCGGCTTACGCTACGAAAATATTCAAACAAAATCTTTATTAATTAACACTTTCAGTCCCATAGCTTCGGCATCCGAAACCAAACAAAACATCCCCAGAGGCCGACCGCGATCAAAGATTAATTGATTAGTTGGTTACGCATTATGTGTGGGATGTTTATCATCATTCATCACACGGATGTGTTCCTACTCACACAAATACATACCAACACACACTACTCTTTTGGTTTCTATGCATAAAAAATTTTAAGATAAACAAAAAATACATAAAAAATATAATTTACATTTTTAAATAAAATTTATTTGAATGTCAGTGGATATGTAGTATGTACGTATCATGTACGTATGTTTACGGTTTTACACATACATGTTGAACTGTGTTGAATCTATTCAGTGTTTGAATCATTTTATTTTATGTATTTGTTTACATAAAGTTTTTTTTTTTTTTAATATTGCCGGCTTCCGGGGAAGTTTACTATGAAAGTGCTCGGGCCTCATAGTGTTAATAGTGTCCGACCGAAATTTCGGTTTCGGTTTCGGTCAGTTTCGGCGAAAAATTGGAGTTTCGGTTTCGGCAGCAAAATAGCCGAAACTACTACCGAAACCGAAATTCCGTTCGTGAAATGATCGACATTATTCGGACCGTGTTTTTTACTCTCAATTAAGGACTAATTAATCTTGTTAATATAATTTAGTTACTATAATTTGTTGGAAACTTCATAACAATAATTATGCACCCCGCTCAGTACCGGATTATCGAATAGACAAATGAGACAAATGTCTAGGGCCCGATGTCTTTGAAGGGCAAATTTTCAATATTTGAATCAATATTTAAAATTTGTTTTAGTTTTTCACACAATCAATAGGACCCGTTAACGTTTTGCTCGTTAACTCTAATTTTCGGGGAAATTTTGATAGTAGTACTGAAAATCTTTCAGCTGAGAAACGCCCCAACGTCTCAGGACCTCCAATAGGTAAATCCGGCCCTAGAAAGAAAAAAAGGGGTCCCGGTAAGAAGAAAATATCTAGGGCCCAAGAGTGGGTTAATTCGGCCCTGTCCCGAGTTAGGTACTTAAATAAAAAAAATACCAAGTAAAAAATTTATTTATTTGTCTATTTATTTTTCTTCATTTTTATTAAATAATTATTACTCAAATACGGGCTTTTTAAACACACTGAAATTAAAATAAGATAGGTACGAAGAAATTGCCTTGAAAGAAAGTTTCGGTTTCGGCCAAAACTAAGACAGGGACCAAAATTCGGTTTCGGTTGAAAAACTAGTTTCGGTCGGACACTATTAATTAATAAATAAATCCATACCTAAATTAAATTGTAAATTTAAGTAAATACAAACCGATTAGGTAAATACTTATGTACTGGCAAATTTAACAGTTTATAAGCTAATTGTGGACACTGTTACCACAACTGTCAAAACACTTCCAAAACTGTCAAAATTATATTTAACCAGCGTAAACAACCGTTATTTGAATGTCATAAATTAACCTCAAGGCCCCCAAAATTGCCACAGGTTAAGTTTTCACAATTTACATAAGCATACGCGTTTGTGTTTTGCAATTTGTAAAGCGAGACAAAAATATTTATTATTTACCGTACGCGTATTTTGTATCTTTGTTAAATACGTACACAATATTTGATTTTATTTTAATATTTTCGTTGCCTTTATACAGTTTTGGCGTCCGTATTTGATGTGAAAATGAAAATGTTTTAAATCGTGATAATTATAATAATAAAATAGTAATTTTAAAACACCACAAATAAAACAGTTTCTATTTTTTTTTAAATATAATGATGAAAAAACATAAAAAACACAAAACGGACAAAAAGGATCGTTACGAAGGTTAGAAAGAATATTTACAAAGCAATAAAACATCAATTACTAATTTTTGCCAACTTATTTTTTTATCAATATTTCAAGCGCAGTAGTCGATTGAACATCTAATTAATTTTTATATTACTTTTTTTCATATTTTTGTAAAATTTTGTCACATTTTTAATCATTTTTTAAGGACAATATTTGAGTGGCGGTGATAAGCAACCGGCGTTGAAATTAATATTAAAAGTTGGTGGAAGTAATTCAACGCCAGAGCATTCGAACGATTCTCCGTGTCATTTACCGGCACCATCAGTGACTTCATCCCTATACAGCGTGTCCGGCACGTTGGACGATGAAAGCCGTCAATCAGCAACAAGTAGCCTGTTCCCCACGCCGGATGGCGGGGTTCATTTTGAAAAGCACAAGAAAGCAAAAAAGAAAAAGAAGAAAAAGGATCGGAGTAAAGATCGCGAAAAGAAACATAAGCATCACCATAAGGTAAGTGGCACAATTAGTTTTGCTTTAAGTGAAATGGTGTGCTTTGGGCTGAATGCCTGTGCCCAGTGGAACACCACTTTTCTAAAAATTTGGTCTTTGTCCTGTGTTTTTTATTTAAAACCATCTTCACTGATAGTAAAAAAGAAAAAAAAATAGCTTTTTAGAATCAAATCCAGCTTCTAATTTAGCTCTAGGTAAGTATTTGTGACCTAGATGAGGTCTAGGTGTGATAGAACAAAATTTTTCTCTTATTATTCTCTCAAAATTACTTAGCAGATTCCACTAAATACTTTTTGTAAACCAGTTTACATCAAGATTGACTAAATGCTACTTTGAGCTGTGCTTTTTTGATGGCAAGGACTAAAAAATTTGCACTCATAATATTAAAATTGTTTCAAGAAACCCTGAGGAAGTCATTTGAATAATATTTAATTTGGGAAAATAAAAATTTAACTTTATGACGTCATTAATACGTATATTAAACTCATTCAACTACTTTTAGGCCAAAAAATTATTGGTTTAGGTAATTTTTATCAGTGACTACTCTTGATATGGAATAAAAGTTTGGTACACTGGTAAAAATAGGTTGCTCGTATCTGTTCCAGGCTAGGGATGGTAAAGTCGACTCCGACTTTAGTCGAAAGTCGATTATTTACTAAAAATAATCGACTTTTTAGAATCGATTTCAGTCACGTCAAGTCGACCTGGAATCGACTCTCACTCGATGACTTTTCGACTTTTTGCGTATGTGCAATGTGCATTTATAAATCGCGCAAAAACAGTAGCTTAACATTGGGCCGATTCGTATCGGTGTAAGCCAAAGCCGCTTGCACTTATTTTGAATCAATTTGCACTTGTTTTGAATCACATTTGGCTTGCTTTTGACATTTTTGTATATTCCTGTCTCACTTTCCATGTTCTAGAGAGAAGGGTCAAGTATTAGCGTTCGGTATATACCTATCGTATACCGTATACGTTGTATACCGATGTATGCAGTGTATACGTCGATGTATATATCAAAACAGGTGCAAATTGATTGAAAATGAGTGCAAGCGGCTTTGGCTTACACCGATATGAATCGACCCATTAATTCTACTGTCCATTTTAATTTTAATTTTAATGTTCATCGCCAAATCGCGTGCAATTTATTGATAAATTATCTCTTGTTAAATTCTTAAAAGTTATATGTTCGTTATTTAATAAATTGTTTAAAACATACTTAATACACTATAGATTGTTTAAAGTATATAATATAGACTTAATAGTTTCTATAAATAAACTAATAAATTTTTGAAAAGTCGATTTAAGTCGAAAAGTCGACTTTCAGAGTCAATTAATCGACTTTGAGAATCGAAAAAATGAAAGTCGATTTTCATTTTCCATCCCTATTCCAGGCGTTCCAGGTGAAAGAATTTCGGAAATGTTTTTATTTTTATCGGTGACGTAATGATTCTCACTTGCGCCTCTGGTGATAAAATTAGAAGCTACATCAAGTAAAAATATACGTATACGTTTAATTACCGATATAAAATTTGATAACCCGCATTTAATTTGTATAATACATATTTTTAAACCAATTGAACGTATACGTACATTGTTTACCTAATACAGTTTCCAATTTTACCATCAGAAGCACGCGGTTAGTCTTTGTATTTTTGAGAGGTTAAAATTTAAAATTGGTAAAATTCAAATAACAAAGTCAAATGCACAGAGTAGTCGACTAATCGACTAAATTTTTAGTCGAATTCATGAATGAGTGAGAGAGATTTTCTTTCAAAAACGAGGTTTTCTTTTGAATTTAATTATGGACTTTTAATATTTTTCAGAAAATATGAAATATCACAATATATTAATAACATAAAGGTGAAAAATCGTACAAATAGATAATTTTTTAGTATCCATTTTTTGAAGTCCAATAAATAATACAAAAAAATTGTTAAATTAGTCGTTGTTAGTCATTTAAAAAAAAATTAATCATTTTAATCATTTAATTGAAAGTAAAATAGTCGACTAAAATATGATTAAATGTAAAGAAAATTAGTCAACTAAACCGACTAATCGATTAATCATCCGACATCACTACTCGACATTAGTGATGTCGAATGATTAATCTATTAATCGGTTTAGTCGACTAATTTTGTTTACATTTAGTTATTTTTTAGTCGACTATTCAATCCTTGACTAAATGACTAAAATGATTAATTTTTTTTAAATGACTAAAAACGACTAATTAGGAATTTTTCTGTATTATTTATTTTTTTCAAAAAGTGAAAACTAAAAAAATTTTTATGTGATTAACACATTGCGATGTCTGATATCTCTTTTTCTTAAGAAAAATACTAATGTAGTCAATAATCAAATTCAAAAGAAAACCTTGTTTTTGAAAGAATTACATAGGTTACCCTATTCATAAATTCGGCTAAAAATTTAGTCGATTAGTCGACTAGTCTATGCTCGATATTTTCGACTAATGACTAATTTTGTATGAAAAACCATTTTAGTCGATTAATCGACTAACTGCTCCTCAGCTCGACATCACTAATGGCTAGTCGAATTAAAGACGTAGTATTTATAAATTTTATCTAACCAAATATTATGTTAACAGTCATTAAGATAGGAAGGAATTTCATTTATCGGTTGACTATTAAGTTACAATTTATTGTCAATTGTTTTAAAATGTGCCATGCGTATTATTAATGTGAAAATTTATTCTATTATTTCTGTTAACTCAGTTACAATAAAAGTGAATTTTTTAAAATTCTTTGTTCTGTTACAGTATCATTTTTTTTTTCTATTTTTCAGGAGAAAAGACGACGTAGGGATGAATCTAGTCAAGATGATATATCGATTGGAGAAGATTCTCTTAACGAACCGCCACTGTTGAAACGTATTGGTGATATACAAACAACGCCAGTTTCATCACGTTTAGCAACCAATAATTTGTTACGAACAGCGATGCAGAATACATTCAATGCTGAACAGTATTCGGCCGAAAATACCGTTAATGCGGAAACTTCCGGTTCGTTACTTCAAGTTTCTCTTTTGAGTGTTCGTAGATTAGGCATACTACTACCACCTGGCTTCTGATCATGAAAGCTTCGAGTTTGAATCTCGGCTGACAAAGAGTAAAAACAGTCTGTGCCAATACTTTTCAGGTTTTTGATGTCTTTAAGGTTTTATTTTTAAAACTTCAAAAGCTTATCACCGAGGCAGAGTAGACCAAGCCCTTATCCTTGCTCTAGAACTATTAGATATAATACCACATAAAAAAAGAATAGAGGATTATAAATGGTATTAAAAAAAATCAAAAATATATTTTTATACTCAATAATTAGTATGTAGAAACTTAACAGTGACAAGAGAAAATTCTTATTTATAATTTTTTGTAAAAAAATAGTATATTGTGCAATAAGTGCGGGAAATTGTCGATTGCCCACGAAAGCGAAGTTGCTTGAGTGGGGTAATCGACAATCCCGCACGAATTGCACATACTATTTTTTATTTAGAATTTGACATACTTTTTTCTATTATTATCACTATTTTTGACATTTTTATTACTTTTTAAAATAATATTTTTGTGTTCGTCTTTTTTTTCTGAATTAATTATCGTTTAAATTGCTTTGCTGGTGGTTTCTATAGAAATAATTATGAAATATTTATTAAATGAAAAATTAAGAGGCGGCTTTGCGTGTTTTGATTAAATTTTGCGTGTTTTATTGTCAATTTGCGTGTGGAAAGTTACTTTCCGCACGCAAAAAAGTATGTGGGAAGAGTACAGTGGGCAAACAGCTATTTTGCGTACAGAAATGTGTGCGCCAAGCTAGTACGTCTCCCGCATAAGTAACAAAAAAAATATATTTTAAACGGATGCTGACGAAATTTGGCATAGAAACGCGCACGGAAACCAAAGAAACAGTCGAAATGTCAAAACCCTAATTGCTATACACATTTATTTAAATTATTATGATTCAACTTTTAGTTTTTTTCTTATTTTCTGAAACATTTATTAAAAGTGTTGAATTTTATTTTATTATTTACATAAATTATAATGTCTGAAGCCAGATTTGTGAACACACAATTTAATACTTTGCCTAAAATTGACATATATTTATGCTGTCATTTCATCGGGAACACTAGCGCCTCTAGTATCAGTTTCAAGAATCCAATATACTATGTGACGTTACACAACGCGGAACATTTAAACTGTATTAGACTTAAAATGACTCTTTTAAACTTAATATGCATTTCTGTCACATTTAACTAATAAAAAAAATACATACATATTCCCTGTTGTAAAATTACTAAGATAAAATTTTTGTTTACAGGACGATCGCCAAGATCATGCGTACTACGGCAACGAGAATTAGAAAAACGGCCATTAAGTAAACTTGTAGATTATTTAGTGAAGACGTTAGAGAAACGAGATGTTCAGCAATTTTTTGCTTGGCCCGTAACCGACTTAATAGCACCTGGATATTCACATATTATTACTCAACCAATGGATTTTAGTACAATGAAACAAAAAATTGTAGATAATCAGTATAATAATTTAAATGAATTTATTGTAAGTAAAATTTAAAATACTCTCTAGAAAATGTACTACGTAAAATTTATTCAGAGATTAATTTACTATTCGCTCCAAGCCGAAACTATAGCCACCTATATTAAGTGATTATTTGATAGTTTATCAGGACACCTTACTATTATAAATGAATGAAAAATATATTAAAAAACTGAAATTTGTTTAATAAAAGCCAAACATCTCATTTTACCTTATTAAGGAGGCTGACCAGTTCAGAGATAAAAAAAAACAGGTTTTTTCACGATTTTAATATATATATATATATATATATATATATATATATATATATATATATATATATATATATATATATATATATATATATATATATATAGTTAAGTATCTAAAGAAAAAAAGATGCTTCTACTTGTGACAAGATTTGGAAGCTTAAAGCATTTGAAAGAAAAAAGTAAAAAAATTCTTAGGCTGTATAGACAATCAATGAAATAAGAAATATGAAGTATACCATCTAGTGACGTTGACTGGAACTTTAATGAAATAAGAAGCAAGAAATAAGGAATAAGAAATAAGGAGTATGCCATCTAGTGATGTTAAATAGAACTTTAACGTAACTGGTCTAGATATAAATATGTAGGTATTTTTTTACGTCAAAATCCGTGATTTTTTTCACTTAGTGACAAAATAGTCATCACGAACGTTACTTTTTCATGAATTCTGATGTACAAGAATACCTAAATACATTTACTTATGAGTAGTTAAGTTAAAGTTTCATTCAACGTGACTAGATGGCATACTCCTTATTTCTTATTCCTTATTTTTTGTTTCTTATTTCTTATTTCATTAAAGTTCCATTCAACGTCACTAGATGGTCTACTTCTTATTCCTTATTTCTTATTTCTTATTCCTTATTTCATTGATTGTGTAGACAGCCTTAATCTATATAAGTATGGTTATTGGTGGAACCAGAATTAGCAATTTTGCATGTATAGAAACAAAATGGCGGCAGTTTTAAAAATATTTCAGAAATTTTACCATTTTTTTGGGATTAAAATGGTCATAAAATGGCCATATTTTATCCAAAAAATCTGGTTGCCGTTTAGCCAATAGCGAAATGTGTTGCAAATATTCTGTCCAAATTTGAGCTAATTTGGATGAATAGATTTAGAGTAATCTTGATATAGGTGTCGAAAAAAGTAATTTCGAGAAAAACGCGTTTAAAGTGATTTCTGATGAGTATAGCTATTAGAAAATGCAAAAACAAAAACATCAATTTTTTGAAATTTCTGGACTGGTGAAGCCCCCTTAATCTCCTAAAATGTAATAGTTTTTCAATAATTAACCAAGAAAAACCATAAAAAGTAATTTTTATATTTTTTTGAAAATTTCAAAATAAAGTTACATTTAGTAGTAGGCTTACAAATAATTTTTTATTGTAGAATCTGGTAAATAGACATCGTAATAGATACTCGCTTTAAAGAAATCAAACACAATATTTAAAAAAAAATACTCTTTCTTAAAGAAAGTAGTAAAATTCTGTACTAACAACGTTCTGATAAACTGATATATTTGTCCACCTTGAGCGCTGTAGTCGAATTTCGTATTCCCTCTAGGCAAAAGCTCATAGCGAATAAGAATAGTCGAATATATTCGTTGATTTGTTTGTCCTTTATAATATTGGGTATTGGAAAAGTACCACTACTTAAATGTGACAATTGTTTCGAATATTAGTTATTCATTTTCAAACAAATTAATTTTAATCATTTTACATTTTAATTATTTAATTTGTTTTAGAATGATTTCAAGTTAATGTGTAATAACGCGATGGAATATAATCACATTGATACAGTTTATTATAAAGCCGCGAAAAAATTACTTCATGTAGGCACAAAATTCCTTCAGCCAGAAAAAATTCGTACACTCAAACATATACTCCCATTTATGGCCGAAATTCCAAAAGAGGAATTAGGATTTGAATTAAATAATATCACGGAGGAAATTAAAACTGAACAGAGTTTAGACATTGAAGAAAGTATCGTTCCAAACATTATACCAACTATAAATGTAGCTGAAGTGTCAGGTGATATAAAACGTAAAACAAAGGAGTTAAATTTCCCATTAACTAAATTTGAAGCGATTGCCGATGATATGACACCTGAAGAAATTTTAGCTCAAGTTCAGGCAGCTGCAAAAAAAGTTAAACAGAAATTATCGACTAAAGTTGTGGAGCCTAAAATGGGTAATTATTAAAAATATTGTTACGAGACAGTGCTAATACGATTGCCAATTCATAAAACTTCATTCTGAATCTTATTTACTTCTCACTTCCATTGTTACATTTTCTGCTTCTATTTTTTTCGTTATTCTTTTTACTGCCTTTTCTTCTGTTTCTTTTTTTCCTTATTCTTTCCTTTTTGTATAATTATGTTCAAAAAATACAGTCAAAATTTACTTCATTTTTTATATGTACTTTTACTGGAATAAATTCTAAATAGAATACAATGGAACTCCTGAGATATAGCTCTTGGAGTTCTTCTGACGGTCTAAAGAAAATATATTTTGTAATAAAATTACGTCTATCTCAACAAAAATAAGTATCATGCCTATAAGTTTTATAAACTTTATTTAAATTTAAAAAAAAAAAACTAATAATAACAATAATACGTCTTAAATGTTATATTGTTTTAGTAATAATAAACATAAAATTTAATAAATTACAATAAAATCACTTCAACAATGTATAACAATAACAACAGTCCGGCTAAAACCTGTTGTAATTATAACAATATGTATGGTATAGTAAGTTAATACTTAAAAATATACGCACATACTTAAAAATATCTGTACGCGATGTGTAGCTCGCCCCTCTTACTTGATGTTTTTGTTGCACTTCTTGGAGTGTGCAAAATGTGGATTTTTTCTGTATTTTAGAATTCGTCAATAATCTCATTTTTGACATAAAAATATGTTTAATTTATTATTTAAATTCATTATTATTTATTTACACACAATTAATTGATTTAATTAATAACTGTACTGCAGTGATCAAGCACTATCCTGTAACAACATCAATTTAATTTAAAATAACTTTCACTTTTTTTTAAATAGGTTTCTTACGTCAGAAGAAAGATGGTACAACAACCCTTAATATACTTGTTGGCAACGACGGTGTTATCGATGGTACAAATGAAAAACCAATATCACTAGGTGCTTTAGTTGGGAAACTCACATGTGGTACTGGACAATTACAAGGTTTCAAGGAAGATCGTAGAAATATAGTTAAGACAAATAAGCCTTTGTATTACGGTGCCTTCGGTTCTTATGCACCCAGTTATGATTCAACATTTGCCAATTTAAGTAAAGAAGAAAGTGAACTTGTGCTTCAAACGTATGGCGATGAGAACGCTGTTCAGTACGCGGAAAGTATATTAGATTTTTCAAAAGATTGCGATTACACATTACAAATGGTGGATAGTTTGTTAGACATATTAACAGCCGGTGAACATAGTAAAACGAAAAAGATTCTAGAAGAACGAAAACGTTTACGTGAAGAAGAAGAAGCGATACGGAAATTGTTAGAGGAGAAAGCGGGTCCGCCAGAAAAGAATATTATCGATGAAAAGATCGATTTAAACAGTTTGAAAACGTTATCAACGTTAGGAATTGACGTTAGTTTCCTAGAAAATTTTGAACATCAAATAAAAATCGACGAAGAACAAAAAGTATTACAAGAACGATTAGAAACAACTTCCCAGTTACTTGAAAAATTGCAACAAGTACAGAACGATCGATTATCAATGCAACCTCCTTCACATCTATCCAATATTGCACCGCCTACAGAAAATGAAATTTTGTTAGCGGATAAAATAACAGAAAATTTAACAGACATGGCGAAAAAAGTCTCTCCTGCTGATTTAGTTTCCGTTTCAGCTGTCAGAAAAGCAATGGGTTTGTATTTTTTTTTTTAACCAATCCAATTGTAAATATTTTTATTTAATAATCTATTTTATTTTAGGTATTGTACCACCTCCATCGGAAACGAAAGAAACTTTGATGGAGGTAGATGGCGTCATGCCAACAAATTCAAATGTAAATACGTCAGATGTAACCGGTGATTTGGAAAGTGAATTACGGGAATTTTTAGAAAGTGCAGGTCCATCGTTATCTCCTCATGCAAGTCATCTCAATGATGCTGACAATACCATTGAAGATATTTTAATGGAACAATAATTTTTTTATATGTTGTAAAAAAACCATTTTGAAAAAATAAAGAAATATTTCACGTATTTTATTTTAATTTAAATACAACTTTTATTTCAATTTGTATATATATTAGCTCCCTAATTTCTTTATTAATTATGTTATCAGATTGAGACTAACTCAATAAAAATTATTTTTTACATTGTTAAAATTTGTCTTTAGAGGCATTTTTGTAATTTTATTAACCATTATGGAAAACTTTGCTCTGTAAAAGACTTCTAATAAAAAATGATAAACAAAAGAATATTCAAAGAAATGTAAGGTTTTACTAATCCGCATGGAACGACAGATAAATGACAACGACAGTTCATCTGCAATTTAAGTTGTAATATTTTGAAACTTATTATTTTCATCTACTAATTTCAATTTTTTTAAAAATATTATTTAGAAAATCTTTACAAACATGACTTTATTTAACGATAAAGTTCTAAATTGAAATAAGCAAAATCAAAAAATTTTTAACTTGAAAATTTTTTTGATTTTGTTAGATTGACTTTATGGTCAAATAAAGTCAATCTTGTGTTTGTGAAGATTTTCTAATTGTTTAATTTTAGCGAAAAGTAGAGGTAAGAATGTAATTTAAAAATATTAATTAATTTTTGGTAGAACCTGAATTTTTTATTTTTTTGTCATAGCATATACGGCATATACCGCATAATTATACTATAGCGACATCGGTGACATCTTTGCTAAATTTCATCAAATATTTGTTTTTTAATTTCTCCCCTTTCCCTTTGTGAGTATAATCCCCTTTCCAACCTATATAATAAAAACATGCAGACATGCAGTATGTTCGATATGTCATTTCATCATTTGTGTTCTGAAGGTTAGGAAAGTTTGTTATTAATTCTTTTTTAAACTTTAATTAAATATAAATTTTAAAATTAAGGTAGCTATATAAATATTTACAAAATTACAATGAATGTAAAAAAAATATGTGATTTATGAAAATCCAAAAAGTTTGATTCATATTGGGTTTTCTTTACGGATCAAAAAAATGTTTCCTGAATTAGATATTTTCATTAGCAATTATATTGTGGTTGATCCTGAAATTTATCAGTTGTGGATCGATGGTCATTCTTGTAAGTATAGAATTAGAAAGTTGGGTTTGTAAATCTACCGGAGCTTATTCAATTTTTGTGTGCTTAATGTACTTATTTCGGTAATTTTATTGTAGCTAATGATGCGGTTACAATTTTAAATCAGAATGGAATTTGTCAAAAAACTGGAGCTACTTTAGATTTAGTTACAAGTGATGTACTCGATCATTACAGAACATATTCATTATTAGAGAAATTATTAAGTGATCCACCAAAAGTTCAGGAGCAGCTTCTATTTCAAATTGATCCAGAAACACGACAACTTTTAATCGAAAAGTACGAAAATAAATTCAGTTAGATAATTCTAACTATATGATTCTAGCAGTAATAAAGCTTAAAAGTAAATTTTTCCTATCCTAGATATTATGAATTCGATGATACTGTTGTACGGGAGCTACTTGGCAAAAAGTTATCATCACGGCATAGAAAAGATTTAGATGAAGTGTCTGAAAAGACTGGCATCAATTTAAAATCATGCAGGTATGGTATGTGGCGGCGATAAGTGTGCCATCTTGTGATTAAAATTATAATTAGTCAAAATGGCTCAATTACATATGTATATCATCATATATGTATTATAACTATATGGCCAATCCCTAGATTGGCCATATAGTTAATACATATATGTACATATAATCCCAGCGGCAGTGGTTCCGATGAAGTGAGACGGATAGACATCGGGTAGAGGCACTTCAGTTGTTTTGCGCAGATGCATCAATTAGTGTTTACCGTGTTTACCGTTCAGATTGGTTCATATTACCACCAAAAAGGTCGCATTTGCGCAAAACTAACAAAATACTTCCAAATCTGCACCGTGATGTTGGGACGTTTTTTTCATATCCATTTGGCTATATATGTATACTACATATATGCATATCATGCATAGCGTCGCCGTTACTTCAATATGTCGTATGTCAAAAATATGTCATTTTCTGTTAACAATGCTATGGTAACCAAAATCATCTTTTCTATATATTAGCCAAAATTCCAATGTCTAATACTACAGTGAAATAGAGAATGTGCACTTAAAAATATTTCGTATATCGCCATTTTTATTTGGCAATGCGTCATATGTCGTACGGTGCTTTAAAAATACAGGTACTCTAATAAACAATAAATAACACTAATAACATATCACCAAAAATCCTTGATAATTCAATAAACAAACCAACCAAAAAGAATTGCAGCGTAAAGAATAAAACAGCTTTCTTTTTAATTTCTGACAAATACCTTTTTTTGATATACGACGTTTTGAAGTAACGGCGACGATATATGATTTCAAATTTATGTTTAACGTTTAGGACTTACAAAATGGTCAAAACCTGACTGAATTTAATAATATTTTGGTATACAGCTGAACCTTTTTTTATGCGATCCTTTTTTGTGCGATTTTTTATGCGGTTTTTAAAAAAATGGTCATTAAAATGCATAATGTAAATCAAAATCAAGAGACAGTAAGAAACTTGGTAATTATGCAGAAGCACGGCTCCACCTATTTTTGGCACTAAAAGAAAACTAATAATCCAATTTTAATGATTTTTTTTTAAATGTTCGCCGCTATGGCGGGAGTTAAAAAAAAATATTACAACTTGATATCAGGACTGGAAATGCTGGGAAATTTTTTTTTTAATTTTGTACGTATGTGTGTCAGAGTCGAAGTATATTGTCAAAACTAACTAAACTAGCCTAACGTTAACTAACCTCACCATCTAGTTTTTATATCAAAGTCGAAGTATATTGTCAAAACGAACTAAACTAATCTTTCCTTAACTAACTTCATCACCTAATTTTTATATCAAAGCCGAAGTATATTTTGATCCATTTTACCACAATATGGACTCAAATCACGGCGTTGAGGTAATCATAGTCGTCAAAATTAAGTCAATTTTTCTAATTTTCGCGGCCAGTATTTCGAAAATGTAACTAGATATCGATTTTTTTTTATTCTTGAAAAAGTATTTATTTTGGTCAGTTTTACTTGACTATGTACTCAAACACACATATAAAAGCACACACACTAAATGACAAAAGAAAATTTGAATAAAACTATTCCGCCGTAACGACGAACATTTTAAAAAAAATCATTAAAATCGAATCACTAGAAGTTTTTCTTTTAGAGCCAAAAATAGGTGGAGCCGTGCTTCTGCATAATTACCAGAAACTTAAACATTAACTACAATAATTTTCTTTGATAAAATTACTTTTTAATGGTTTTTAAGCATTTAATCGATATATTGCATAAGAATGTAAAGTTGTTGCATTATTAAATTTTTTTACAGATGTATTTTTCACAATTTTCGTAATGTGATGAAAATGAAATAAAATGTTCTCGTGTAAATTAATCTTGTTTAGGAAATCAACTTCTAAGGAAATCGTGAGGTTTTGAGCGTTTTAAGTTATATATTTTCGATGAAATTTTTTTATGGGGTCCCGATCTTTATGATGTTTTTGAAGTAATGTTTTTGAATGATGTTTGTAGTAATTTTTGATTTTCTTACAGGCGACAATTTGATAACGTTAAAAGAGTATTTAAAGTCGTTGAAGATATGCCTGGTTCGTTAGTAAATAATATCCAGAAGCATTTCCTGTTGAGCGAAGAATTAGCTAAGTATGGTTACGCGGTTTTTTCTATTTTCCTTATTGTTTAAACATCAATTTTTTTTTTAGAAAATACAGTACAATCGTGTTCTTGGCATGTTTACGTTTTGAAACAACTAAACGCCGTTTACAGTATTTAAGTTTCCACGATTTTCGTCATTGTTCTGAACATATAATGGCCTTTTGGACTTACAATCTATCAGGTCCCGAATATTATGACACGGAACTTGATCGTGAGTTCCTGTTAGATCTTCGAGATTTGAGATTATTGCTTGAAAAGGAGAAAGAGCATAAACAGTACGTTTTTAGTTAATATTTATTAATAGCAATATTAAAATTGAATTTAAATTCTAGTTTAGTCTGCTGCACATTGAAACCGTTGATGTTACAGAAGACTTTCTTAGAATTAGATGCCAATTTTCGTATATATTTTCGATCCATTTTAACTTTAGCCTGTAGTTTACACAGAGCAAGAGATCTTCGTACTTTATTTGTGGAATTAGTTTCGTGTATTGAAATATGGAAACAGAATTGTTGGACGATTACAGATTTAGAAAACTTTTTAAGAGCATTTACGCAGTGCGCTTTAGATATGGATGTTTTAAGGTATTTTATAAAATAAATAATTATTTTTGAAATGTATGTATAAATTAAAATTGTTTTTTAGGGAAGCAGATTTAAAACCTGCTTGGGAGCGTTACATGAAAGTAATAACCGAGTGCTTTTTAGTAATGTATCATAATTAGTGTTAAGATTTTAAAGTAGAATAAGAAGGGTATAAGTATGGAGGGTAGACATCAGGAGGACTATCTTGGCCGGAAAATAATAGAAAAATAGTTCAAAAAGTGTCCCGTTTTAAGTACTAAGTAACAGTTCAAAAACTTGCCAGAATAGCGCTAGAGTAGCAAAAGAGTATGAAATGAACATTGTGGTTGTCGACGGAGTGAAGTGTGCTGTTTAATAACCTACAAAAAACTCGTTGTGAAACACGTTGAAAGTGATTTAATGTCTGTTAGTGATTTTTTTGTGTTGAGTTTTATAAAAATTTTTAAAATAATAAAACAGTTATATGCAACAATTATAATAAAAAAACAATAATTACATAACAACGCGGATGTTTTTCTTTCCTTCTTTATTTCTCTAAATTTACCCTTTTGCTACAGTAGCGCCGCCACTATTTAAGCCTTTCTATGGACACTTTTGGATACAGAGACGGTGCTCCTGATATCTACCCTCCATAGGTATAAGGCTAAATCAATTAAAAATGGTCTGATGTCATTAATAAATGAATTAAAATTAGACGTACTATCTTAAGTTACTATAGTTACGCTAATATAAAAGGATACAAAGAAAAAAAGACAGAAAACTGGGTTCGTCTAATTTTGCTTCATTTATTGGATTTGTTTGATGAACGCCAGACCACTTTTAATTTATTTGGCCTGTATTTATATTTATATAACCGTTAGATTTGTAAATAATTTGTTTCTTTTTATTACATATGATTTTGTAAATATATAATATGTCTAACAAATACAATTTTATTTCAAGTTCGAGAACTATTGTGTATAAACTTAAAAATAATACATAAACATTCTTCTAAATATGGTATTTTTTTTATTTTTTTTATTGAGCCTTTTAAACAAACCATATGGAAAAATTTTTTTGTCTCAAAATGCCGGACTTTTTACTGCCTGTGATCAGTACAATAGATAAGGTTACAAAAAAAAGAAAAAAAAAATCAAAGAAAAAAATTCAAAAAAGTGAACCCTAGGAATTTACAAAATATAAATTATACTAAACTATGTTGATACTATGTACCAGTGAATATATACATATCACAGCATTTTGAGCCGCCATATTGCAGGACGAGTTAACTCGTCTTAATCATTTAAAGGCTTAAATCTTAAAAATAAAGTCCATACTAAATTATTTTACAACTGAAACTGTTTAGGTTACCAATATTAGTGATACAAAGAATCTCCTTTGCGCCCCTGGTAGTGAAATTAGAAGTTATATCAGGTTGAATATTTATGTATAATTATGTCTTACAAGCAATAAAAATCTAGTGACGCATTTTGAAAATATATTCGGAATTTCAATTAGACGTATACATACATGCTCTATCTGATACAGTTTATGTATTTCTTTACCATCAGAGACGTGCATATAATCTTTTTGTTGCCGATAGTATTTTAACTAATTTCGTAATAGAAGATTCTGTATTCAGCAAGCTGTATTCAGCAAGTTCTGCAATAACCTTTAATGGCGGCCATGTTGGTTGAATATTTACAGCATTGGGTTCTGCACAGATGTTGGATGTTTTGATGTCACAAACTTAATTAATATTTACAGAATGTTATTTGCTATTTTTTTATACGGTTCTACAAAACTTATCCATTGGAAATCCATTGGGAATCCAAGTATCCATTGGAAATCGTAAAATTTGATAAAAAGTACTACCAGATAGCAAAGTTGGTTAATTGGGTTTTAATAATCCACAAAATTTTTACGCAGTTCAGTGTGAACAATACAAACTAATTATGTATTCTTATGTATTCACAACTAATTTATTGTATTCAAATAGAAACGGACAGTTCCATGTCTTCTTTAGCTGCCAACTTTGCCCATCTGGTGATGATTGGAAAGACTAAACTGCGTATAGGCTAAACATAAATCATACCTCCATTCGATTTCCCACTTGTATCATAAATATGATAAATATCGTAAATATCTTTTCCTGTGGGATTCAAGTTTCACATTCATGCGGTATAATTGAAATTAACTAAAAATACGATGACGTCATTAAAAAAAACACAATGAAATAAGGAATAAGAAGTATGCCATCTAGTGTCATTGAATGATACTTTAGCGTAACTGCCCATAGGTATATGTATTTAGGTATTTTTGTACATCAAAATTCATGAAAAAATAACGTTCATGATGACTTTTTTGGTCACTAAAGTGAAAAAAATCATGAATTTGGACGTACAAAAGTACCTACATATTCATATCTATGAGCAGTTACGTTAAAGTTCCACTCAACGTCACTAGATGGGAAACATTCTTATTCCTTATTTCTTATTTCATTGATTGTGTAGACACCTTAAGACATGCAATAATCTTAAATTATTTAAGTTACTATTAAATTATTAATATAGAAATGGCAAAAAGGAAAAGAGATAAAAGACTGCATCCATCTAATTTTGTTAATTTTGCTTCATTTGTTGCATTTGTTTGATGTCGTCATTCCCTGGAGTGAGCATACCTTCATGGCACATATTATGGACAGTAACATCGATAGCAACCCTCAAAAATGTTCATCATAGTTTCGGTGGTTTCGGTCGTTTCGGTTCATCACGTCATTCATTTTGACATTTCAAAAATATTAACAAAAATGCTAAACATGCCACGTTATTAGACAATTGATTATTATTATCATTTTATAATTTAATTATTTTATTGTTATTTATTTATCAGCAAATATTACTGTATTGTCTATACAGTTAAAAATATTTATTTTATAGCTACATTTATATTATATATTATTATTTTATTCAATATTTGTTTAAGGTACTAATAAAATGTTTATTTAAAAGAATTTAAATGATACATTTAAATGTATTTAGTTAAGTAGTACTAAAATTAAAAATTGTATTTTAGAAATTTTTGCTTGCTAAAAATTATATTTAAAAATGTCAAATGAAAATGAAAAAGTTATCCTTGTAACTGGTGGTTCTGGCTTGATTGGACAAGCAATTCGTACAGTTATAGAAAAAGAAGCAAGATCGGATGAAAAATGGATCTTTGCTTCTTCTCGGGATGGAGATTTAAGGTTTGTCTTGCTACAAAAATATGTCATAACGAATTTCCTTTAATTGATAAAACGTACAGAAATTAGAACCCTTGTGAACTTTCAGTAGGCTACTGATTACTGTGCTTTACGGGAGTTTATGAAACATCCCGTTGAAGTTATAAGTCATATTGTTTTAACCTTTATCATTTCAGTTCATAATTTAGATAATATTAAATATTTAAAATTCCCTTCTTGTCCTGTGGACAACCTAATTCTAAATTTTATTCTTGCTTAATTAAAAACTAAAATGCAAATTCTTTCTTTAGGCGTTTTTCAAGTGTAAAATAAGGCCTTTTTATTTTCAACCTAAATTTAAAAAAAAATAGCAGCCTCCTTTACTTCTCGATTAAATACTTCAAAGTTTTTCCAAAAAGGCAAAAATAATTTACTTTTATTTTGAAATTATTCTTTCTTTACGCTTTGGTAAACTTAATATTGAACCAGTTTAATTTTTTAGCAATCTTGAAGAAACAAAAGCTTTATTCAATAAATATAAACCAAATTATGTTATACATTTGGCAGCTATGGTTGGCGGTCTCTATCACAACATGAGCAATAATTTAGATTTTTTTGTAAGTTTAATCAGTTTTTATTCAACTTAAGGGGGTATTCTAGTTTAGAGGTTCGATTTTGAGGTGATTTTACGGGCGTAATAAAAAAAACAGTAAACATTTTTAGTATCCATTTTTTTAAACAGTTTTTTTATTGATATTTGAAAAGTATAAAAATGTATAAAAATTTAAAAAAAAAAAATCAAAATTGTAATCGGTACAGATCGGCAATGTGGGGACTCAAAAAAAAAAAGAAAAATTGTCTCCTGGTTGAAGTGATTCCAACCTTCTTGGTGATCTGAAACATAAATTTTTAGTTAATACGGTACTTGATTGTATTTAAAATTTGTGTCATATGTTAAATAATTCTATGTATTATCATTACATATGTCCAGTTTTAATGATGAAACATAAAAAAAATTGATAACTATTTAGAAATTCTAAATATATATATATATATATATATATATATATATATATATATATATATATATATATATAAATATATATATATATATATATATATATATATATATATATATATATATATATATATATATATATATATATATATATATATATATATATATATAGTAATAATAATCGACCAGAATTCTAATAAATACTTGCTTTTACTTTGACATTTTATGAATATAATCAAAGTTTTGAGGTTATAAATATTGACATGATTGACATTGACGTTTAGTTGCTTCAAAATGTGACGTCACTATAGTGTGGTGTTTTTCCCGCCTTTTTCTCATTTAAAATTGTAGGGTTATTTTTTTGATGATTTTTTACAGAATCTGTCGAAAATACAAAAACCACTTAACTGATGTAGAAAAGCAATGCTTTTAGAATATTTTTGTAACTTCAGTCAAGTACCCTATTCTTAATAAACAAAGATATAGAATTAGTTGGACGTAGCCGATTTGAAAAAATAATTTTTTTTTACAAAATGGCGTCCGTTTAAAGAAAAATCATTTTTTCGCTTCCTTTTTTCAACTTTGGAAATTTTTTAAAAATAGTAAAAAAAAGCTACGTCGGACCAATTTTGATAGTATTAAGAAGGTCTGTACCAAATTTCAAGTCAGTTGGTATATTAGAACTTCAGATATAATGTCAACCGTATCGAAAAAAGTAATTTCGAGTAATTTATATTAAAAATTTTAATTTAACACTGAAAAGATACACAGTACACAGCGAAAAATAACCATAACTCTGAAAGTAATTCGAATTTCCGTAAATCCTTTTAAAGGCTTATTCTTAAAGGTCTGAACTTTAAAAAAAAAAATATGAAAAAAATCGATTTTTTCGAATTTCTAGACTAGAATACCCCCTTAAGCTATAAATAAATTATGTAAATTAAAAATTCATAGCTTTCCTAAACAATTTTTATTTAATTAGTGGGGAAATAAAAATAATCTTTAAGTGGTCACTTTTGGTTAATGGGCAAAAATTTATTTTTGCCCAGTTTGATCACCTAACGATTATAATAGCCAAATTGTACATAAGTCAACAAAAAACCATAGATTTTCAGATTTATTTTTTTTTTCAGCGAAAAAATTTACACATAAACGATAACGTTTTACAAACTAGTTTTGAACACGGTGTCAAGAAGGTAGTTTCATGCTTGTCTACGTGTATTTTTCCTGATAAAACAACCTATCCAATTGATGAAACTATGGTAAGAGTTGTATAGTACGAATAAATACAATAAATATAACGGAAAGAATTTACTTAATAGGGTATTTGACAGTAGCAGTAAAAATATCTAGATAATAGTACTAAATATGATCATTTTCAAAACTATATCATTAAAAATTTAAAATTAGAACAATTTTTAGTTATGTTTTTCACCTGATGATGACGTAAAAGCCGAAAGTCGACTCCTGTTTTTCTACAATTTTGTTGTGAAAAGTAACAAAGCAACTATCCCATGTTATAATATGGATTTTCACAAAGTAAACCTATCTAATATTAAGAACAATTTTTAGTTATGTTTTTCACCTGATGATGGTGTAAAAGCCGAAAGTCGACTCGTGTTTTTCTACGATTTTGTTGTGAAAAGTAACAAAGCAACGATCCCATGTTTTAATATGGATTTTCACAAAGTAAACCTATCTAATATTATTCATTAAAAATTTATTATAAAAATTTTAATTAAATAAAATTACAGAATTTGCACTAGTGATGACATAATCAGAAACAACAATTAGAAATAGCTTACGTCACAGACCAGTATAATCATTATTTGAGGTTATATATAAAAATTTGGTCAAAACATTGAATGTAGAATTTCTCTTCTTCTTCAAGTGTGAATGTTACGAATGTTTTACGATATTACTAAGAATCTCTTGTCTAATTTTTGACAATACCGGCACGTGACGTAATAGGAAAGATGATTGAACTTTCGATGCCAACTTCTTTCAATAAAAATATTTATTTTTTAAACCCTTAGGTACACAATGGGCCACCTCATCCATCCAATTTTGGTTACAGTTACGCCAAACGTATGATCGATATTGCAAATCGTGCTTATTATGAAAAATATAAATGCCTGTTTACATCGATTACGCCATGTAATGTTTTTGGTCCCTACGATAATTTTAATATAGAACATAGCCACGTTATTCCTGGATTGATAGCAAGACTTTATAAACAAATAAAATCAAGTAAATGGTCAACCATTTTCAGAAAAATGCGTGAATCAGTATTTAAAACTATTTTTCGTCTTTTAAGGTGACGATACTACTGACCAAACATTTACCGTACTAGGATCAGGAAAGCCATTACGGCAGTTTATTTATTCGTTAGATTTAGCTAAATTAATAATTTGGACATTACGAGAATATGAAGAAATTGAGACGATCATACTATCAGGTAAATGTTTAATATGAATAATTTTAAAAAAATTTTTAAAACTGTTCGAATCTGATATTTTTAGTTGACGAAAAAGATGAAGTCACTATAAAAGAAGCTGCACAAACAATCGCGGACGCTTTTGATTTCAAAGGTAAAAAATAATACTGTAACCTTTTGCTGTCAGCAGTTTTTTTTTTCATATTTGTGGTGGTATTAATTGGGTTTTTTAAGTAAAAAATTTTTTTGATATAAATGTAAAGAGCATAAAAGTTTTATAAAAAAAACTTTATTTTATTTTTTTACGTAATATTTAAAAAGTTATATAGCAAACTTAGTAGCGATGACAGGCCGATAGTTCCCGAGACCAGTCCAATGCATATGTGACGTCATAATGTTTATTTACCTGTAAATACAATAATTAATGTAATGTCTTTTTATTTTGAATTATTGTTGCTATGCAATTACTGTTTGCTAGAAACATTTTTGTATTGAATAACCACTGAATAACTTATTGAAAATATCTAATTAATAGACAATTAGGAAGCGTTTATACACACGATTTTGATTGGATGGAAACCGAAATAAAAATCGTTTAATGATATTCACGGATTTACACACATACGATTTCTTCTTTCGGTTTTAAAAAAAGAAAATGGCGCTTACATATTCACATAACCTCTGATTTTATATGTATAAAGGTAGTATAAGGCATTATACCTAAATGACAATAATTAGAAAATATACATAATTTTATGAAATATTATAAAATGTCAACCATACAATTGCATTTTTCTTTATTTTTTAATCTTATTAAAAATTGAATAAATTAAAATGTCAAATGTCAATGAAAAAATAAATTGCACGCACACATCTTTCTTAATATTTTCAGTTTGCGCCATTTTTATTTTCAAACAATCGAACTAAAATAGGATTACAATCTATTTTTATAAAAATCGTTTTGAAATCGAAGGCAATACGATCATACTTGGATTATCGGTTTACACATCCAATGGGGTATTTGACAGTAGTTGAAAAAATATCTATTTTGATTTTTAAATAAATGCTCAAGTCATAATGATACTGAATATTGCTTTTTTACAAGTTATTTCATTCAAAAATATAAAAATTTTAATTAAATAAAATTACAAAATTTACGTTAAAAATGACGTAATCAAAACATCAAGCAAAAGCAGCTTACGTCACAAGCTCGTTCGAATATGTATGTAAGTATGTATTATATTTGTAGTTAGGAAAAAAAACTGTTTACTTTTCTGGTAACTATGAAAAAAATTTTTAATTATTAATTTTCATTACTAGACCTACTACTACTACTCAATGTTTAGAGCCAATGACGTCATACGATTTGACGTCACAGAAAGCATCGTTTTGGCGATCTTTTTAAAAACTGAAATTTGATCCGTGATTTTTATTAAAAATATAGTACAAAATAATTTAAAAATGTGTATTATGAGTTTAGTAAGAAGTAATAAATACACTAAGATGGTTTTTAAAAAATTGTCAAATACCCCATTGTTATACGATTTTCGTTCGATTCGATTAACATGCGATTAAAATCGTATGTCTAAACGTTGGGTTATCGGGCTTATTTAGTACAATTGTATAGTAATAATACAAAAATGTTATTTTGTGACCAAAATTAGCTTTTATAAATCCTTTGTCACACATTGCTAATTAATTTAATAACCATCAATAATTTTTCGTACTAAATTTTAATAATTTTGACAATATGCGCAAACTGTCAATAGTATTTGACACCTTAACATTATGACGTCACAAACATCGCGATCTTTTGTCGTGATTAATAATTATTTTGTATTCAAAAACTCAGTTACCCTATATATACACTTATGAGGGTTAAATTAACGTATACATTTAAGGGTTATTGCGTTTATGTATATTGCTTAATAACTTTGTTTTATTTTAAAGGAAAATTGGTATTTGATACAACGGCTGCCGATGGTCAATATAAGAAAACAGCTTGTAATAAAAAATTAAGAAAATACTTACCTGATTTTCAGTTTACACCGTTTAAACAAGCGATCAAAGAAACTGTAGAGTGGTATAAAGAACATTATACAGAAGCACGACACTAGTATTTATTTTTAAATTAAATAATTTCAATAAATTAAAATAAAATCTAAATATTTTAATGTTGTTTATTTTCTTTAACCTATTAGGGTCCGTCCACACGCTCAAGCTTTACCACCGACTTACTTGCGCAAACCAGGTTTGCGCAAGTAAACATGTACGTATTTTCCCGTCCATACGTACATGTTTACTTGCACAAACCTGGTTTGCGCAAGTAAGTCGGTGGTAAAGCTTGAGCCGTGTGGACGGACCTTTATAAAGATTTGTAATTGTCTCGTCGGGTTCTGGAATTCCTAAAAGACTCAAAATAAACGTGGGTTTAAAATTATTCTTTAAAACTTTGCACCCCAAAGTAAACAGCTAGGCGAATCTTGGCCAAATTTTGTTTAAATATTATGTATTGAGATCCAGAAAAAATGAAAATTAAAATTTTTCTCTGAGACCTTGGAAATCTAAAAAGACTCTAATATGGGTATCTACGAAAAGGACTCTCAGAGCCATTTAGTGATCGGAATGAAGTATTATAAGGAATTGATTTTGTACAGAATTTTGGAATACCTGACTTAAAAGTGATTCATTTCAGATAATTGTACGCGGGTGAAACTGCAGGACACAGTTAGTGTAGGTAATGATCATGCCCCTGCCAATTGTTTTCAAGGACGGACCTTTTAATGTCACAGTTCGCTATGGTTCGCTACGTGGCGCTAATGGTATTGGAGCATACTAAATAGAGTTGGGATATGTGAGCATTTTTCATCAAATAGATGTCAAAATTAATTATCGTATGATTGAGTACATAAGTATCGTCACCAAGTTATGTGTTAACGAAGAATTAAATTTTTTTAATTTAATTAATCTTTCTAGGTTGAATCAAAGTATTTTTTTAAATATTTAATTTATTTTAGATGAATCTTTGATGAAAAATAGCGAACTATCAAAACTCGTGTCCCGACTCTAATTTTATTCTAGTACATCAACGCCATCTGGTATATTAGTTACAGCGGCGTCAGAAAACGGTCCATTTTTTTTTTTAAATGGACTATATGGAAAGTGGCAGGGACATGGTAATGATAAAATATAATATTCTCTAACAATTCGATACCTACTAAAGCTTGTTCGTAAATTCTGGTAATAGTCTAATAAATTTTATATTTCGGACATTTACCTGTAATGTACCATAAACAAAGAAAGCTACATGGGTACTTCTGTCGTAGATTTTATTTTTTCACCAGAAAGAAATGGGCGCCGCAAAGTGAAAAAAAATTTTTTTATATGCCTATACAGTAATTGAGTTGCAATTTCAGTCGTCAAAATCTTGCAAAATAATAAATTTTTATATAATTTCTTTACACCAATAAATTTCTCCTAATTTGTTCAATCTAATTTAAGGGTTAAATATTAATTTTTTTGAATAATAAAATGTATTGAAATATTTATTTTTAGGCTGTATACACAATCAATGAAATAAGGAATAAGAAATAAGGAGTATGCCATCTAGTGACGTTGAATGAAACTTTAAAACTTAACTGCTCATAGGTAAATGTATTTAGGTATTTTTGTACATCAGAATTCATGAAAAAGTAACGTTCGTGATGACTTTTTTGTCACCGAGTGAAAAAAAACACGAATTTTGACGTAAAAAAATACCTACATATTTATATCTATAACCAGTTACGTTAAAGTTCCATTCAACATCACTAGATGGCATACTCCTTATTTCTTATTCCTTACTTCATTGATTGTGTATGCAGCCTTAGACAATTATTGAAACATATAGGCAATCAGACACACGTTAATTATCTCCTTTGCATATATTTAGGGGTAATTAGATTTGTCAGATGGATATAAACAGCAAATAACGTACTTGAATAATTATTAAGAAAAACTAATATTTAAGTTTTAAATAGAGCAAGTTAGTAGCAATTTATTAGCCTAAAAAAATTGTATAAAAAAACATTATTTTGTGAGATTTTGATGACTTTTTTGTTTGAAAATAACTAAATAATTAAGCTTCTGGTGGAGTAATTACTGATTTCAACTGGGTAATTTGGGAGCAATTTAGACATACAAAAACAAAAATTTTTTAACTCTTTTAGTACCGCCGTATATTCTAATATTTTAGATAAAAAATTTAATATTTCTATAATTGCAAGTTTGGTCGGTTTTGCTTAATTTATTTACAATATGACCGCTCTTTACTATACGGCCTCCAGTTACCGATATAAGACAATGCACATTCTTCAGTTGAATTTTTTCTAAAAATTAGTATGACGAGTTGAGTTCGCCATTACTCCTAAAGGGGTTAATTTCAGCGTCAGTCTCTTTCCGGTACTTTTTCACATGGACAAGATTAAAAATACACGTACGCATATATTTTTTTAAAAACTTACATAAAGTACAAATTTTACATTGTAACAAAATATTATATATTTAGAGATCACCAACAAAGTCGTCTTTCCAATGATTTAAGATATTATAGAGAAAACCAAATGCATTTGCAGTTATAATAAAATATATAACTGAAACTACAAAGAGAACTCGTAGTCCTCTATCAAGCCATAGTAACCTAAAAACAATAATTTCGTAATTATTACGATTTAATTTAATGTCAATTAACGTATACCTTTGATATTTTCTCCTTGCTTGTGGTAAATCTTCCAATTTTTCTTTCAATAAATATTGTTTGGCGCCAATTATACATACACGGAAATAAGTTTTAACATTTTCAGTTGAAAAATCAAAGTCCCAATATTGCATGTCATTCGGTAAAATTTGTTCTCGTAGTTTTAAAAAGTTTTTATTCCGAAATGTCCATTGATTTGATATGAAATAATGTAAGGCATTACCGGCAACATATATCTTTCTTTGTAATCTTAACAGGCTAAAAAAATCAAAAAAATTTATACGTTAATTAAAGTCTAAATATTAAATGAATAAATGTGTTGAGTACTTTTGAAATTACTATAAATGACCATATCTGATTATTTTGACCCGGGTCTTGCAACTTGTAAATAATTTGACTTTATGAACTCACCTTTTTTACTGCCCTCGCTTACAAGCTTCCTCGGCTGTAAACGCGGCTCGTTCATAAAGTTCTTCATTATCTAGGTATTTGTTATATAAATAGCTATTAATAATTAATTGGCTTACCTAAAATCATGCCCTCCAAATCGAATTAAAATGTCAATGAAAATAGCTGGTAAAATATGCATGAAAAGCACCCGTATATAGTTCCAAAATTTATATTTTGTAATTCCTCCACCAGGTGCCCAGAGCATATTGTTTACAGGCGTTTCACGTACGAATTCCTTTGCCATTTCAATAACTTCTTGCAAACTTGCGGCCTTTACACCATTACTGGAACAGTTGTATACTGCCACTTCATTTCTTGCCATGGGATCTCTACAAGGACAACATAAATGCAATTAAATTGTGAAATTAGTACTAAAAAATTATTGAAATATTTGATCTGAATGGTTGGGACTTCCGGTTCCAAATACACTTTCAATTCCAATATTTTCAAAACAGCGGATTGTCGGAGTTTATGAAGAAAAAAAACTGAAGCATCCTTTATGTGTATTATAAATTAAAAAAAAAAAGACAATTGGATGTTTTAATTTGAATGCCGTTTTATTTAACTATATTTTGTTTGCTACAATATATTTTAATTTTTTGAACTTTCGAAAGAATGTAGTTAGTTGTTTTACCATAAAAATGACATTAGACCAGAAATCCACATGTCTTACTATGTCACCTGCTGTAACAGCGGAATTTTCCTTAAAATTTTCCTTAAGGAAATTCGGTAACAGTTTAAGGAAATGTATTTTTCTTCTTATGGATTAAATTAATATAGGGACGGATTAACTCACTTTGGGGCCCTAGACAATTTCTTCTTACCGGGCCCTCTCCCACTCTCACAAGATTTAGAACACACAAAATATATGTATATAACAATTCTTGACCAAGTAGTCGGAAAACGACATTTCATATTACACTACACGACCTAGTATTATTTCAGATAATGGCGAAAATGATTCCGGGCTACAAGAACTTTATTTCCAATTAAAGAATTATTTTTAAACATTTCTCTAATACTCAAAAAAAAAAAAAAAATGTTTATGTTTAGTTGAATTACATGATTGGCCAAATGGTCGCAAAACGACATTTCATATTACACGCAAAACGACATTTCATATTATTCAAGATGTTATTTCGATTAATGACGGAGATGATTCTAAGTTAGAGTTAAAGAATAGCTTCTAAACATTTCTCTAATGCTTAAAAAGTGTCGATATTTAACTGATTTACATGGTCACCCAAGTGGTCGGAAAATGACATTTCATATTACACGACCTAATGATATTCCAAAAATGGCGGAGATGATTCCAATAAGCTACCAGAAATCTATTCAGAGTTAAAGAATTGCTTTTAAACATTTCTCTTATGCTTAAAAAAGTGTCGATATTTGTCTGAATTACATGATCGGCCAAGTGGTCGGAAAACGACATTTCATATTACATGATCTAATGATATTCCAAAAATGGCGGAGATGATTCCAAGCTACCAGAAATCTATTCAGAGTTAAAGAATTGCTTTTAAACATTTCTCTAATGCTTAAAGAAGTGTCGATATTTGTCTGAATTACATGATCGGCCAAGTGGTCGGAATACGACATTTCATATTACATGTTCTAATGATATTCCAAAAATGGCGGAAATGGTTCCAAGCTACCAGAAATCTATTCAGAGTTAAAGAATTGCTTTTAAATATTTCTTTAATGTTTAAAAAAGTGTCGATATTTAACTGAATTACATGATCGGCCAAGTGGTCGGAAAGCGACATTTCATATTACACAACCTAATGTTATTTCATTTGAGGGTGGAAATGATTCCAGGCTGCAGGAATTCTATTTAAATTAAAGAATTGCTTTTAAACATTTCTTTAATGCTTAAAAAAGTACCGGCAAGGTGGATTAATTTGGCAATGGATAATTTGGCGCCCTGGATAATTTTCTTCTTATCGGGCCCCTCCCCCGCCAGAAGAGGTAGAGCACACAAAAAAAAAAAAAAAAAAATATATATATATATATATATATATATATATATATATATATATATATATATATATATATATATATATATATATTATATACCATGTGAGTTTTTTGAGAGTTGTTATTTTTATTACAACCAAATTTGTATGATAGAAATGGTACTGGAAAAGGTTCTTTTTTTGGATGTGATGGAAATGTAACCAACCAGAACACTATGGGTTGAAGTAGCCTCAAGTACATATGTATATTTTTACCGCCTAATTGATAAATTAAAGAAAAATTAAAAAATTAAACTTGGGTAAAAAAATTTTTTTTGCTCATTTATGTTGTTAATTAATGCATTAGATCAGTTTTATCGAAAAAGTAATATATAGTCTCATTTAAAAATCTATAAGTTTGTATCATAGCTCGAAAACCATAAGAGCTATAAAGCTCCTGACTATAACAATCGGTTGCCCCCATCGATATCTGTAACTCTTATTTGAACAATTTTTCGATTAAATCAACGGTTTGACTATAATAAAAATGGCAACTCTCAAAAAACTCACCGAGTATTATATAACAATAAATAAAACTAAATGTGCAAAAATAACAAAAAATTTCAAATATTGATTCAAATATTCAAAATACACAGTTTGACCGGACTCTTGAAAAAATTGGACCCTAGCCACTTGTCTCATTTGTTTATGCAATGATCCGGCCTTGAATTAATATCTTTCTTTCCTTTAAATTCTTCAAATATTCAATTTAGGCAATTAACATCGCCCATTAAATAAGGCTGTTGCCTTTTCACTAAATAATGGTTTGATGAAACTTGTAAAGCTTTTTTATTCATGCCAATATGTATTGAAGTTTACCCCAGTTCCCTAACGACCAGTTTTATTGATCAAATATTATTGTTTACACCGTTTATAAACACAAAAAAATTCGTTTGATTATTATTGAAGAAAAGTAATATTTTGTAAAAATGGTAAGTAATTTTTTAAAATATTTTTTATATAGCTAGTAGATTAGTTTTAATTTTGAGCGCTCAAATTAATTACAGTGGGAGCGCTGGCAAAATATTTTATATAATAATAAAATAATATATCTATTCTCGATTGTATCTGATAAGAACAGGGACGGATTTAGGGTTTTGTGACACAAATATTTTTGTGGTTCGTACCACAGTTGGAAACCTACTTGCGCAGGTAGTCTGACAAGCATCCTCCTGTTTTTCTTAGTAAACTTTCAAGCATTTCAATTGTTGTGAGCAAATTAAGTCGTCAGTGTGGCATTAAAATTAATGAGAATTTTTGAGAAGCTAGTCCAAAGATCATAACTGTAACAGAGTTTGGTTAACAGAGAATTAGGAATCGTTCAAATACCTGAGCCAGTGTGTTCCCAATTTTGATACTTTTGATCAGTAGCGTAGCTGACGTGATTGGCGCCCCTGGTCAGAATTGAAAGTGGCGTCCCCTCTTTGATAAAAAGAGGGGGGTTGTTTAGTAACTTAAAAAAATCATACGTCTTCTCTTCTCTTTTGCACAAACTACAGCCATCTGGGCTTTTGTGCATGACTCATCAAACTTGATGGAATTACGCGATAACGACGCTCAGTTCCTTTGTTTTCCAGACTTGTAGAAATGCTAGAAATCTTTTTACTTTCAACTTGTAGCCTAGTTTAAGACTAGCCAGTGTATCTATATATCTTAATTAATTTTATCTCAGTCTATGTTTTTGAGTAATTTTTTCAATGTTCTCATTGTTAGTATCAAAATCAAATGATATTTATACCTAGACGACTAAGCGAAAAACGTCGCGGTGGCGCCCCCCTGTTCCAGCGCCCCTGGCGGGGGACATCCCTACCACCCGCTTTTAGTTAAACCATTTCTTTGCGCTATTTTAACAGCTGGTTATAAAACACTTAAGGAAAGTAAAATAGTTTAAAAGCTAAACCTATCCTATTGTCTTAGTTTAGACTTCCTCTTTTCAGTTTTCCTCTCAGCGGGTTAGGGGCTCATTTAGTCTCTTGTAAATACACCATTGGATAAGAATTAAATTGATTTATACTACGTAAATAACATTTTTGTTTTATATTTATGCTATAGGTGCTATCAGGACCGTCGAGGAAAATGCTGGGTTTAGAGGACAAACAAAATTTTTAAAAAATTTTTCCCCAAAATACAGTCGACTACTAAAAAAAAAACACTTTGTTCTTTTGCCCGGGCCTTCTTTTCGGATTCGGAGCCCCGGACTGCCCTTTTTCTCTTGCCCTGGGTGCTACAGCCCTTATAGAAAGTCTGCAGTTTCAATAATCCAATTTTGTAGTCTGAATTCATAATTTTTTTTTCCTATATGTGTCGATTAGTGATAACTAAAAAGTAGACTTACACTTCCGTTGCTTTTTTCCATGCTGCCACAATCATGGCTTTAACCGCAACATCTACTGGGATATAGTCTGATACTATATTTGGGTCTGAACACATTGTTCGTAATATACCTTGAAAATTAAGAAATTCAAAGTCAAGTGTTAAGTGAAAAGCAGTTAGACCAGTGTCATCATTATGGACTTACCTAATCCTGACGCCATGAGTAAACCAGCAGGTCCATTGAAATTATCAATCCAACCCGGCATCGGTTCATGCAAAGACGAAATAACTGAACATACAAAACATTATAATGATCAATTGCTAATTATATTTTAATAGAGTTGCAACTTGTAAAGAATTAATTTACCTATTGAAGGTCGAAAAATAACGACAGGAAAATTGTCTTTGCCCATATCAGTTACCACATGTTCGGCCAACGATTTTGCAAACGTATATGTATTTGGTAGGGGGTAGATGTACGGTATTGTTAATTGTTTCAAAATTTCTTCATCATAATTTTCGCAAATTTCAATCGTTTTTTTCCAGTCAGCATGCGGGGGGTAAACGTGCTCATAGATTATCTTCTTGTCTGTATTACAGTACGTTGTCGAAATGTGTAATAATACCTGTAGGCAAATTTGACAAAAGATGACAAAAGACAATAATTTTTGCGTAATGCATGCACATGTTCAAAATGGTTTTTATATTTTCCCAAGGGAAGGACACATTTTCCCGGAGTAAAAAGTATCTTAGATGTTGATTCAGGTAATAAGTTACCATCACACCAAATGTCATTAAAATCTGTCCAGTAGCTTTTACGTAATGTGTACACATGCTCAAAATGGTTTTTCTATTTTCCCGTGAGAATGAGACCTTTTCCCGGAATAAAAAGTATTTTAGATGTTGACCCAGTTAATAAGTTATCATCACACCAAATTTCATTGAAATCCGTCCAGTAGTTTTTGCGTGATGCGTGAACAGACAGACAGATAAAAATGTTAAAAATCTCTGTTTTGATATCTACATCGATAACTTTTAATTACAGTACCAGTACAATTTCCGAAAAATATTCCATTTACACAAATAATCTCATTAGAGTTTTATTACATGTATAGATTACGTAGCTGAATACGTAGGTGAATAGACGTCATTAGGATTTATTTCTCATTTAAGAGTCACCTAAGTTTCAACTTCCTCAACTTATTGTAAGAACTCATTAGGGTTGACTGGACCCTGAAGTGAATGAATATGTAATTAATTGAACTGAACCAATTAATTAATTTATTCAAACCCAACGGCAGTATTAAGATTTGAACTTGTGACTCTTCGTATTGTAGTCCATGATGTTACTCACAAGTAAGGCTACTACAATTGATATTAAAGAAGAAAACTAAAAAGTTATACTATTTTGAATTTAATTTTCACAAAAACTTACCTGGAGCTGTTTCATTTTTTGAGCCAACCTCATTACCTCACGTGTACCTCGCGTATTTAAAAGGACCGCATCTTTTAAAGGATCATCAAATCGCACAGATGCCGCAGCATGAAAAATAACTGATACACTGTCTTCTAAAAGTTTTTGGTCTTCAGCTGATAAACCTATAAAGGTGGAATATAATTTTAGTTGACTTTACGAATATTTGGAAAGGGGAAAGTTTATTTACCTAAATTAATTTCTTTTACATTTCCGTGAATTATTTTTATTTTTTCTTCACATATTCCTGGCTTCTCTTTTTTGATTCTATCAAACAACTAAAATATTAAAAAACATTAATACGCATTGCCCAAAAATTTTAGGAAGTTTTTAGTTTTTTCGTACATTCGCTTCAAGAATTTTTCCGGAACTTCATAATAAACTTCATAAACTTCCGGAACTTTATAAACGCTCTGGAACAGCTCCGCAAAAGTTCCACAAAATCTCAGTTAATATTGACTTTATCGAAAAATAATCCGAACAAAAGTTTCATGGGAAGAAATCAGAAACTAGAAAATGACCTCGAATTTGACCTTGAACATGACCTTGACCAACCAGTATCATATTTTTTTCGTTTTTATAACCTTCACACGACTTTGAGATATGAAGTATGAATATGGTTTTCAATGTAGAATTTCCCGCTCTTTCCGAATCCGAGGTCAAAAGTAGGGATTTCCATTTAAAAAAACAAAGTTGACATCCAAATTTTGGTCAAGGTCATGTTCAAGGTCAAATTCGAAGTCATTTTCTAGTTCCTCATTTCTTTCCATGAAACTTTTGTCCGGGTTATTTTTCGATATATATATATATATATATATATATATATATATATATATATATATATATATATATATATATATATATATAAATTTTAGTGAATATTATTTTCGGTTTCTGGGGACCTCAAAACAAATTTCTGCCACGGTCCCGGGCTCAAGCCGCGTCATGAAAGTGGCTGTAATAGCTGAATTCCATTTTGGAAATTCGCTAATACATAGGTGTGTAATTTTTATACAATCAAATGATATTAATATTATAAATGCCGAAGTGAGTTTGCTTGTTTGTCTCGCTTGCATGTTTCAGCAGCTTAACCAGTCAACTTAAAATTTTTAGACATTGAGGTAGCTGGGGAACGGAGAAAAATGCTGGCTACTTTTTATATCGGGAACATATTTGATTCCCGTGATAAAACCAGGGCCGTAACTAGGCTGGTGCAGCCGGAGCATTGCTCCGGGGCACCAAGCCAAAGCGGACCCCGAAGAAAATACAAGAAATTCTAACAAGCAAAAAGAAAAAAGAAGATCGCCGCTTTTCTTTGTCGGAGGGCGTAATTTTAACGGCGGTATTAGGGCGGTAAACGACTGACGAGCAAAAAAAAGGTCGCCGCTTTTTTGCCAGAGGGCGGAATTTTTTGTTTTTGCCCGGGGCGGCGTAGGGGCCCCGAATGTACTTTCTGCCCCGGGGCCCCTGAAGATTTAGTTACGGCCCTGAGTTAAAAAACGTATTTAAATCAATTTAAAACTTTGGATATTGATTGTTGAAAAATATAAAAATCTCTCGTTTTACGGGCAAATGTATTTAAAACGAAACAATGAAATTACGACAGTTAACCATTAAAAACAAAATGACTGACTTCAAGTTCCGCATATTGTTAACAGAGGGGACGAAAAATATATGAACTACAGTAGACTCTCGTTAATTCAAACCTTCGATAATTCGAAACTCTCTATAATTCAAAGGTATCACGAGTTCCCTTCAAAATCTCTTTATATTTCGAACTAAAACAATAGATTTTTATACACTTGGTAATTTGAACGAAAAAATCATTGCTAGGTAACAAAACCACGCGTTAATTCGAACTCATCGGCGTCAAACACGCGACAATTCAAAGTTGCAGAGAGAAAGAGACAGACAGATTGTAAGTACATTTTGAGAAAAGTTCAAGTTCATTCATCGCAAATGCTTAAAAAATTAAAATTGTTACCTGCGATAATTCGAACCTCTCTATAATTCGTAATATTTTAAGATTCCCTCGAGTTTCGAATTAACGAGAGTCGAGTGTACTTGTTACCTCGGGAAAATTTCTGATTTTGGTAGGAAAATATCTTTAAAAATTAACTTGATGTCATAATTTCAAATAGTATGCAGGCGAAGGCGCTGGTAAAATCTAGTATAAAATAGTACAAAATAATAAAATAATTAGAATAATTAGAATAAAACAAAATACTATTTGTACTGAAATGACGGTGTACACTGAGAGATACTAATGATTCAACTTATTAAAAAAAGGAAATATAATCAACGGTCAATTTTTGACCAATGGCGAGCGGCTTTTGAAAACTGAAGATAACTGTTTAGATCAGTGTCTATTAAACTATTGGTCACGATCAGTGTTAGTCAAGATATTAAATTTTATTATCTAGATAATCAAAAATATCTAGCTAAAGATAATATAAAATTTATACGTTATCTAGATAAAATTTTAGACAGTGTTACCTAGATAAGCACAAAATTGGTCGCGACCCCCATTTCGTGAAAAATCTCATGTATGAAAAAAAGTTTAAGAAGCGCGAATCTAGACTGTTAAATAAAAATTTCTTATTATTTTCAAAATTTTAATTTTTAGGATAGAAAAATCTGAAATAGGTACAGATCGCTTTTGGGTAAAAGTTTTGGATTACCTTTAGGATAGGAAAACATTTGTTTCTTTAAAATCTGAAAACAGATTATTTGATTTGCCTTAAGGTATAACGGAAAAATAAATTTTGACGTATAAAACATTTTGAGATAGAAAATTTGAACGTAGTTGCTCCGAAATAGTCAGGTACAAAAGTATATTACAGCGAAAAAATTTTCTTTTATCAAAAATTAGATAATGTATGAATATTCTTCCGTTACATATTATATTTCTATATCACTTTTTTTTTTTTTAATTTCCGCGCGCTTATGTTGTAGCAATATAAAAGCATTGTTAAAAAAAAAGTAAAATGATGTTCATAAATTATAATATTTCAAAAATGGCGTAGTGAATAATTTTTATTTCTTATTAAATATAGTTTGTAACTTTGTATTTTATAACATATTAAATTTTTATCAAATTCCTTTGACACATTTTCACTTTATTCGAAAAAAATAGTTTTCCCATAAGAGCTCGTGTTAAAATTACAAAACTTTGAAATCGTTTTTCTCAAAATTGGGGTAGTCAGTTTTTTCTTTTCGGTAAGGGCTCATATTACTGGTATTGAATTAAATAAATATCTAGAAAAGTTTCGTTAAAATCCTTTGAAAAAATCGTTCTATCGATCAACTACATTAAATGCCACGACTTCGAAAAGTACCACAGTTTGGAAAAGTACTAAGACAAGTTGACAAACAACTATTGTTAACAATGCACAGAGTATACATGATTAAACAATAATTGACTAAATGTTAATTTTTAATAGAAAAATACTAAAGATAATGATTTACCGGTGTATTTAATATGTCGTTGAGTCGAGTTTGTATACTTTTTCCTTTTTTTTCACGCATCAGTATATATATTTCTTTCATATCTGGACATGAACGAACCAATTTTTCCACTAACACTTTTCCCATAAAACCACTGGCACCAGTGATAAAAACACTACGATCTTTGAAAAATTCCGGGATAGTTTGTATTTTTGTTGCCATTTTTTTTTCTTTTAATTTTTAACGATATTGTTATGTATTAATAAAAAAAGTTAAAAAATATTAACAATTTAAACAATACCCAACAATATATTGTATGCGTACGTTAAGCTCATTAATAATGACGAATCAAATATTTAAATTTTTGAATTTTCAAAGTGCAGAAACAGTAAGTGAGGTGGTAGAAGGAAATTGGTTGAAAAAATAGAAATATATTTACAGCGGCGTAGAGACAAACAAAAATTAACTAATCATATTATTTAAATGTTTCAAATATCGATTACAAATACAATATGTACCTACGTATATGATCATCAAAAGGTATTTTAATTTTATTCAGTTCGGCTTACGTTAATTGTAATTAACATTAATTTTATGTATATCACATTATGTACAATGTATACTTATGTACCGTCAACGACAAAAGAACAGGATATAACCGATATATCATTTTAGTGCTAATTCGTTTAAGGAGGTCCTCCTATTACTATTGCATGTACTAGTGATGTCGGGTCGAGAAGCAGTTAATCGATTAATCGACTAAAATTGTTTTTCATATGAAATTAGTCATTAGTCGAAAATATCGAGCACAGAGTAATCGACTAATCGACTAAATTTTGAGTCGAATTCATGGTAAGGTAACTTATGTAACTCTTTCAAAGACGAGGTTTTTTTTTCGAATTTAATTATGGATTTTTAATACTTATTTTTCTTTTAAGAAAAAGAAAGATATGAAATATCACAATATATTAATCACATAAAAGTGAAATATATACAGATAGATAATTTTTTAGTTTCCTTTTTTTGAAGTCCAATAAATAATACAGAAAAATTGTTAAATTAGTCGTTTTTAGTCATTTGAAAAAAAATTAATCATTTTAATCATTTAATCGAAGGTAAAATAGTCGACTAAAATATGACTAAATGTAAACAAAACTAGTCGACTAAACCGACTAATCGATTAATCATCCGACATCACTAGCATGTACATCACAAGGAGATAATTTTTTAGTTTTTAATTTTTCTAATCTGATAAATAATACAAAAAGAAAAATCAGAAATTAGTCATTTAACAAGAAGTTAATCATTTTAGTCATTTTGGAAAATGAAGATGAAAATTTTTTTTAACGTATCATATTGTGTTGGATAGGAGGACTCTTAAAGTGAAATTGCAACCCTTTTACTATTTTTTATTTTTAAGCTATGTTTGCGAAATATTGAACTTCAAAATGAGATAATTTTTGTAACATACGACAGAGATATTGATAATATTATTGTAACTATAGGATTTTTTCAGTAAAGTTAACCAACATTTGCTTTCTGGATACTGTTTCCAAAAAAGAAATTTAATATGTAGTTAACCTACGTTTGGATAATCTCAAGGACACTCATATAAGACGCATATTATATAATTTTTGTTACACAAGCTGGCCTTCATTAACTCGTTTGAAAATATCTGAAAACGAATGTTTTTTACATTTTAATTGAATATAATTTACGTGTAGTTTTGTTAACATTTTGTGTTGCCATCAAGATGTTATGTTTTTGCGACGTAAGGTGTTAAATATAAAATGTTCTTAATTGTAGTATTGTTTCCACTAAAAGGGAAAACTTGGGGAGGTAGCACATTTTTCGAAAATTTTTAAGAGCTGAAATTTTTAATTTGTAAACTAATAAATCTGTTGGCATGGGTGTCCGTCTTACTTTTCATAAAGGGGACTAGCCTCTCCTCACCGGAGAGTTTTTTTGGAAAAATAACAACGGTTCAAATTTGATTAATGCTACTAGGCGTACTTAAAAACCTTTTATCCCAGTACAAATATTTTAGAATTTTATCTATAAAGTAATTAAGTAATTATTTATGTTTTAAAAACAAATAAACTTATAAATAAGTATAATCATAGGCGGAATTTCAAGAAAAATATTGGGGGGGGCAAGGAATATATTTAATATAAAACCACCAATTATGCTTGATTTAATTTCTACATCCTTACTCCCTTCTTTTCTGCCACATCAGTTTAATAAATCTTTTTCAAGTTTCTAATTTTTTATTCGCATCAATATTGGGGGGCCGTTACCCGCCCCTTGCTTCCCCCTAAATCTCGTCTATGAGTATAATAAAAAAAATGGAAGACTAAAAAATTAAAAACAAAATTATTTTAAAAAAAACTCTGGAATTAGGTTCTAGATTTGTAAAATCTGAATATTCATAACTTCAGTAAACTGGTGGTCAACTGATTTGAAAATCCTGAATCTTGGGGGGAACTCGAGCCCCTCTTTTCCATACTGATGGATGTCCATGCCTGTTGGCCTGTTCGGATAAGTCTTTAAAACTTTGTTAAATGTGTTGAAAAATAATCCAAGTTCCCTTTTAGTTTTTAGCTAATTTACCCACCTCTCTTTATATGGCAATTGAAGAGCCCAAGTTATGTAGGAGTGATATATGGCATAATTATAATAATTTACACAAAAACAGTTTAGAATCGTTTAAAATGATTAAAAATGCTAAAAGCTTACAAGTAACAGTTGTAACTACAGAGGACAGAGGTACAATACGTATCTCTCCACTACTGGAATCAGTGTAACCAGTAAGAGGTAGAAAATATGTTATATACGTGCACGGTGTTTACTTTGTATTGGCGCGCTAAATTGTGTATGTGTGCGTAATCGAACATAGAGGTTGCAGTCACGTGACCGGGCTGGCATACATATGTGTGATACCACAACGTTATGTGTGGGGGTTCTACAATGCTAACAACAATCAAATCCATTGTTGTTTGACTGACCTATACTTGGTGAGTGCCACTGAGGCACTGACTACCTACGAGCCTAAGGTACACAAAAATGCACACTGCAGATTTCATGATAGAGATAGTTGCTGTGTCTCCATTACTCCAAGGTTGTATGAATTTAGGAATATTAATAATTTTTATTATCTTTGCTAAAAATGAGATAAGTTCTGTAATTTTGTCGTGGACTCTAACATAGATGTAACAACTAATAAATGTATGTATTTTGTATTTGTAAATAATTGTACGTGATAATTTAGGGTTATAAATATTAGCGTTTTGCAATAATTTGTGAAACCTTCATATAAATTTTTTTCTTAAATACTTAATAATTATTAAAAATAATGTCACTAACACATAAATTAATAAACAATTTGACGGTAACATGTAATTTATTAAAAGCGTTATCAAATTCGTGGCTTCTTGGAATTCATTTTATTATATATTTTATTATAGCGGGTTTCCCTGAGTTTTAGTGTATTGGGTAATTCCTGCCCACCATTGCTTCTTTTTTTATTAAAAACTTTTTAAGAGGGGGCGAAGTTGCTTTTCGGAAATCTTTCCGCCACCTTGACATGATTGACCTTTAAACTGTTACACATTGTTTAATACAATTTTCACCAAAATATTGCTTAATTCACAGAGTATTCAAAAGAGAGTATTCAGAGTGGTTACAAAATAACTTTATTAAGTTTTGACAAGCATGTTTTCACTCTGAACAGGTGTGCTATTTAACTTATAAAGCCTTTGAAAAGTTCCCTGTGGTTTATTTTGCAAAATAAGACTTCTATTATTCTTCCTTCAGTGATTTATTCGGTGCTGCGGTGTTGAGATTAAACAGAGCAAAATTAATAAATTGATCAATTTTTGAGCTAAAAATAAGGTAACAACGCTAGTTTTATGAAAAATCACGTCAACCAGAATAGTACAGTTGCAATCGAAGTTTCTTATCTCTATGTTGGCGATTTGTAACGCTTCAATAATTGCAAATTAATTCAAAAAAATTTGAAGAAAGAATAAAATTCTCAAAATATTGATATGACTTTTTTTATATATTTTAATTAATACACCTATCCCCCAATTTACACGGAAGATATGTTCCTGAGAAAAATGTATAAATTAAAATTGTGGATTTTCATATACGTAACACTGTTTATTTTGATAAAAAATTAAAATATGCATAATTCAATCACTTGTCTGAACGTAATTTTTTTAATTTATTTTTTTGATTTTTTGTTATCAGTTGTTGTTGAGGCTAACGCGATGCGGTTATTATATAATTTTTGGGTGGTGTCGGACTGTATATAAAAATATAAAATTCAGCAGTTATCGTATAATATATTGGCCCGACAAAAATTGCTTCATTTTTTATTTATTTTGTGCCTATTAGTAAATGCCTTTAGGCCAAATTTTTACTTTTTTACCAGTTTTGTTTTTTTATTCCTTATTTTAGAAATAGCTTAGTAGGTATAGGTATTATTATGTGTCAATTATAATTAGAACCGGATTTACTTAAGGGCACTGTGGGCACGAGACCACACAATTCATTCACAGCAGGTATTCATAAAAAAACCAATTGATTTCCCAAGAGTTAACTTTCCACAACTGAACGTATTGAAAGTGAAGCTGGTAACACACACAGGCAAAACATTTTGGGTTTCACTATAACTGGTCGATTTAGTGTGTGGTCAGACCGTGACGGGCAGCCGTACCATTGCCCGTGCGGCCTCCCGCACGAACAATTCAATACATGTATTTAAATGTACGTATTCATACCAATACGAACTGGTTTTTGCGGGCAAATTGACGGACAATCTATCTACGGGCATTTTGCGAACTCTTGAAGTGGGTAGGTAATAAAATACTTAACACAAAAAAAAAAAATATTTCAAGTGGTCAAAAGCCTGAAAAGTGATTTAATAATTTTACAATCTATTTTGTCACGTATAGAGTATCGAATTTTATATTTTTTTGTAAATGTACATAGGTACCTACCTGAAGAAAAAAATTTTTAAAATAATTTTACCGTTTATATTCTTACATTTGCATACTATGATTATAAAAATATGCAGATGTTTACAGATGTGCCGTGACTATTTGGACCCGATTTCGTCGGGTGAGTGACGAAAGAGAGGAGGTAAAGCAACCATACATAACATACAAAATAATGTCTTACAGAATTGCTTGTACACTTACACATAAAGTTAATGTATTTTCCAATTACGTTTATAAATATAACTTTAATTACAAAAGGAAAAGGTTAAAAACCAATTTTATTTAACTTATGGGTGTAGTATGTCTTGCGAAAAGTATTTTTCTAACCGAAATTAAGCCTTTTTAATTAATTTGCTTTATAATCTTATACAGCTATACAGAGCGTGTATGGCTGTTACTATAGTTATAAAATTATGAACAGTTTAAATAGTGAATACAATAGGCTGAATAACCCCCAACAGCGTACACCAAACATTGTATCTGTGATTACCAATCGGTGGGCCAGCTGTACATATTATCAATAACATAATATGTATTATCAATAATAAGCTGGAATACTGATTTTGAAGTTAAATCAAATTCTTATTTATTAATTTTTTATCAAATAATATTATTTTTATGAAATGTTCTTGTCTTTCTCATTTTCCTTTTTAGAATATTTGAACAAAGATTATATTTAACATATTTATCATAAGTTTTTTCAGCTTTTGTTAAATATCTTCAAAAACAGGATAATAAATTGTTTTATTACCTAACCACTTTATACAATTTATTTCTGGGCTTTTTTGAAAAATTTTATTACATAGTTTATTCATAACATCATGATAACTGTGTTGGCAAGTGTGTTTCCAACGTATGAAGATTATGAAGAAGATGTGGTTTTTGTTTATTTTGTAAATATGATTTTGATGTGCTAAAGCTAATATTTATTTTAATTCGTTTTCAAACCAAACTTTTTTTAATATTTAATGGATATTAACGTTACTTTATGAAATTGAGTTTATAAAATAATACTTAATATTTTACTATACTGTGTTTTATTAAAGTAAGAATATAAGGAACAGTAAATTAACAAATAAGAATAATCTATTTTTTTTTCAAATTTCTATTCACAACTGTTTGGTGGTCACTGGAATCTAACTGTGGCAACTATATAAATATAAAAAAAGACAAACTGCAAAAAAAAAGGATAGATCAAAGTATAGAGATAAGGTATCGGGTCCTTTTAGTCACGGCAGATCTGTACCAATGTATTCAAAAATTTGGTAAAACCCAGCTGATACATACAACCAAAATAACAAGAAAAAGTTATATTAAAGCGGCCCCTACACGCTCAATAATATTGTGCAATCAACTTGTGCAATTTATTGAACGCTTCTCCAGACAGTTCAATAATTTTGTTAAAAAAATTTGTGCAATAAGCTGAATGCAGCAATTGTACTTAATTAAACTGTTGTTTAATTTTAAATATTAAGTGATAAAGATGTTGCAAAGCAATAAATAATTATTCTTGCAAATTAATAATTCATACTGGTTCAAATAATAGCCATCAAATATGACTACAGAATAGCAAACAAATCAAACAAATAAAGTAGTATTGCGCAATAATATCTATAAAGCCTACAGACGTTACAATATTCATTCATTGCACAATATATTTCAAACTATTTTTGATCAGTACAATATATTGTACAACCCTTCAATATAACCTACAGACGATCCATAATATTGTACAACCTCGGATTTTGTGCAATATTATTGAGCGTGTAGGGGCCGCTTAAGTAAATTGGTTACAAATAAACGTTTTATGATTATTGTATCAAAAAGAATAGCGACAATGAATTGGAGGTGGTTAATGTTCTTTTATGACGTTCTTTGAAATTATAATAATTTTATTTTTTTGTTGGTCTTCCTTATTTATGGAAAAATTTCTTAACAATTAAATAGAACTTTTATTAATGTATATGTATCCAGTGGCGTAGCTAGGCGTGGGCGATGTGGACCCACGCCCACGGCCTCGCACTTAAAGGGACCTTGCGAGTTTTTCGTTTTTTTTTTCTTATTTTGATTGTCCCTTAATTTTTAATACAGAAATTTCAAAAACAAAATTAAAGGGGGCCTCGCAAAATTATCTTGCCCACTCCCCATTTTCGTCTTGCAACCCCACTGTATGTACTAACAATAAGTGCTTAAAAGCTGTACATTTTCGTTTAACGTCCCAAACCCATGAATGAATTCTTTGGCTATACATGACGCATACCCAAAGCATATATTTCGAAATTAGGGTTGCCATCTAAAATCAAAAAATTTATTACAAAGAAGTAATAAAATTTTTTGGGAATTCCAGATTTTGCATTTAAATGTAAATAGACAAAAAATATTTTTACAAATATACCAAATTTTATGGCCCTGTATGCCTACAATTTCAAACCTTTTTATTTTTGACACGTTTGTCCACTTGTCGGTTCTATTGTATTTTTATAAAAATAGTTTTTATGACTTTCCCGTTTCGGTGTGAATGTTGAATTTGATCGCATTGTGCCACGTGCCATTTTGCGGGCAAAATGCGGGCACGTAACGATCAGCCGTACCGGTCGGACCGGTCCTTTAATCTCTTTCCTTTTTTTTTTTTAAATTTTATTTGACAAGCATAATGACCCACTTCAAGACAAGGCAGAAATCTTCACGAATTTTTTTCTCGTGAAGATTCCTGCGATCGCAAACACGTAAATGCCTTTTTTCTCGGTTTTCGGCGCCCCTTGTTTACAAAGAAGAGAAATTTAGAATTTTTGGGGGAAAAAGGCCTTTCGAAGGGCGGAGCGCTTGAGTCAAAATCGTTCAAAATGCAGTCAAAACCGCAACAATCGCAAAATTGTAGTTACGCTCCTGACATCAGTAGAACTGGTCGTGCACGAAAATGTTATATGTGCCTTGTACGTTTATTTTGGGCAACCTGTATATTTAAGTACATATATGAGTGATTAAATATTTATGGAAGTAGTTCTAATGAATTAAAAATAATAATTTTTCATGATACCTATATTTAAATCAATACAGTATTGACATTTGAAAACTTTCCCTTTTATTACCTAAAGGAATACGTTGCTTATTAATTCTTTAGACCTTTGTAATGATTTTAATGAAATCATTAACATTCCGTCTATAAAAATATGGGAATATATGAATAAAAATACATATATAGACGCAACATGTACATCATGTACATGTAGGGTGTTAACGCCAACTACGGGATTTTAAATAAATAATACATAGGTATTACGTATCTGTAGTACATATCTGTACATATCGTACATACCGTACATACTATTAATATGTAACAGTTCGCGCGTAACTTTACACGTCAATTTCTCTTATTATGTTCATTCGCACTACGCAAATTCGTACAATGTGAATTTCTATCACTCGCCAAGGGTTATGAGACCACTGTTTTTGTATAAAGTGTTTCGTCGAACACTGCGTCAAAGTATGTTATGATTGCATAAGTGTCAATGGTCATTGGAGGAAAAGTTTGAACTTACGCGACTGATCTTTTTAAAAGGGTTATTTATGAATAGCAAGGGGTTAATTTTGCGAAAAGAGGGTGTAAGAAAAAAAGTATTACTGTTTTGTTTAGATTTGCGATCTGCGTCAACGAATCTAGATGACCTGCATAACGAGAATCATATATACGACTTTTTACAATGGTTGTTTTTAAAGTATACTTTTCATTATCGTGAACTTTTGATTGTAAATCTCTCATAAATGGTGTGTCGTTGCAAAGAACTAATCGTTGCAAAGAAGTAATGATAATTTCATTATTGAAAATTTTCGATAACGAATAACTTTTAAAAAATGTATGTTTTAAAAGAAAACAGTGTCAATAATGTTGCACCATTTACGGGACATTTACGATCAAAGTTTATGATAACGAAAAGTATACTTTCAAAGTACCATTATGCCAGTCCAGTCTCAGAAGCATTTATTTTACTGTCATGTCGTTACCGAAGCGATTTACGTCAATCTATACTTTTTCGGGAAAAAATCGAGATCTATGTAAATTATTAGTTACCTACATATTTAGACATATTTGTACTTTTCTTGATTACCGAGATCTTATATAAGAATTGGTAATTTGGATACAGAGTATACACTCTGTATTTTTAAAAAAATATTATTTTAGTTGTTTTTTTTTAACTTTTAAAATTGAATAAAAAAATTCATATTTTATGGAAAATTTTAGAATAATTGTAACTGAATAAATTTATTCTTTATTTGTACAGTTACAGGGTCTCTTACAATATTTATGATGGTTTTGTTTAACTCGCGTATTGGTATCATATATCCCAGAAATGAAAACTCAGAAAATATACATTGAAAATTCCAGCTCAAAAATAAATTATAATCGTAAAGGCGTTGGGAAATTAATAAACTTACTGTTTGTTAGTGCTTATATACAAAATGGGAATTTCCACAATTTTTATGAGCCACATTTTCTAATAAAACCTGGTACATATGTGCTATCTAGAGACGTCCTAATTAACTATTTAATGACCATGTTTCCCCAGCGTTCCCGCCATGTATGATTCTGGATTTTTTGTGTAAGAAGACATAAGAAAGTACTATTTTTAAATTGGGTATGAAAACTTTAAAAGAAGATATTTTTAAATAATAAACAAATATTTTACTTCGCAAAAATACCACTTTTATTCTGAAACTGTGACAATATTGTTTCAAATTAAAAGTGGTATTTTTGCGAAGTAAAATATTTGTTTATTATTTACAAATATGGAATACCATAAAGTAACGCTCAAATCTATTAATATTATAAAGATATTTTTATTTAAAGGCGATCATTTATGTAAAATTAAAATAAAAAATTTTTATTGTCCTTCGACTGTTTATTCATTTAAATGGTTTCATTTTTGCTAAAAAATCTTTGGTTCACGAATAGGATCTTAAGTTGAAGTTGTACTGAATCAGGAACATTTTCACCATCAACATCATATTTTCTTTAAAGATTTCATAACGCTTTTTCTGACTAACTTTAAAAGAACAAATTTGAAAAACGATAATTCGCTTCCGATTTCATCATTTTTTCATTATATTGACAGTTTTAATGGCATGAAAAATTTTGGAGTGATTGGTTAAATTAGGATAATTTCGATGTGAGCTTTTAATTTTTGCTATTAAAATGGCGAAATTCCTGTCAGAAATATAGTCTGATTCGACAGAAATCTTTTATTAGTGGTCCTACGTACCTCATTTTGCTAAAAATGGAAAGAACAACCTCAAAATAGTATATTGTGCAATAAGTGCGGGAAATTGTCGATTGCCCACGAACGTAGTGAGTGCGCTCATTCGCTTGAGTGGAGCAATCGACAATCCCACACGAGTTGCACATACTATTTTTTATTACGAATTTCACATACTTTTTTCTATTATTATCACTATTTTTGACATTTTTATTACTTTTGAAAATAATATTTTTAAGTGTTCGTCTTTTTTTTCTGAATTAATTATCGTTTAAATTATTTTGTTGGTGGTTTCTATAGAAATAATTATGAAATATTTATTAAATGAAAAATTAAGAGGCGACTTTGCGTGTTTTGATTAAATTTTGCGTGTTTTATTGTCGATTTGCGTATGGAAAGTTACTTTCCACACGCAAAAAAGTATGCGGGAAGAGTACAGTTTTATCCTTTTGGTTATTTCATTTAGTTTTATAGTATTGACAAATTTTAGTAAACGTGGTGATGTCACCAAATTTCTTCTTTCTCAGATCAAAATTTTTTAAAGTGTTTTGAATTAGTGTGACGGGTCTAGTTAAAGTAATTTGGATTCAACAGAAATCTTTTTTATAGTAGCCCTTTGTGTCTAGTTTTGGTAAAAATAAAAATAACGACTTCGAAAACCTATAACTCGCTTCCAATTTCATCAATCTTTATTGTATTAACAAATAATAAAAAAATAATGGATGACTCTGTGCAAAGGTTCTAATATCTATGTAATAATAAGTAATCTATATCTGATTCATTGAATGCGTTTGTTTTAAAGGAAAATATTATTTTTATGTGAAAAATATAAACTATTGTTTATTGTTATGTTAATGGATTTTGTCTAACAAAATAATTTTAATTGATAATTTCGGGTTTGTTTTACAATAATTATTATATTAGGTAACCTTAAATTGAACCTAAGACAAAACATTTTAAGAATTGTATTTCATATACAGCAAAACCTTTTTTTATGCGATCTTTTTCTGTGTGACATTTTTTAGGCGACTGTTTTATGCGGTTTGTAAAAAAATGCCCATTGAAGTGCATAATGTGAATAAAAAGCCAGAGAAAGTAAGAAATTTAAAAATTAATTTGCGATAATTTATCGATAAAATTACTTACTGATTGTTTTTAATCAATTAATAAATTATTGCATAAGAATATAAGTTATTGTACCTATCATTAAGTTTTCTTTACAGATATATTTATCGCAATTTTTATACTATTATAAAAATGAAATAAAATGTTCTCATGTGTAAATTAATGCTTTATCTTGTTTATAAAAGCAACTTCTAAGGAAATAGTGAGGTTTTAATATTTTTAAGTTATGTATCTTCTAGGAAACTTTTTATGCGATCCAGATCCACGAAGTTTTTGACTATTTTTTTTATTTGTGCGATTTTTTATGCGGTCCCTGTCCACCGCATAAAAAAAGGTTCAGCTGTAGGTACCTATAAAATTGAGTACTCAACTGCAGGTATTAAATTTTTTTTATCTTTTTTAGTTATCACCCGTTAATGAGGTTACTTAGTGACTTTCACTTACAAACATAATATTTACATTTAATTGAACTAATTTTTACCTTAAGGTAGTTCTATTGGGATAAGTAAGAATACTAAGAATACAAAGTGGTGAATGAGGAATTTGACAAATTTTGGGAAATTATTTTAAAACACACATATTTATGTATTATGCATGTATAAGTTTTTAATTTTTAAAAATAATGCCGAAAATTGTTAGAAAAAATTATTTTAGTATTTGTTCTCAAAATTTGCGCGAAAACGTTTACTAGCTGTCAGTTACGTCACATTCTTTAGATAGTAACAGGTGTCCTGTAACTAAGAAAAAAAAATGTTTATTTTTCCTGTAACTAGGAAAAGAAATTGTTGATTTTAAAAAAATTAATTAAATTTTGATTAATTTCCATAGTTACGTTTGCTAACCAGAAATTAAGTAGCGACACTAGTGGTGATAGTGTTGAAATATAAGAGAAAGCAACGTCACAGCCCGTTTCTGCTTACGTGGATTTTAGCTAAAAAATTACTTTTTTAATTAATTTTTTTTAAACCAAATAATGATAGTTAAGATGGATTAGTATAATAAATTGCTATCTTTTATTATAAATTTTCATTAAAATTTGTTTTAATTGCTTTTCTTTGATACTGTCAAATACCCCATTAGTATCACTAAGTTCAGTATTAGAGTGATGCTGGTTGTTAATTTTTCCCATACTAGCATGGACTCACTAGCCTTGATATCAATAGAGCACCTAATACGCATACACATATAGATATAGTATACCTATATTACTGAGTTGCGAACAAAATAATGATAAAATAATATTTTTGAATAGTTTTTATACATTATCTCAGAAACTAAACAATGAATCGCCTTCAGATTGCGTGGAGTTTTTGTTTACATAATTATGTAGCTATTTGACAAAATTTTTTTGCCAACATTGTAAGAGTGTACTTATTTTTGTATAATGAGAAACACGTATATAAGTGAATTGAACTCAAATAATGTAACTCAAAGGCAGTAGCGAATTTCGACGCATACTTTTACATCGTTTTTTTCTGTTTCCATGCAGAAAATAATTTTTTTCATTAGAACAAATTGTAATTGGCACATTCTGAATAACAAATGCACAAAATTTGAAAGTTTTCCTAAGAAAATTATTTCCCTGATAGAACTACCTTAACTGATGTATTTTTTATTAAAAATAGTGTAAGCGCTGGGAAGCCTGGGGCTTTTCCTTCTTCCTCGACGGTAGTATGGAAATCGGTGATTCGGAACAGGTACTAGTTTTCCACTATCGTCACTTCTTTATGCATTTCCTCATAGTCTTGTCTCTAAAATAACTGGTCGCTCTAAATAAATTGTAATTTTTACAAAAAGAACCTTTGATTTGGGTAAACCTTTTAAGAAGGAAAATATCAATACAAATTTTATGAAATGTTTTGTAAAAATTTTCTTAGCTTTCTTCTTTTTCTTTATTTGTAGAAATCTTATAAATTAATAATTGTTTCATTCATTTTTTAACGATATAGCCTGCAAAGAAGAAGATGACCAAAAAAGACCGAGCTAGAATTGAAGCTGAAAAGGCGGAGGCTTTGCGTATTCAACGTGAAGTTGAACGGTATGGATTTTATAAACTATATCAAATTTGATTCTACGTATACATATATCTCAAATTATTGCTCCGTGTAGAGTATTAAGTTGCGGAGATTGCAATTGACTACAGTGCTTGTAATTTGTACAAAAACTGCAATGAGTAGACTCTCTATGTTCTGAGAAAATGTGAACTTTTTGTGGTTTTGTAAACTGACTTTAAAACGGCCACAAAACTTTTTGAATTTATGAATTTTTCTTTTTTATTGGTAGTAAAAAAAATGCCTGTTAACACTACGATGCCCGCGCACTTTCATAGTAAACTTCCCCGGAAGTCGACAAAATTTAAAAAAAAAAACTATAAACAAATACATAAAATAATGCAACATGTACATATATGTGATACGTACATACATATATTTGGCATCAAACACATTAAAATCGATTAGAGAATTACAGAAAGTTTAGATAAAAAACTGGTAAAAATAAATAAATAAAAAAACAAATAAATACTTTTATTAGTTTTTATATTGTTTATTTTAAAATTTTTTATAGAAACCAAGAGAGTAGTGTGTGTTGGTGCTTGTGTGAGTTGAGAATATACACATTCGTGTGGTAACATCGCACACACACATAATGCGTATAATCAATTAATTATTGATCGCGATCGCCCTCTGCGGTTGTTTTGATTATTTTCGGATGCCGAAGCCGTGGGACTGAAAGTGTTAATATAATTTATTCAAAATTTTCTTTCCTTCAATTTTATTATAATATTTTGATAGAATTTTGACAGAAACGTCTAAGTTCGCTAGGCATTACTAACTATGAGCCAGTAAATATTTGAACGTAACTCGGCACTAGTACCGAACGAACTAATTTTGGTTTATTTATGTGTTTACTTTCTTAGCCAAAATTTTATTCAAATTCAAAAACAAAAAATTGAACGAGAGATAATAGAGAACAAGCAAAAAGAGATCAATGAAATTGCAGAGCAGGAATTAAGAGAGCAACAACTGAGTCAAACTAGTGAAAAATTGCAAGAGTTGCAGGCGTACGAAATACGATGCTTGTTAGAAGAACGGCAAATGAAAGAGGTACACGTATAATTGACTTGATTCAAATTACACTTAAGGCTTAAGGTTTATCATTTACTTACCTCAGTTTATTCCTTCTTCCAACACTAAAATTATTTTCTTTTTCAGTAATTTCAAAAATTTGCGACAACCTGCATGAAAATATTAGAAAAATTAAAAGAAAATTGTTCTACATGTTTCGATCATTTAAATGATCATCTTCAAGAAATTAAAAACTCAATTGTGAAACAACTGAGACAAAAGAAAACATCAAAAGGGCATAACCTTTAAAATCAATTGAATGTCAAACATGACAAATGGAAAACAATGCTATTTTAACATTGTTTTCCATTTGTCATGTTTGACATCCAATTGATTTTAAAGGTTATGTCCTTTTGATATTTTCTTTTGTCTCAGTTGTTTCACAATTGAGTTTTTGATTTCCTGAAGATGATCATTTAAATGATCGAAACATGTAGAACAATTTTCTTTTAATTTTTCTAATATTTTCATGCAGGTTGTCGCAAATTTTTGAAATTACTCATTCATTTTTACCTGCAGTTGGATTTTGATAATTTATTTTCTGTTTCTTTCTAGTGGGAACTTTACTTAAAATGCGATGGGTTACCAAATCCAGCTGATTGCAAAGAAATGAATACTTACATGTATATTTGGGAAAATAGTTTACCGAATAGTACACTCGACGATGTGATAGAACGCTCTAGAATTGTTTTACCAGTATGAAACATATTTCTTATTGATAGAAATTTTTCAATTAATAGTTCAAAGAAATAAAACTGAATTTGAAACAACTACAGTTGAACTCTTTTTTATGCGGTCCTTTTTTGTGCGATTTTTTTTATACGGTTTTTTTTATGCGGTTTGTCAAAAATGGCCATTAAAATACATAATGTGAATCAAAATCACGAAACAGTAAGAAACTTAAACAATTACTATAATAACGTTCTTTGATAAAAATACTTTTTAACGGCTTTTAAGCATTTAATCAATAAATTGCATAAGAACATAAGTTATTACATCATTTAATTTTTTTACAAATGTATTTTTCGAAATTTTCATAATATTATAAAATTGAAATAAAATGTCTCTATGTGTAAATTAATGCTTTATCTTGTTTATAGAAGCAACTTCTAAGGAAATTTCTAAGTTTTGAGCGTTTTGAGTGATGTTTTTTCGATGAAACTTTTTTATGCGTTTTTTGTACAATCTGGATCGAACTATACTTTTTATAGCTATTTATGATATTAGCGAATTTCCAGAAAGAATTCTGGAAATTCAGCTATTACGATCTTATCCGTAACACGACTTAAGCCCGGCACTATGGCAGAAATTTGTTTTGAGGCCTCTAGAACCCAAAAATAATATTCACTAAAATTTATATATATATATATATATATATATATATATATATATATATATATATATATATATATATATATATATATGTATCAGCACGATAGCTCTTCAGGAAAAACTGCTAGCTTTACGAAATTTGGTGACAACATTGGAAATCCAAAAATCTTGGATGAGTTCTTCTACCGAACACGTCGGATACCAGGAACATGGTTTTTGTTTTTGCAAAAAATTAGTTTTTTGCTAAAATTTGCTATAATTTAAAAGTTTTTGCCACGTTTTTATACACCATTGCAAAGACTGCAAAAAATCACATAAAAAAGATTTTTGAACTATTATTGTAGGTTAGCTAGTTTTTGAGAAAATAAGAAAATAAGAAAATCCTCTACCGGGGCGGTTCTAGAAACCTCCGGCGGTGGGTGGAGTAATGTGAACGAACATTTTTTCTAACCTAACTGAACCTAATGGAACTTGATCTAACCTAACCGAACCTAAGGAATTTTTTTCTAATCTAACCGAACCTTATTGCTCTCTAATTTATATAAACTGAATTTATTATTATTAGCGAAATTCCAGAATGGTATTCAGCAATTACAGCTACTGTCATGACGCGACTTTAGCCCGGGACTATGGCAGAAATTTGTTTTGAGGTCCCTAGAAACCGAAAATAATATTCACTGAAATTTATGTATTATATTTATATTTAGTCCCACACCGTCGGACAAGTTTGTTAGCCAGCCATGTCGGGTGATGGAACATGGCTCTTTTGGTCATTTTTCTTGAAAAAAATTAGTTTTTTACCAAAATTTTCTCAAGTTAAAATTTTTTTGCGACATTTATTTACACCATAAAGAGAGGAGAAAAAATCACTTAAAAGGGTGAAAAATCACAGAAAAACGGATTTTTATAAACGGAAATTCGCTATGTTATGCAGGATGCTGCGACAGGGGTATTTTTGAATATATTTTTTTTGTGCGATTTATTTTATGCGGCCCCTATCCACCGTACAAAAAAGAGTTCAACTGTATTATTAACAATATGAGATCGTTTATTTTGTCAGTTTTCACTATAAAACATATATGTATAATATGAGTACAAGTCGATTTTCGGTTTTTACATTTCGACTGGAACACCTTACTACTATGGCTACCGATAGTGTTTGACTGGTTATTAAGAATTCTGGGTTGGTCTGTCGTTAGTAAAATTTTGCTGTTCGTATATTTTCACTTTTCAGATAATTAATGAGTTAGAATCGTATATTACTTCAGTATTAAAAGTACCACCTAAACAAATTGAAGACTGGAAAGTTGTAAGTATTGTAACAATATCAATTTGTTTTTGATACCAGAAAAGCGATTCTTATTAATTTCCCATTGGAAGTTACTGTAATGGGTCCGATTTTACGAATTGCTAATTTGGACATATCTCTACGTTTCAAAATCATTAGAATCCGAATGCATCGTTTTTAGCGTGATGTTTGTGTGTGCGTTCGTTAGTTCGTTCGTTCGTGAATTTTTTTTCGTCTCGCAGATTAGCGGTTTGCTTTTATATTAAAAAAATTGAATTAAAAACTTCTTGTGAAATATTTATCGTCTTGCATATCTCGAGAATAAATGATGATATCATTTGTTTAATGAGGAGTGGAGTCGCCCACGAGATACATGGCGCGAAGCCCTCTAATAGGGCGCAAGGGGCACGGAACCCCCTGAAATGAAAAAAGAATTATTTATGTACAGTAGTCTCGAGACTTTAAGGACACCCAATGGGAAGTTGATAGTGTGGGTTAGAGATGTCGATTTTAAATCGATTAATCGAAGCTTAAAAAATCGATTCTTTTTTCGATTTTTTTCATTTGAATCGATTCATGAATCGATTATTAAAAGTAAGAGATCGATAACCGATTTTTTCCAAAAATAACTTCATTTTAATAGTAATTCTACAAAGAAACATGTGTTAAAATGAAACACCAAAAACTCTATTGTTAATTGTCACTTTTTACTCATTATATCAACGAACCTCTCCTATGGCTCTATATAAGTCAGACTATTAATACAAAAGGAAGGAAGAGACCACCTATCTGTGCAAACGACGATCCCTTTCCCACAAAAGCGATTTATTTAGAAAACATTTTTTTGTTAATTTGTTTGAAATTCTTGAATAAACTTGGTTCAATTCGTGGTATTCGTCCTACATATTCAATTGTCTTATTTTTATAATTATAATTGAAAAGTTAACTCATTCATCGCCTTTACAAATATAATGTACCTAAGGCGTTTTTACTCGATATTACCGATATTACCTACGTACTATCAAGTAAGTCCCTTAAACAAAAATTATCAGCTAATTTTATTAAACTTTTCAAAATTTCGATTTTTTAGATCGATCTCACAGAATCGATCTTTTTTTAGCCGATTTTTTTGATTTCGATTTAAATCGATCCAAAAATCGATCTTTTTTTGGAGAATCGACATCTCTAGTGTGGGTAGATCTGTCCTCCCAAATTTTTTTAAACAAATTTATTATTGTAATTTAATTAAATTATTATACGAATGCCGGTTAGATTCCAAACAAAAAATTATACTTTTCAGATTTTAAATGCTTTTCAAAATATGCTTGCACGACATTTTGATATTTCTACATACTATTTTTTACGAAACATTGAAAAAAATATGGAATTAGTTGACGTGAAAATACTTTATTATACGAGAAAAACTGAAAATTTGATTTTATGTCTATGGACCCCGAGAAAGTTACCGGAACCGTTAGCAAATCCTCGCAAACCAGCTGTGTATGTAATATTATTAGAAAAGACGTTGCATTGTTAATAGTCCTTACAAGTGGAGTCATTTTGAATACTACACAGAGAGAAAATTCATATAAAAATTACTGTGCTCAGCACTACAGTCGACGTGTAAAAGGCGAACATATTCAATTTTGTACGGTAAAAATATAAAAATTATAATTAATCATAGAAAATTTAAAGGATAGAATGTTCTTTCCGTAATATTAGCTCCGTAAAATTTGTAAAACAGCACAGTAAAAAGTCATTGCCGACAGTTTAATTGTTTTTCTTACAAAAATTACCATGCTGTCTTAAAATAGAAGAAAAATAGAAAAGAATAAAAGAAGCTAATAGTAGAAAGAAAGAAAGAGAAGGTATCAACGCTGTCAAATAGCGAGGCAAGCTGTAGAAAGTATCAACACAATCATATATGAAGGTCACATAACACTATAGCAGGACTGTTGGTGTTGCAAGTAGCTGGTTAGCTGGTGTGGTGTCGTGTGGTGTCGAATCAGTGTTCACTAGAATGTCTTGACGGATGGTCATCGTTTAATTCATCATTTTGTTACTCCACTATCTTCAGTATTAGAATATATTGTTGCCAGTCATTTTTGTATGGATCATAAAGAATCAAAGGTCGGAAAAGATCGGGCATCTTCGAAGTTTTTACAGGTACAGCCGAAGCAACATAAGGTTGCGGGTTAGATGCGCAAATGAAAGAGTACGACAACAAGAATTAAACTATAACATATATGCATAAGAGTGTGATAGAAGTTGTGTTACCACATTAAATTTTACCATGCTATAGTATATTTTTTACTTTGGTCGTCGATCGCGCACGCATTAAAAAAGAGCATGGTAATTTTTCTGAAATTTTATCTACAAAAATTATATGATTTTTCTCTCCGTGTATTTTAATGTTATTTTAGTTAAAAATTTATAATTATTTTTTTAATATTACAAAATTGCAGTGAACGTGTAACAATAAATTTTGAAGAAGTCAAAACCACAATTTATTTTCCTGCCAGTATAAACTGTGTTGGTATGGTCGTGAGAATTTTATGGTTAAATTATGATCATTTATCTCATAGATGTCCTAGTTTTGACCCACCGTCATGTCCAGAAGAAATAGCGTTAGGTATACGATTGCTTATTGCTCCATTTCAATCAAACAGTTTATTTAAAAAAGTTATATTTATTCAAGATTTAAATACTTATATGAAGATTGAATGGGATTATAAAGTTAAAGCGAAAGCTTTACGGCAAGAGGAAGAAGAAAAAGATCGTGAAAGTATTGAAGAGGAAATTATGAGACAGATAGAAAATATCGATGATGCCACCATTACGAAAATTATTTCTGAAACACTTATGGATGATTTATTGGAAGATTCATTTCAAATAAAAATTACCAAATCCACAGTTGATGATGAAATAATTGCAAATGAAGGTAAGCAAAAACAGAGGCGTAGCGAGCATAATTGGCGCCTGGTGCGTGACACTTTATTTGCGCACCCCTTAACTTCTAAAATTTTAAAAATTTTAGGTAGTGGAACGGTGTATTTAAAATTTTGGAAAAAATTCTTTCTCGTAAATTTATATTTTAAATTTTTCCCCAAAAGTTGCCTTAACGACCTTTTTTTTGCTCGCCAGTGCTTTGTTTGTGTGTCTATATATTTGAAGTCATAACCTGGAAGTAATTTCGTAATTTCCCTACACTTTCACGTAACAAAATTCTAATGACAAACTCAAAAAAAATTTAAAGTAATAGCGCCCCTTCTATTAGCTTTTGACGCTTCTCTAATTAGCTTTTGATCCTTCTCTAATTCGCTTTTGACGCCCCTCTCAAAGTGGCGCCCGAGTCATGATAGTACCCCCTGCACCCCCCTCGCTGCGCCACTGAGCAGAAAAGAAATATTTTCAAATATTTTGAATATTTACTGCTATCAATTGCGGTAACTATTTTTATGGAGTACCCATGCTGAAGGATTTGTTTAAAATTATGTTTTTTACAGTTGATGGAATTGCGCATTTAACCAAATTTCGTATTGATATAATTTTCATTATTGCGATGTAATATTGTTTTGTTACAGTTGGTTTTGGGCTGTTTGACTCTTTTAGAGTTCCAGATTTCATAAACTTTTCGTATTCAGGACATAATTATTGTTTTCAAATAAAAAAAGCACAAACCGTAGGTTCACATTTTTTGCTAGGTACTTAATGCATTTTTTTTAAAATTTGGTCAACTAACGCTATAATCATTTACAAATTACAGAAATTATTTTTTTTTCTGTTGGGGGGCGGGATTTTAAATCTTGTGCAAAGAGAAAAAATTAACTTTACTGAATGTGTGCGTAAATGATGTCAGTAAATCAGTTCAAAAATTAACAAAAAATGTACAGGAATTTCCATAATTTATCCTATGTCTTGGTCCTATCCTCCACTTGGCCCTGTCCAGTTTTGGATTCCAATTAATTCACGCTATAAAGTAAAACTTAGATTAATCGTCATTCGTTTAACCATCAGTTTTTATTATTCATCAACGCCTAGTACAAAAAAAAAAATGATATCTCTGGCATTAAACGTATATAAGCCTAGTTTTTCAAAAGCATACGTAATTCCATAAAAGAAATTGAAATAAAGAATCTGCTTGCAAAGAATACGAAATTGTTTTATATTTGCTATGGTATGTATTATTTAATGGAATTTTATGCTTTTTGAAACACATAAACAAACGACCACTTAGGTGGGAAATCCTCCAAAAATTTATACGAATTATTTTGTAAAATTAAATATTTTAAATGTGTCTTATTAACTAGTAAACATTTTAATTTTTGTCCTAAAGCTTGTTCTCAAAATCAAGTTATTAAGAAATTTTTGTTATACGGTCAATTCGATTAACAGTCACAAATCCGGTCTCGACGGTGACTGTTAATTGAAGTTTTAATGACCAAGTATCAAGTGATTGAAAATATGGTATTTTTAACCTTCCATCAGACGTAATGCAAATCCTAACACGATTAGACACAATTCATCTGATGAATTGATAATGCCATTTTGTGTTGGCTTAGGGGGAAACGTATAAAACTGAAGTTTTTATAGAGAAAACAACTACAACTGCAAATGACTCATTCTCATTTGATGTTTCAGACACGCTCGTAGTATAGCTATCTCTCACAAGATCTCTATCTAATACATTGAAAGAGGATAGTAGAAATTATGTTTTATATGTGACAAAACTTTATTTTTGAAATGAGTCATTTTCTTTATATATAAATTTGACTTTACTTATACTTGTGTACATATATTTGTGTTTTTTTAAGCCCGCTCCCCCCTCCTCTATAGATTAACTCCATTGGCAAAATATAAAAGTCACTTCATCTCACAGATTAATTGCGTCTATCGGAAAGTTAAAAATTTATGTTAAATATAGAATAGATAAAAATCCATAAGAGAAATGTGACATTTTTTTCTCATTTTAGATAAGATAATAAAAGAGATTAGGGGACGATTAAAAAGGCATCTTCAACCAAATGAAATAAATTTACGTAAATATTCAGTTATTGGTGGAGTCATTAATATCGACCTTTATGAACAACCGCCGCAGCCACGCGTCTTATTAAGTGGCGTAGTTGTAACTGCAAGTAAGTTTTCCTAGAAAATTTGTAAATTTTACACGGAGAGAAAATTCATAGAACAATTACTGTGCTGAGCACTACAATCGACGTGTAAAAGCCAAACATATTCAATTTTGTATGGTAAAAATATAAAAATTATAATTAATCATAGAAAATTTAAAGGATAGAATATTCTTTCCGTAATATTAGCTCCGTAAAATTTGTAAAACAGCACAGTAAAAAGTTCCATTCCCGACAAAAAATATTTTTTAATTGTTTTTCTTACAAAAATTACCATGCTGTCTTATAATATTTCAAATGCTATCTGCTAATACTAGAAAGAAAGAAAGAGAAGGTATAAACGCTGTCACATAGCCAGGCAGGCTGCAGAAGGTATCAACTCAATCATACATGAAGGTTACATAGCCAGGCTGGTGTGGCAAGTAACATAGCTAGGCTGGTGTGGTGTGATGTGCAAACACTAAACAGTATTCATTAGAATGTCTTACAGGACGGTCACCGTTTAATTCATCATTTTGTTACTTCATTATCTTCAGTATTATAATATATTGTTGCCAATCATTTTGTATGCATCGATTGTTCCTCAGTGCGTACAGCCCAAGTAACATAAGGTTGCGGGTCAGATGCGCAAATGAAAGAGTACGACAACAAGAATTAAACTATAACATATATGCATAAGAGTGTGATAGAAGTTGTGTTAGCACATTAAATTTTACTATGCTAGCACAAAATTTTTTATGAAGCCATGACTAATACATTTTACGTTTCAATTTAATAATATTTACATGATCGTAAAATATTTTTTACTTTGGTCGTCGATCGCGCACGCATTATAAGAGAGCATGGTAATTTTTCTGAAATTTTATCTACAAAAATTATATGATTTTTCTCTCCGTGTATCCCTTATATTTTTTTTTCAATTTTACAGTTTTATTACCGAAAGAATTAAAACGTGTACCATTTTGTTATAAATATGTTCCACCGCCACCCCCCGAGGCGGGTGTTCGACGACTTCCGGAAGAAATAGAACAAGAAATGAAAAAACAGGAGCAAGAATTCGATAAATTAATTTTATTTAATATTGAGTATGTAACAAAAAAATTCTTAATCACAAGTGCAAAGTTTTAATATAATTTTCCCTTTTCTAGCTTACCTGAAACTGTGCTATGGTTTGAGCCACCAATTGTATGTCAGTGGGACAATGATAAAAACATTTGGACAAATGCTGATATCCACGATGTAAAATATAATGAAGATAAATTTTCAGTATCGTTTCGAGCTGGTCATTTCGGTATATTCGGAATTGCTGTTAATAAATATTCAAACATACCGTACCAAACTTGGGAGATGAGACCGGGATCAAAAGGGTACATAATAAAAATATGACCGGGATCAAAAGGGTACATAATAAAAATTTTCTTTTTAAATTTATGTTTTGCAGGGATGGTGTTGTATTTAGTGTAACAGCTGCTGTAATTATTTGTGAATTTTTAATTCAAGAAAATTTTGTTACCTTAACACAATTACAAAATGGACCAACAAGTGCCTTGTTGGATATGGTTGGTAAAAAATTTAAGCTGAAAGAGTTAATAAAGGTATTCAAACATAAATTATTTAAATTTTTTAAAAATTATTGATTTACAAAAATTATGTTCCTATTTATGTTTAAGATTTTACAAACGGGTGGTGTTGATATTTTTCCTTCGTTTGATGTCTTTTGCTACACTGAAGGTACGTTAATCGACTATTTCTGCGAATTTCGGGCTTTCAGCAAGAATATTTAATGATATTGTTGCAAACACTTCGTGATTTTTTAGATTTCTCACAATATTGAGCATGCCAGTAACTTACACTTTAGTCATAACAAAATTGTAGGAAACCCTAGATATCAGCTCAAATTATCGGGTCCAAAATTCTTAGTGAATTTTTCACTAATTATTTATTACACGAGGTTTTTATTTTTTCGAATAAATTTGGGTTTGTCTAATGAAAATTTGTTGCTTAGCAATTTAACTCGAAGAACTGCCAGCTAACAAAAACGCGACAGCGAAGCTGAAGCGTTTTTGTTAGTTGGCAGTTCTTCGAATTAAATTGCTTTTAGGCAAGAAATTTGAGTTGTAGAAAACACAAATTTATTCAGAAAAAATATAAAACTCAAGAGTAATCCGGTAAGACAATTTAATGAATAAAATAAATTAGTATAATTCATATTATTATTTAATGCATTATTAACACGGTTCTGAAATTAGTTAAATTTACCAATACGAATTTTTATTTCGTTTTAATCGTGTTTACCTACAACGAAATAACCAATGAAATGTTTTGTACCATTTTTTTCGTTGTGAAAATCTTTTTTCCCATGGTAAAAGTGAAAAAATTACAATATTCTTATGGGACTTGATACACATAAGTTAAATAATCGTCACCGTAAAATATGAATTTTAAAACAGGCAATAATTTTGTGACTTTCAATTGAAAATATTAATTTTTTTGTAGGCACATGCGAAAAGTTATGGCCGATGGAGAAACATTTGTATCAGAATATGGCATACGTATCTAGTATATACAATTTTACATGGTCCCGGTGGAATAATTTAGCTGGGAGACGGTCCATTGTCATGCAAATGAGAGAATTTCAAGAGAAACGAAAACAAGTAATTCTGAATTATTAATACTTTCTGTAATATTTTGATAGCAGTACCTATTTAAATTCTGTCATTTCTTCAGCCGCCTTATACGACTTTACGTGTGACACCGTATGAAGCCTCATTAATTGACTGTACTGAAGTTAGTCAATCGTTTAACGCAACAAAATTACATAAAAAAGTAATATCAAAACATTTTTGAAACGTTGCATTTTGCGCTTTCTTTGAAATCCTTTTTTTTCACTTTTCAGTTTTTTCCGGATTTGTATCATTTAGTCGAAGGAACTGGTTCAATTAATGTTAGGAAAAAATTTCAGAATGTAAATCCACGTACTATTAATACGGTTACTGAAATTTTGATAGCAACCAGAGTTTTAAGTTTAGCTTAAGAAAAAACAACAAAAAGCAACGCTAAGACTGGAAGTTGGAATTTACTGCTGCTGTCAGCTTCAATTATCAATTAAAAGAGCATTTCTTAGAGAAGGCATTTGATCAATACTTCCTTGTTGATGAAGCACTTTAAAAAGTTTGTGATTTGTGATTTTACTATTCTTAAATTAAATATTTTTTAAGAAATTAATAAATTTGTAAAAAAAAGCGTAAACTATGACTTTATTTTTAATTATAATCATACATTCGCACTTATATTCTGTGCGCACTTATATTATGTACGTATGTATTTATAAACTATTTGCTGAAACTGAAACGCGAAGTGACGGTTTAATACAAGCAGGGCCGGATTTCTAACTAGGCAAAGTAGGCGATTGCCTGTAGGAGCACTTGCGTACAAGGAAAATGACGAAGATACCTCTTGAAGATACACACAAGCGAACAGCCACAGAATCAAAATTGTTCAAGGAGTTTCAAAAGATAAAATTCCAGTGGAAATTTAGATTTTTAAAACAAAAATTTTTCACCCCTCAAAAGTAATTAAAAGGGTTCGCTACCTTGGTAGACTTGGAATCAAAATAAAATTAGAAAACGAGGGGCCGCTATGGGCATAAATCCGGCTCTGATTAAATAAGTTCTTTTTATTACACAGGTGACTGAGAGCTAATTTGAATCAGCCGTTATTTTATTTTACACAAATAAAATTTATAACAAAACAAATGAAGTCAAGTTGACTGAATAATTTTTTCTTATAAATGAAGTATAAATTTAATAATGTTTTAAACATTTACTTTTTCGTCACTGTACATCAACTCATTTTTCTAGGAACAATCATGCATGTTTTTGAGCATTAAAAATAAATAAAAAGGTAAGTTCACTGCACCATCTTTGGTACTAAAATTTATACTACGTTTCTTTTTCCGTTTATTGTTCAGTTATGGTAACATTTGATAAATCGGTTTCATTCAGTTGCTTTTCCACTGTTTCTTCATTTGTTGAATTGGCATTCTCCTTGGAGCTGATAGTTTCGACATCTTCTGTACTATTTATTTCTGTATCACTATTATTTATATCACTATCATCTGGAATTACATCTGAAGCTTTTATTTCACCTAGTCCCTCATAAGGTTCCTCTTTTTGAGCTTGTGGTTTCTTTTTCATACCGAGATACCAATTCGCTAGCCATTTTCCACCATCAGTATCCGAAATCTAGCAACAATAAATGACAGAATAATATTTTTAAATAAAAAATTTCACTTGTTTTTACTTACCTTCACTGGTGTCGGTTCATTTAATTTTTGTAAAAGTTGCAGTTTTTGTACATCTTTATTGGTAAGTTTTTGTGTGTGCCTTTTTTGTGATCCTGAATTTCCTTGATTTGCTAATGGTCTTGTATTTGTTTGTGGGCCCAATTCTAGTAGCACTTGAAAATCAGCATGTTCTCCCAATCGGAAACCAAATCCTATCCTAGAATCAGTACCTGAAAAATTGTTAATACATTTAATTTACTTAACAGGGATATTAATTACGAATTTACCTTTTTTAATTGGAGGTATATTCGAGTAAATTAAAGATAAAATTGATGGCAACTCTTCAGGAATAATTAGTGACTGGCATGCTGAAACAGACATCAAATGTTTTAATTATTCTAATAGTGAACTTTACAAAAAAAATTATTTCTTTAACCGTCGCGACGTGACGTAAGGTATTAACAAACATTTAATTATAAAATTTTAATTATGCTTTTAATGAAATTGAAGAAATGGAAATATTTATGTATATTAAGCAATAAAACATTTACATAAGTCTTTTAGCTATTTTCATTATGATTTCTTAAAAATTTTATATATTTTTAATTTCTTACTAGGTTGTAAAAAAACTGAAAATTTATTTAGGTATTTTTTGATCATTTCTGTTAATTTATAATATAATAATAATGAGGAATTTCTTTTATAATTTGATATTCGTTAGATTTTACCGAAAATAATTTTTGTGCAAATTATTTTAATTTTTCCAGAATTAATCAAGTTATTATTTTTCTTATTATTTTCTGCAAAAACTCAACGAAAAGTTCTATTTAAATTTAATAATATAATTAGTCCATAATAAGTATTTTATAAGTTTCATAGGTAGATTTTGAAATAATACAGTGTAAACTCTATATAGTGAACTTCTGTTTAACGAAAAATTCCTTAAAACGTAGAAATTGCTAAGGTTTGTTTGGTTTACATTATCATCCATATATTGAAACACTCTTTATAACGTAACAGCCACTCTCAATAGCGAAAAATACGTTATTATTTAAACCCCAATAAAATTTTATTTCACTGACCTTTAAACACAAGAGTGATACAGAATCGTAAATATTTCGTACGCTCAAAGGGATTCTTAGAAATCTGTTTAATTGTTTGTTGTATTTGCCTAGTACGTGTTTTTACCTACTATACTTCCGTATTATTGTCTTATTGCTGTCTTTACGTTATCATATTCTTAGTTCCTTTCAAACTTTTTAACTGTAAACATGGCGAGTAAAAGATGAAGTTTGTGCATTGACGAAAAAGTGTCATTTAATTCAGTCAAATTTAAAACTACTTACTAAATTCGTAAGTTGTATTCGTAAAATTATATTGTTTTCTTCTACTCTCCATATAACGAAAACTCTTTATAACGTAATAAAATACCCGGTCCCTTCAATTTCGTTATATGGAGTTTACACTGTAATTATATTTTAAAACCTATTCAAAAGTATTAAGATTTTTGAAAAACGTGTTGTAAGATTAACGTTTGAATATCCTAAAACAAACGTGTTGTAAGATTAACGTTTGAATATCCTAAAACAGAATTTACCAAAGTGGCGTCCGCAACCAGATTTATATTTAGCAGTATTACAAATTCAAGGAATGGAATCAGGATGAAGCATTACTGAAAAATGTCAAAATTAAACAAGTATATACCTACAAAGAATATGTGTACAAAGTTACATACAAAGAATTTATTTTAATTGATTTTTGAACACTAAAAAAAAAGTATTTTCAAATTTTTGTCGGAACTTTTAACTTTCAGAAAGTTTTTGGAAAAGGATATAGAATTTTTTGTTTATGATTAAGTAGGAATACATTGGGGAAAAAGTTTAAAAGTATGCCGAAAAATATACCGTGCCTTAAAACATATCGAAACATGCTTTGTGGTGGAAGTATTTTAAAAATTGTATGTAAATTTTATAAAGATTATAAAATTACATGTACGTTTCCAGCGCTCCCGCCATATATTATCATTTTACGTAAAAAACTATGAAAAATTAAGTATATTAGGAGTAAAAAATAGACTACCTACATAGGTCACTAGATAAGTTTTGCAAAAAAAATGTTTATAATCGCAAGGTATTTGCATTTACTTTTTTTAAAAAGTTCAACTCATAACTAGACGGTAGCCATACAATAAGTCCCCCTGAATCATTTGTGTACAGAACTAAAACATTAAAAATGTCCGAGTGGTTGAAGGACGAGTTACGTGTCATTATTCGCTACAACTTTGTGCGAGGTCTGTTCGTAGATGAATGTGTAGAGGAAATGAAAACTTTACTCAAAGAAAAGTGTCTTCGTCGCACAACTATGTACCGGTGGTATCGTGAATTTGAACGTGGTAATTTCAGTGTTAATGATCCTCCAAGATCGGGTCGTCTTGCTGAAGCAACTGTTCCATAAATCGTAGCAAAAGTCAAGTTATTAATAAAGGAGGATAAACGAGTTGTCCTGATAGTCAGTGCACAGTATAGGCGTCTTGGTATGTCAATAAATATTTGCCTAAAATTGTTCATAAACTTAAAGAGATTCGTCCAAACTCAAGAATGGATAGCTGGCATTTTTACCACGATAACACTTCTGCTCATCGAGCTCATGGGACAGTTAATTTTTTAGAAAATATTGAAATTAAAGTGCTTGGTCATCCTGTCTACAGTCCAGATTTTGCTCCTGTGACTTCGCTTTGTTTCCGATTGTGAACGGCTAGCTGAAAGGTCGGAAGTTTGCGAGCGATTCCGAGCTACTGGCGGCCTGGGATCAAGTGTGTTCAGAACTGCCAGAAGAAAAATAGCACGATATGTTTTAGGGTTTCCGATCACTGGCCATTTTGTGGATCGATTCGAATCGTCCAACCAAAAATCGATGCAGGAGAAAATCGGCTTACAAAAGATCGATCTGACGAAAATCGATTCAATTTTTGTAATTACAGAAAATAAAATATATAAAAAAGATTTAGTGAAGTTTCTTGTTAGGTTATCATAAATCAGTTTCAAAAAAATGTTCAATTTTCTTTGAAGATGAACTGCTGAATGGACCATTTTCTCAAATATGTAGCAATCTGTCACCAGGGTGGCGACACAGGTATTTGGGAATACATGTCTATAATCGAGATATTAATTTAACCAACCAAAAATCACCTTCTATTAATTCCACTTCAGCAACGAAATTTTTCAATTCGGTTACCTAGGAATATTGTTTATTTTTTAGAACTTAATATTCTAAATATAGAGATGTAGTTCCGAATAACCCGTGTCGCCGCCCTGGAGCCTATTTCATAAAAGTACAAGTTACAATTTTACAATTTTACAATTACAGGTGCTTGTAATGCACTACTTACAATTTTAGGTGTTGCATAAATAATTCTTACAAATTCTTAACTTTTTTACAATTGTAAATGATATCCATAGAAACGTATCAATAAAATTAATATCTTTTTTGCCAGTTAATATTATATTTTAAATTTCATAATTATGTTGAAAACGAATATATTAATGTTAACAAGCTGAATTTTGTCCGCAGAGATGCGGGGTCCGGTCTTTGATCGAAGATAGTTGAAGCGGACATTTTTTTAGGTTTATAGATGTTTATTGTGTTCCCAATTTCTCTTAAAGGTTTGACCGAAGAGATGGACCAAACTTTTCCCCAAGAAACAAAAGGCAATTTTTCTGTCTTTTCTGTGCCCACGTAAAAGATAATTAATTTGACCATACGCCTTATTTGTTCTTTTGTACCGAGCTAAGCCTTGGTAAACTAAAGTGTTCGGTTAGAGACAACAATTAATTCACCACAGCGATTATAAGCAAAATATGGGCATTAAACTGTAGCTAAGTTGTAGTTGATTTGCTAAATTTACCATAATATAGTTAATTCTGTTTAGAATGGTAACCCGTATCGGTCGTATCGGTGAAACAATTACTGCAAAACAAATTTGCATATATTTCTGCAAAATGCGGTACCTATACTCATTTTTATCAAAAATTAGGATAGGTTCCCTCCATTATATGAATATAGAAAATGCAAAGGATGATTATATATGAAAGAAAAATTAGAGCGCAAAGTAGAAATATGTTTAAAATATTTAGAAAATACGAAACTATTATTTGAAATAGTTTTCAAGAACGAATGCTCACAAAACAGTCAAAAATTAAGACTTGTTCAAAAATTACAGAACTTAAAAGGTACGTAAGATTGTAATGGTCATTCTACACTGGCAAGTCACTTGCGGAAGTTTTTGCAGACACTACTTGCACAGACGTGTACACATGTTTTATACTTTCTGCAAGTTTTCTTTCGCAAGCTACTCTCGCAAGTTACTCTATGAAAGAACTTGCGATCACGTATAAACATACTTCATACTATCTGCAAGTTTTCGGTCGATAGTACTTGCGCACTTTCTCGTGTTTAGTTCTCTCAGAGCCGTGTTTTTGTACGTATACTCACCTCAACACTTCGTTGTAATTTTTATGTTATCACAAATATCATATTAAATGATTATTAATTTATTTACCTGACTTTCCAATAACAGTAAATTCCAGTAATATTATGTGCTATTAAATTAGTAATTCTAGCTGGCTAAATAAAATAAAAGAAATAAAAATTTTAATTCCACTCAATGATTATGATTTGGGTAGGGTTGCCAATAGAAAATTTATCAAACTCGGACAATGAGCCCCGAAAACCCGGATTTCAGAGCTTAAAACCCGGATATCCTTTCAAATACAATATTTTGTTTCTAAAAAAAAAAAAGAAAAACAAAAAAAAAAATTTAAAAATTGTTTTTAATTTTGTTTAGAATGAATTTCCACAAAGTAAGGCAACTCTTATTTCTGAACACAATTAAAATCAAATAGATAATGGATATTATGTCAAGTATACAATATAATTACTTTATTGACGTTCCAATCTGACCGTACCGGTCTGTCCTCACACTAGATGATTTTATTCAATTCGACCTCATCTTTTACAGGTAATGTTTATTGCTGGTATTTACAATTTTTAATGGATTTTATTATTCTATTGTACCTTTAACAAGGAACTTCTTTTACAATTTGCAATTTTATAATTTTTTGAAATAATAAATTATAAAATCATTGCAATTATGTATAAAATATAATTTTTTTTCTTCCATTAGTTTTGGAAACTAAAATCAGAACTGGATCGAAAATCCCGCCCGGACGTTCCCCGGACGCCCTCAAAAAGAGGACAAATCCGGGGAAATCCGGATGGATGGCAACCCTAATTTAGGCCAGTATCTTCCAAAGTGGAGCGCACGTAGTTTTAGCGAATTTTCAGAATGGAATTCAGCTATTACAGCCACTGTCATGATCATTGAAATGGGGAGACAAAATAACACAAAAAAAAGCTTTAAATTATTATTCTGTGTCAACTAGTTTCCGAGAAAAACTAATTTTTATAAACGGAAATTCGCTATGTTATGCAGGATGCTGCGATAGGAGTATTTTAAAGTTTATACTTAGGTAATTTTAAAACATTTCTGGGGGAAAAAGTTTAAGTATGTAGGCAGTTAAAAAATTTTGAAGATTGCTGATATAGACAGTATCTATGAAATTTTGGCTGAAATGTAATGTTAAAGGTTAATTAATATGATTAGCATCCGCCATACTAAATTTCAATTAATCAGTTCAAATTATAATTGTATTTGAGTTGATCGAAAGCAATAGCCCAGTTTTTCCAAAAAATTTTGTTTGAAACCAAGTAAAAACAAACTTTTCATATAATCATAAATTTTCTCAAAATAAATTTATCACTATTTACTTTTTTGGACTGTTGTTGCACAAACATTGAATAAAAAAATAAAAATATTTAGGAATTTGTTATTATTATTTTTTAAACTGGGAATTACTCCTCACAATAAATATATCTCCATTTATATTTTATGATGCTACTATAAATATATTGAAAAAAAAATAAAAAGGTATTATTTGTAGGTACACAATACATACTCTCACAAAAGAGTTGTATACATGTACATAAAATATGTATGTGTGTTAAAAATTGCAAAAACTTTTCTAATCTGTTTAGAACCAACTTGTGCAAGTTTTTCTACTCAATTCATATAGGCAACTGCCAATTCACTAAATTTTGATATTTTTCTGCAAGTCGTTTTATGAACGTACTTATTGGCGATGTCCTGACACCAAATATTCTTTATTGCAAGTGTCGTAAACCCAAATATCTCCTTTTGTCTATTTTTATTGGTTTATTACTTTGCCTATTGTATTATTTCCTATGTCCATAAATAAATACATATTTACCTAAAAAATTGCAGAAAAAATTTCAAATCTGACTTCTCGCAAGTCACTCTACCAAGTCGTACGTGTACACTAGCAAGTCCGTGCAAGCATAGAGTACTTGCAGAGAGAGCCAAAACTTGCAGCAAGTGCTCTATGGTAACGTGTACACAGCACGCAAGTGCTCTCAGAGAGCGACTTGGTAGAGTAAAAATTGCCAGTGTAGATAGACCATAATAACAATTTTACAAGCTATGTAAGATTTTAATCTGTACTTTGTAAAACATCAACTGAATTGCCTGTAAAATTGTCAAAGAAATGTCTGTAAAATTGTAGAATTGATCGGTACTTACAAATTTGTAATAATTTTTTATACAACACCTGTAACTTAAATATTTACATATTTGTAAAAAAAATACCTGTAAATTGTAAATTGTACTTTTATGAAATAGGGCTGGTGTTAAACAATTTTCTCATGCGGTTACATAGCAATTTTTAAATTAAAATTTCAATCATAGAGATGTAGATATTTTGAGAAAATGACGTATTTAATATGAATAAAATGATTTCCAGTTTGCGCTAAAAGTGTCATATGAATCCAAAATTTGACTCAGTTTTCTATAAATGAATCATAAAGGTGGTAAAATTATTTGACAACATAAATAGTTAAAATATATTCTATAATTTTGAAAAAATATTTTTTTACTAAAAGTATTCTAATCTAAATTCGAAAAGATCGATCTCCGATCCCGTAAATTTTTCACGATCTCTGTATCGATTTGGTCTCCAAAGAATCGATTCGAATAATCGAAGATCGGCTCTCCAAAAATCGATTTTCGATAAAATCGAATCGAGATCGGAAACCCTAATATGTTTGACAGTTGGTTTTTAGGTACCACTAAGTGTATAAGCTGTGACAGAAATTATTTTGAAAAACTTTAATAAATATCGCTGTATTGCAAAACTTATCTAGTGACCTATGTATATTATTTCATAAATAATATATAATTATAGGCTACGCATTATAACGTAATATACATATACATAATTGTCGCGTGATTGAAAGTTGTATTCTAAAAAGGCTATAATATTAATTATCTAAAATTATTATATTTCAGTTATCATTTAATCGATCCTATTAGAAATATTCGGGTTATTCTACCATTATAAAAATTTCTAATTATTATTATTATAGAAATATTTGTAGCATAGATATACTTACATAATAAAACGCAAAGTAGAATGAATATTCGCAAGAGTAAATTCATTTTTTTTTGTACCTGCAAATGAAAATAAAATTAATTAAACAAAATAGTAACAGTAATAAAATGATAATGCAATATGACTTCGATAATTGCTACATAAACATAGTTAATATGAGCTAGGCGTGGGTTAAACAATAATAATTAGGCCCGATTTACATTGACGCTCCGCTCTCACTACGATATAACTACGCTCCCAGTTCGATAAAATATTCTTACACAATAAACAATGAGTGTATTGACATCATCGCTTTGATATCGGTCCGATCTCAGTCGCGGTTCGCTCCCGTTCCAATGCCACTCCAATATCAATACCACTCAGATAATAGTTTATCGGAGCGATATCAGACTTCTTATGTCTTGTACGTATGGTGTAAATACTTTTTTGATTCCACTCCCCTCCGCTTGCATTCAGTTGTTTTGAAAAGATGTTTGTATCGAACTGAGACCGAACCGGGAGCCTACCCAGAGCGGCATTATAAAGCCGGTTCTACACGATGCTACGAACGATTCTTCCAAAGTTGGATCGAACGTTTGATGCAAGTAAAGCGGGTTCTACACGATGCTACGAACGTTCCTTCCAACGTTCGATCGAACGTTTGAGGCAATTAAGTTCGATAGTTGGTGCGACGAATGTGTCTGCTACACGGTGAATCGAATGTTTGATCCAATACGAATGATGATGTGTTGGTACTCAGTGGACAACGCTGTTATCTGTCTGATGTTATCTCTAATGTTATACACTGATGTTGTCTCTCTTCACATGAACGAGTCGTGCAGCTGCTGAGTCGAACCAACCAACGCAACCAACACTGACCTTCAAACGTTCGAAGCATCCCTTTGACTCGGTGCAAGAATACCGACATCGAACGGGACACGACCAAATGCGAACGTTTGACGCTCGACATTGGACACTCGTAGGTTCGAACAACGGCTACACGATGCTATGAACCATCCAACGTCGAATGTTGGAAGGTGTTCGTAGCATCGTGTAGCAGCGGCTTAAGTTCGACAGATGGTGCTGCGAATGTTCCTGCTACACGGCGAATCGAATGTTTGATCCAATACATATGATGATGTGTTGGTATATTTTGTTTATTGTGTTTAGCATATGAATCTGTTCTGCAAAACAGAGAAGGAAATATGGTGTTCATAGGTATATATATATATATATATATATATATATATATATATATATATATATATATATATATATATATATACCTACATATAGCTTTTTATTTTGTTTGGAATATGAACACCTGGAATGGACATTATATTTCCTTCTCTGTTTTGCAGAACAGATTCATATGCTAAACACAATAAACAAAATATACAAACGTTTATTCAATAGACGAGAATGTCATCTGTCTAAAGTTATCTCTAATGTTATACACTGATGTTGTCTCTCTTCATATGAACGAATCGTGTAGCCGTTGAGTCGAATCAGCGAACATTGTCCTTCAGACGTTGGAAGCATCCCTTTGACTCGGTGCAGGAATATCGACATCGGCTGAAACATGGCCAAATGCGAATGTTTGACGCTCGACATTGGACGCTTGTGGGTTCGAACAACGGCCACACGATGCGACAAATCATCCAACGTCCAATGTTGGAAGGTGTTCGTAGTATCGTGTAGAACCGGCTTAATGTGAATGGAGAACGAATAGGTACCAGCATGTTATCAGCACTGTAATGTGAACACAACAAGATTATATCGGAACGAAAATGGAGTGGGAGCGTATCGAGAGCCGAGCGTTAATGTAAATCGGGCCTTACTGATTGGTCATATCATCCTTTTTAAGCAATGGTAACATACGCTTACTGTGAATTTCTATTTACATCATCTAGGTAAAACAGTTGTCGAAATATTAATGTATGAATATATACAATCGTTAATTATAATGGTAAAGTTTTCGTATTGATTATTACCATATTATTGCCGTGGATTCAGTAATAGTATAAATATTCAGTTGTAATTAATCAAAATAAATCGAGATATTGGAAAAAAATTGATTTAAGACTTTTTCTCTTGTGTTTCATTGTGTTGCTACTCATATTATCCATCGGTTTCAATAGTTACAATAGTATATAATTTTTGGTTAATTGCAATAAATGAAGTTTTACTAATATTTTTTTGAGGTTTATAGAAGTAACTGAAAAAAATGAATACTACATACTTTACATAGGTATTTTGTGTAGTAATTATGGCAATTATCGTAAATTATATTGCAAAACAGACTTAATTATATTTTAAAGGTGACGTATTAATATGACTATGGTAATTGCTTCTTACAAATTTTGAAAAAAGTATAGGTATAATGGTTTTAATAGGTTTATTACTTAAAGAGAAAACTTTAATTTGCAATTAAATCAGGCATATATTGATATTTAGTTTTTGTTAGCATTTTTAAAATTCATTATTACTAAATCTTTTTATAACATATCTGCTTTCCAGCGCTACCACCATGTTTATGAACGAACTAAGTTATTCACTTGTTATAATTCATCCAACAGAATGAATGAAAATTGAAGCTATTTAAAATTTTTTACAAAAACAAACCCGATTTAATTCAGGTTCATGATTTTATAGTTCAAAATATACTTGATTATTCCCATTAGCAAAATAAATAACAAATTTTGTAGGTAACCAGTTTGCGAGTGAATGTATTTTGTAGAGCAAGCCCGGGTAATTCGTAGCGCAGATATGTTAAGATAAACGTTTTTCTTATCTATATAACGTTATCTAAAATTTTATTTAGATATTTTTAAAAGAAGTTATCTTTCTATCAAGCGAAGGAAAAAGATAATAAGCTAGCAAAAATACATCTTTATTTTTTCTGAGAAAATAAATTTGAAACTAAATTCATCAAATCTCTATATTTACTTACTGATACGCTAGAATTCTCTGCAAGGTTCCTCATGCATCATTAACGTATTTCTCACTTCTATGTATTTATGCAACTTATAATTATGTGATATTGTTATACTTCTAGGAATATAAATAGTAAAGATAAGTTTCAGTTTGCAAATTTAAAAAAAAATATTTTCTTTATTTAAATATTTTAAATAAAAGAATTCTCTTCTAAAAAGGGCCTTCTAGAATTTAAATAAGTTTTGAGGTAAAAAGTATCAGGACCCTTTTTGTTACAATTTATGACGATAAAAACACAAATGGAACAAATACCACATAGAATTTATATATTTTTAAGATTTTTATACAATGAATAAAACCGCTACATCTATATCGCAAAAATACATATTTATTATATACATATAATAATATATATATATACATATTATATACGTATTTTTTAATACTCTTAATTTACTCTTAAATACTTTTAATACTATTTTTTTGACACTCATTACACACAGTAACAACAGTTAAATATAGAAACCATCCGCGTTGCTAGATACAATAATTTTATCCGGGCTTCCCCTATACATAACCAGTACTCTAATAATACAATCCATTATAAATTAATGTATAATATTATAAAATACTGGTAAGTTCATTACCAACTTGCATTAGTAATGTTACGTAATTTACTGCAATAAATATAATGAGGTTGTAATATGTATAAATTACGATATTCAAAAGGTAAGGGGTAACAACGTTGTTTCTGTTTGATCAAACTGATCGATTTTGAAATGTTGTTTCAAAAAATATATTTTATTGATTATAAAAAAAAAAAATCATCTAGGTATAAGATTTAAACGTTTTTTTACAGAGTAGGAGCAATATAAATAATATGATTAGATTGGATTCCTTTCATTTTGTCATTCTTTCGCAACATTTCATTCTGACATTGTAACAAATTAAAATCTAGTTTTTATTTTTCGATTGGGCATAAATTATATAGGTTTTACTCTTACTTGTTGTTAGTTAACTACATATAGTATCGTAATATTTTTGATGTTATTTTTATTTATTTATTTATTTTTTAATTGTGTATTGCAGACTTAAAATACAACATTGCATAAAATTCATACCGCTTTCAAATTAAAATATTTTAATTTTATGATTACACTCACACAAGTGAAAAGAGAAAGAGAAAGTAAAAAGCAAGTGTCTAGTTTGTAAAATACGTGGGCTAGCTGTTATTTCAAGATCAAAACCAATTCCTTATCTCATTTGACATTAAAGGATAATTGCCATGAAATCCTAACTAATATGGTAAATGTAAAAGTGAGTTCGTTTGTTTATTTGTTTGTCTTTCACGCCTCAACCGTTCAAGCAATCCACTTTAAATTTTGCAAGAGACAACTTGGGGAAGAGGTTACTTTTTATCCTAGAAAAACATTTTATTTCTGTGGGAAAATTACGAAGAAAAAATAACAGCTCTCAGCAGTGACACGATGAAAGTATACTATATTAATTTGATCTCATAATTCAAATACCACGTGGGCGAAACCGCGGATAAATGACAATTATTAAATATCTCTAGCACAACAATACATTCGTCACTTGAGTTACTGACGTTTTAACTTATTAACAATGTTCGCAGTTTCCCTCGAGTTATAGATAAACCATACGTATGTATGTACCCAAGGTTATACGTGCTGTGTGATACTATGGTAATGCGTACATAATTACGTATGGTTTGTCTATAACTCCAGGGAAACTGCGAGCATTGTTAATAAGTTAAAACGTCAATAACTCGAGTTCCGATTGTAACCCAAAACATTCCATTACTTCAAATTTGGGGTTACGTAACTTCTATTTCAACTACTCACATATTCTTGCATCATCAGATTGCGTGTTTGAAGGAGTGTGTTCGAATTTACATAATTGCGTCACGAGAAGAATCCATGTATAAGTATACTTAGGTAGTAAATACAGCGACTTACGAAATTTTCAAATAATATTTCCCGGACTCGTAATAATTACGTAATATCGAGATATTGTTTTCCCAGTCATTGATAGTTTGGCAATGCATAGCAAGGTAAATTTAGTTACAATTCGCAGCGGAAAAAACTTTGCGAAAAGTAAATTTGTTGCTAACTACGCAGGTTTAACATCATTTACAGTCTTATAAGAATTTTGAATTATTATTATTTATGATTTCTTAGAAATTATCAACAAAAACATTAAAATTTTTTAATATTGTTATATTTAATTATAATTATATATCAGTCTAACTCTGATTACAATTGTAAGTATCCGTAAAATTTTTACGTTAGTCATGACATGAGTGACTAATCATAACATCAAACTGAAATTTTAAATACACAAAAATAACTTTCCATTTCTATTAATTAATTTAAAATTTTTAGAAATTTTTCAATGTAGTAATAATATTTATTTAAATAATATTTAATGATGTAAGTCACGTAAGATTAAATTTTCAGTTACTTCTGTAATAGATTGATGGTCTATAATTATTTTTTAAAAATAAATTTTAAATTTAGTTTAACCCTTCGTTTGAATATGTGATAGCTTTTATCCCAGCAATTTTTTGTAAAAACACTGGATTTTAATTGAAATACGATACATTTTTCTATCAAAAATGTTCCTTTTTTATGAACATGGCTGGGGTAGATCTTAATTAATTTTTTATTTTTCTAGATATTTTGGACTTCCATACTCCTTATCGTAAAAAATCGTATATTACAGTCGACTCTCGTTAATTCGAAACTCGAGGGACTCTTAAAATATTACGAATTATAGAGGGGTTCGAATTATCGCAGGTAACAATTTCAATTTTTTAAGCATTTGCGATAAATGAACTTGAACTTGTCTCAAAATGTACTTACAATCTTTCTGTCTCTTTCTCTCTGCAACTTTGAATTGTCGAGTGTTTGACGCCGATGAGTTCGAATTAACGCGTCGTTTTGTTACGTAGCAATGATTTTTTTTCGTTCGAATTACCAAGGGCATAAAAATGTATTGTTTTAGTTCGAAATATAAAGAGATTTTGTAGGGAACTTGTGATGACTTAGAATTATAGAGAGGTTCGAATTATCGCGGGTTTGAATTAGCGAGAGTCTACTGTAAATATATGAGGACATTTCCAAACTTTCCTAGTTGCCTTCAAATATTCTTATTTTCTAACAGTACATATTATATTCGTTTCGTATATATCTGAAAGATTCTTTGTCTTACTTGTTAATTTTTTGCAATTCTGGGACTAAAATACATAATTTAGTCTCTCATAATAGGGAGTAAGTAAAGTGTCACTTTTAGTCCAAAAGGACCAATAATACTTTTATTCTCGCTTTTAAGCCAATTAACAAACGGATAGGTAGCGAATTACTTATCTAAAATAATAAGCAAATTCAAGCCTGTAGATAAAGACAAATATTATGAGCGCAAATTAGAAAGAACTTTTTTATCTACATCTGCATTTATCTTTGTCTATCATATTAATAAATAGAAGTTTACTCACTCACTCCTATAAAAACATAATTACTTGGTTTGGTTGGTAACTATAGAAATAATACAATTTGTGTTCCCCTCACTTCAGTTTCTGGAGGTCTTTTGAGCTTGCGCCCATAATAGTTATATTGTTTTGTACAATTTGAATGATTTATCCACAGTATACTTGATGTAATATTTTTTCACGCACTTTAAATGATAATTAATTTTTTTTTTTAATTTTTGTAATTTTAAATGATCCGGAATTGCAAAAAATAAAATGTACGCAACCGGACGAAAGTGTTTCTTTTGATTTCTCCTGTGAGTTATAGTTCTTGAGCCCTTTTTACAGGCCCTCTGTCAACAAACTTCACACTCAGTATCAAAAATTACACTTTTGATCCCTTGGTGAATAATATACTATTTCAAGTATGTTTCAAGCTTTCATAAATGAAAATATATAAAAAGAAAAGAATTTTCAAACCTGCTAATTAAATTATAACTAAAAATCTATAAATATGAGCACATTGTAAAACACATAATCATTCAAATGATTAAGTAACAATCATTTATTGTTATTAATTATTAACTCAGTTTCACAGACTTTAATTACATTTATTAATCACATTTCACACTTTTAAACAATAGTTATATTTCCAACAGTTAGAGTAATCGTTAAAAGCAATTGATTCGTTTGATGCAAAAAAAAGTTATTGTTAACGGTAGGTACAAAAGTAAAACCGACTTTATTAAAACAAATATGAAATTATGCATTTACTGTTAAGCCAATAAACTTTATTTGATTCCATGTACTCATGTATTACATAGTCATCATTGGATAAAACTTTCTCTTTCCGTTTTAAATGTTTAATATATTAACAAATAAAATAAGGCAGGTAAAAATTCAGTTGTTTTTCTTTATTAAAATTTTAATAGAAGGGGTTACGATTGAAATAATGCAGTGTATCAAAATTAGGCATTGAAATAATATGCTCTATCCTGTAGAATGCCATTGCCTTTCAACACTACTAACAGCATCTACTACTCGCATTATAATCCCGCAAAAAGTTGAAAGTGTGTTGAAAGTCTTAAGCAGTCTCTACATTTTCGTTGAAGAAGGTCATAGTTCCTAGCTAAAATTAGCTGAGGCTTAAATAGCGTTACAACATCAACCACGAGGAACAACGAAGTGACCTTTTACACTCTCGTACTTGGTCAACTTCGCGAGAATTAGAGCCTGCTTGATATTTTTTCAATGCCTCCTATCACAAATATCAACAAGATAGCCGTTTGTAAAGTAAAATTACCTGAGTATCTTTTCCTTTGGGTGTCTACGACAAACGCGGTTACCAAATACGAATTTTCTTATAGAAATGCTATATGGGTATCAGAAAAATGTGAGAACGTTCCGTATCATACCTTACAAACGTATTAATATTAATAATTTTGAAAGTTAATGATATTCTCAACCAAAGCACTGACATAATATTATTTAATAAATCTTATACCAGTTAACATTACAAACTATTTAATTGAATTTTTTGTGAGGGTTTGAAAAGCAACTGGCAAATTTGTTTGAAAGGTTCTGGTGTTGTTCGAATCGGTTTAGTGGGCAACATTTACGAAAAATTTAAGACTTCAAATACGTAATTCTGGGGAGCCAACTACCAGTCGAAAGTTCACAAGTTAATAGTTAATTATTTTCTATAAAGTTATATTTTTCTTTTCTAAATTTTCATACTTTTTCCTCAACGCCAAGACTATTACATTGCATATCACGTACTAATTTCGGTTTTGAGTGCAGTGACGTGGGAAGAAATGGCGGACCCTGGGAATAAACTGCTTTCTTTAAAAAATTTATCTTCCCAAAATAAGTGGTGAACAAAAGAAAAACTTAACTTTCCCCCGGACCCTTTACTAACAGCTACGGGCCCCCTCCTCAAGCCCGGGCCTCGGGGCTGCAACCACGGCTACCTCACCCTTTCGTCGGACCTGTTTGGGTGAAGTTTTCAGGTAATTTGTTTTTTTTTTTTTTTACTTCTAATTATTTAAACAAAATTCTTAACAACATATTTCTTCAAGTTATTCCACGCAAAAAGTGCATTTGTTACTTTTTGATAAATAATACCGTTTTCGAGTAATATAAAGTGCAAGTGAACGTGAATTTTTATGAAATCATAAAAAAAAAATTAATGAATTAAGTAGCCTTAAAGGGTTTCTCTTATCAATAATCATACACCAATGAACACTAACGTATTATAGTAATTAGACGGTGCGTAAAGCCAGTTTATAGGCAATTTCATTGAAGCCACTAGAGGGGTGTGATATGAAGAACATAATGTGCTGTTTATTTATTTAGTAAACAGGACCATATTTATTGCAAAACATAATTTGTATGCATAATACGTACGCATTTGAAAATAAAACCAACACAATTTTTTTTTTTTTAAATTTTGAATTTTTTCTAAAAAAAAAGTTAAATTTTACGATTAATAGTACCTATATTCTCACAGTTATTTGAATAATTATTTGAAAAGGCACTAAAAATTGCTACGGATATCACGGTTATTGCGCTGATTATATTACAAAGTAGCAGTTGGTAGTATATTGAACGTATCTTGGAGCTTCATTTATTCATAGATACACTCAGCCTATAATGTTCATACTAGTCTCTACTAATAACAGTTTAATTTCAAATATTCAATTTTTTACTCTGGAAAATATTTTAAAAAAATAAATAGTTTTCATTTTACAACTTTGAACGTAGTAACAGCTGTAACCATAACGGTATAAAATTCTGGACCATTGGGTCTTTGGGTCTGTATGAGTAATTAGTAATTACTGTGTGGTATTTCACTTGTCGAAGGTTCTAAGATCATCGTGGCCAGATTCGTTAACATTTTTGGATGTTCATTTTGTAGGGTATTCATATTATCTACATTATTCGAAGATTTTTTATTTTAACAACATACATTTATGATTAATGAATATTATTTTAAATGATAATTATTATCATCATTATGTATTGTCTTAAACAAAAGTAAAACTATTAATTCGTTTTTAAATTTTAGAGGGTCATACTTTCTCTTAATATGTATAAATTTAAATATAAATGTTTGTATTTTTTGGAATATACAAAACAATTTTTATATTCACCACTACTACAAGTTATCAAAAATGGCGAAATAAATGTTATACAGGGTGTTAGTGAATAAGTGCGAAAAATTTTAATGGGTGATTGCTGAGGTTTTTTATGTAAAAAAGTTTATATAAACCCAGGTCCGAAAACGCTTAGTTTCCAAGATACAGAGTGTTCCTACAGCAATACAGTACAGAGTTTTCTTGTTTTTTAAAAATATTTTTCTGTATTAAATTAAAAACAAATTATGTGGTCATACTGTAGAAATGAAGCGTCTTCGCCTTTTTATTGGTACGACTTTTTCATAAGATGACCTCAGCAGTTAATACGAGAACCTAAACCGGTTTTGTAGTAAGAACAGTAATTGAAAATTGTTTTTTATCTTGAAAACGGACACATGAACGACAAAATACTAACAAGGAGATGCACCCAGAGTGAAATTCGGGATTTTAATGAAACTTCGCTGGTGTGTAGTATAGGTAAAAATAAGGGACCCGTATTTTTTTTTATCGGCCATCGTCCACGTTTAGGGGGTGAAACCAGCCCCTAAAGTTGGGGGTTCAAATCGTATTTCTAAAGATATCTCGTAAACTATAAGAGATAGAGGAAAACTTTAAATTGATGAAATGTTACTCTTTCAAAGACCTATTCACCTGTATAGGTTAAACCAGGGCTGGGTGCATAAGGGGGGCTGGAGGGGTGAAAATGGGGGTAAATTTTCTTGCACAGCCTGAATGGTTCAATGTGTCAAATTTTTACCACTATAAATAGAAAGAGCACCAAAAATTAGGGGATATGTGTTATTGCGTTTTTTCGAAATATGTGTGGTATCCAAGCCACATAAGGAAGAATAACATAGGGTAGATTATATAGTATTATTATTGATTGCAAATACGTCCTATATTTTTTTATTTTTATGTTTATTTTCATCATGAAAATATAAATTTTTACTTTCCGATAATGATTTATGTATTTTTCAGTACTTACTTAATTGGTAATTTAGCCATGTGTATATTTGGTTACTCATATTCGATATTTTTTTTTACCTATTTCTGCGAAAGCTCTCTGGTTTGCAAGTTTTAATGAATGTTCGATAAGAACCAATAATCTTCCATTCAACAACTGCCATTATCTTTTTACAAATTCGTTTTTAACCAAATAAACGCGGTTTATTTCTTTCTCAACATTCATACTACTTTTCTTATTCTTTCTTGTATGTTTTTTAGGTGTCAACCACATTTCCTATATGGAAAAATTTATTACAAAGCACTTGAACAGTGAACGAAAGAGATTACTGCTTCTTGTCGAGCATTCATTAACACAGCCACACCAGAGAACTTTAACTTTCGCAAAAATAGGTATAAAAAATATCGAATATGAGTAACCAAATGTACACATGGCTAAATTACCAATTAAGTTAGTACTGAAAAATATATGAATCATTATCGGAAAGTAAAAAAATACATTTTCATGATGAAAATAAACATAAATATAAAAAAAATATAGGACGTATTTGCAATCAATGATAATACTATATAATCTACCCTATGTTATTCTTCCTTATGTGGCTTGGATACCACACACATTTCGAAAAAACGCAAAAACACGTATCCCATAATTTTTGGTGCTCTTTCTATTTATAGTGGTAAAAATTTGATACATTGAACCATTCAAGCTGTGCAAGAAAATTTACCCCCATTTTCACCCCTCCAGCCCTCCTTATGAAGCCAGCCCTGGTTTAACCTATACAGGTGAATAGGTCTTTCAAAGAGTAATATTTCATCAATTTAAAGTTTTCCTCTATCTCTTATAGTTTTCGAGATATCTTTAGAAATACGATTTGAACCCCCAACTTTAGGGGCTGGTTTCACCCCCTAAGCGTGGACGATGGCCGATAAAAAAAAATACGGGTCCCTTATTTTTACCTATACTACACACCAGCGAAGTTTCATTAAAATCCCGAATTTCACTCTGGGTGCATCTCCTTGTAAGAGGTCATTTTTGTCAAGAATTTATAGAACATTTAAAAAAACATTTTTAAATTGGAAAAAATTATTGGCGTCCCTTTTTTTTCTTAAAAAATATATCATCATATGGCCGTACGGACGCCACTGGTTTGAATGGAAATATTCTGTCGACTTTAGAATATGGGTATTTATCCTTTCGTAGCCTATTCCAAATTTTATGTGAATATCTCAAAACGTTTCTGAAATATTTAAGAAAATATTTAAAAAAGACGAGAAACTGAACACCCGGTATCTTGGAAATTAAGCGTTTCCGGACATGGGTTTACATAAACTTTTTTACATAAAAAAACCTCAGTAATCACCCATTAAAATATTTCGCACTTATTCACTAACACCCTGTATATCTTATTCCTTTAATACTGACACGATATATTATACTAACTTATTGATGAGCTAGAAAAATTTAGTGGTTCTAAATTTTTGATAAGCAACTGTATGAAACAGGTGTGCATGTCTCTACATATAGTTCTGCGGATATTTTGTGGGTTACGAAGTCAGTATATAAAAAATTCTTTTGCCCGAATATTGACATAATATTAGTTTGGCTCTTAAAGACAGGGCCGCGCCAAGCGGGGGTGTTAGGGGTGCCTAGTACCCCGGCGGCAGGCTTTGGGGGCGGCAAATAAAATATAAAATTATTACTATTTTTATGTGGTAATTTTGATGACACTAAATGTTACCCGCATTTTGCTTAAATATTTATCTATTATGATTGTTGTGACCCGTCGGTAATCCGATTATTCCGATTGTCGACCAGCGACAACAATCATTTGCGCGGTAATCGGCGAGATCAAACGGGATCGGGATCGAACATGTTCTTGCACGCTTATAAAAACCGTCGTTGAATTCTACACATAAAACATTTATCAGTCTTTAAAATTGTTTAGTTTTCGTTGCGTTACGTTGTATATAGTATGTGACGATTAGTAAACAAAACAAACTGAAAATTGATGACTGATGATCTTTCAGTAAAATATTATTCTTTTAAATAAGACTTAGTAAACACTGTATTGAACAGTCGAAATATAATAAAAGAGTTTAAGATTTCAATTGTTTGGTTTTAAAACCAACATTTTTATTTTATCTTCTTTTTCCTATTTGGTTGATATCTTAACCCTAATTTATTATTTCTGTTTTTTGTTATTATAAATTTTGTTTTCAATATTTGCTTATCCACATCTGCAAGCAATTTAGTTTAAAATATACATGTTCTTTCGATATTGCTTATTCCACTTAGGATAAGATAAGATTTATGGATGTTCTTTAAATTGGAGCACTCCATACTCTTTTCTTCGAAAAGTTACATTATTTCGTTCCTCAGAAATTTAAGTAAAAAACATCCCCTTTTGTGCTATGCGGAACGAATCTGATATAAATGCGTTAGATTTATGTGATGAAATAGAAACTCTTTTAACATATATTAATCCCGACATGAATGCATTAACAGTTTTAGATTATATATTTTCTAATGATCTTACTACAATGTTTCCGAATATGACAATTGCATTAAGAATATTTTTGACAATACCTGTGACAGTGGCGTGGCATCTGGTGAGAGAAGTTTTTCGAAACTTAAGTTAATAAAAAATTATTTAAGATCTAGTATGTCACAGGAACGAATATCGTATTTAAGTTTAATTAGCATAGAAAACAAAATTGCTGCAGATATTGACATGTCAGATTTAATAAATGAATTTGCAATAAAAAAGACAAGGAAAGTGAATTTTATATAAAATTTTAAAATTGTTACTATTCGTTTTTGTTTTGTGTAAAATTATTTATTTTTATTTACTTGTTCTTGAAATTTATGCGAAATAAATTGTTAAAAAAGTTTAAGTGTATATGGGGTCTGTCCTATGGGTAGAGTTTCAAAAAAATGGCTGAAAAAAAAGTGCATTAACATTAGTTTTATATATAGTAATCAATGCTATATTATTAAGAAAAAATGGTAAATGTTAGAACTTTTTGTATTTGGGTTGACACAAGTCCGAAGCAAAGGAATTTTCTTGAAGGGGAGAAAATTTTACATCTGTAAAACAGTCAAAATGTGGTTAAAATATGAAAAAATGCGTGAACGAGTTAACGAATATTACAATTTACAGTATACAAACGTCAAATTTAAATAGCAAACGTCATAAAATAACTGGAAAACTGTAAATGAATGGAAAAATTAAATCGATTGTATGTATTTTCAGATTTACAAAATTCAGCTTATAAATGACATCTGAGAAAAAGCACTTTAAGAATAGTCTGATTTTTCAACACCAGATGTCATACCGCCATTCGACAGATCCCAATAGTAAGTAAACTGGTAGCCGGGAGGCATATATTTTATTATCAAAAATGTATTACAAATAAGTTTGGCGTTTTAGGGGCGGCAATTTTTGTCTTGCACCCCAGCGCAAATGTCCCTTGGCGCGGCCCTGCTTAAAGATGGTAATAACAAGCTGCATTTCTCAATCTTTTTTCAGCCACGGCCTAGTAAAATTTCGGGTAATTTTTTGCGAACCGGTTACATATAAGATCACATACGACGATTATTAGTTTTCTAAATTACATCGATATTTAATCCAAAATGTGGTTGTCCGATTACTTGGCCGACCATGTAATTCAGATAAATATGGTCATCTTTTTAAGTATTACAGATATGTTTAAAAGCAATTATTTAATCTTAAATATAGTTACTGTAATCTGGAATGATTTCCGTGATTAATTGAAATATCACTAGTTCTTGTAATATGAAATGTCGTTTTCCGACCACCTGGTAGATCATGTACGAGTAATTCAGATAAATATAGACACTTTCCTCAGCATTACAGAAATGTTTAAAAACAATTCTTTTCTTTGAAGTATATTTCCTATAGCCTGGAATCAGTTCCACCATTATTACATTGCGTGACACGATTTTGGTACCAGGAAAACTGATTGTTCTTATAGTTTTCTGTTAGCTAGAGTATATTGGCAATGTTTGTCTTTTGTTTCTATCACATCTTGTTTTTGAGGTACACACGGATAACTTTTCTTGAACTATCTTTATTGCGTCCATATTAGTACACTACTGCTTCGATTGAGAGAAAGGAAAATCGTTTGTATTGGTCACACGGATAAGTAATCACAGAGCCGAAAACGCACAACTCTTAGGCTGCCTGTACACGATCAATAATACTGTCAGTATTTACTGACAAAAATAGTGAATCATTATTTTTATTGTGTAAATTATATATACGAATACTTCAGTATTATCAATACACGATCAGTAATAAGGTCAGTATTTCTAAATACTGACAGTATTACTGATCGTATACAGGCAGCCTTTATTAAATGCATACAACAAAATTGGTTGCCGGGTGTCATTGAAAATTCATTTTTTCATTCCTATTTCTCTTTAATTCTTACTTCAAATCTTGGAGCTGTAAGTGATGAACTAGGGGAGCGGTTTTTACCAGGATATAAAAAGGCTTGAGGAACGGTTTCAAGGTCGTTGGAATGCAGCAATGTTAGGAGATTACTGTTGGCGTTTAAAGCGAGAAGAAAAAATTAAATATTTTTCATATTTTTGTGTACAATATTATGTACTTTTCACTATATATTTTATATTTTAATGTGTGAAAATATTTTAATGATAAGTTTTTTTTTTTTTGTAACGCAGTGTTATTTGGAATAAAATTAGGTCGTGTAATATGAAATGTGGCATCACGATCATTTGGTCTACTATGTAATTCAAATAAATATGGACACTTTCTTAAGCATTACAGAATTGTTTAAAATCAGTTCTTTAATTATAAATTTAATTCTTGTAGCTCCGAATCATTTCTGCCATTAATTGAAGTAACATTAGGTTGTGTAATATGAAATGTCGTTTTCTAATGTCCATTTGGTCTATAAAGTAATTCAGATAAATATGGACACTTTCTTAAGCATTACAGAAATCATTTAAGCATTTATAACATCAATTTTTATATTTAGTGATATACTTTCCAGCGTCGCCACCATATTTACAAAAAAAATCCAATGTGTGCTTTGTTCATCTAGGCCCACTATTGGAGTCAGTAGACTGTAGACGATAACAAAAGATGTCAGTCATATTCGTGCTGTATATTCTATATTTTTTTCAATGTCGAAAACTCAAAATTGCGCTTATCAAATTTTTATGAATATTTTAAATAATTTGAAATATGACACTAACAATAAGATTGTTGTGAACTAGTTAAATAATTTGAACAATATTATGCAATTATTTAATAGTCTAGCAAATCACCAAATCACCAAATCATAAACGTTTCACTTTTCTTTTCAAAATTTTTGACTTACTATTTTGCTATAAAAGTTTCATTAAAAAAAACGAACTATAAAATTGCTATTGTATGTGCTATGTACTTTTGCTTATTGTTAAACTGAAAAAGTGATTATCAGAGGAAAGTGGCGTCAACTTGACATTTAAAGTTCAAAGCTCAATAAAACGTCATTACTTGAAATTTTATATTCAAATTCAATCCCGTTAATCAGTTTTATAAAATCTTGTTAAGAAAATAACTCAGTTATATATAAATATTTAAAAAATTGGGCATAAATCCGAGTGTAGCCCGCTCATGTCAGGGGCCCTGGATTAGTGCCCAACGTGCACTTGGGTAGAAACGGTACTGAATAAATAAAATTGTAGTCATAAGACAAAATACATAGTAAAATAGTAAATGGTCTTCGCCTCTATAGTTCAAGGTGCTGTGTCAATACATTCACTCTTATTTTTATGAAATAAAATTAACCTGTTATATCGAAAATATTTTTACTTTTTAAGTGAAATGTAATATTTTAAACAATTTATTATAATTTCTCTAATACTTATGATGAATACGATTGTCATCGTAATTTCATTTTCTATATTACGATGAAAGTAAACTTATACAACACTTAAGTTAATTTAAGTATAAGATTAATTAAGTAAACGCTTAAATTTTTCTATTTGTTGACTACTGTTAATAGTTATTATATTCATAATCTGGTAGTATCCGGAGCGTTGCCAGGAATTTATTCTTGGATGCCGCATTATGATTTTTTACTTGGATTGCCACTGAGAGTGCATAGAGCCAAGTGGCGTAGCGAGAGGGTCCAGGAGATCTATCATGCACGGGGCGCCATTCGCTCAGGGGCGCCAAATGTGCATCAAAGGGGTACTAAATATTACTATACGTGTTTCTGGTCTCATCCGTGATTCCCTTTGACTACGCCAATGGACAACACTAATATTATTTACCTTATTCGCTACGTATGCTATGTATATATTTATGTACATACTTTTAAACATATACAAAAAATCTTCACAGGCGGTGGAACATTTGCTAGAAGCAGCATGTAAAAGTGAAACTAGGACATGGTCATCAATATCTTGTTTTTTAATTAGTTACTGATATTACCACATTATGTGAAACTAACAATAATGTAATTTTATTGATAAGATTTGTTTTGTATGATTGATGCCTATAAGACTGTAACTAAATCTACAACGGTTATGTAACTAATACTAATAGGCAGGGTCGGAGGGTTCTTGACTGAAGTTACGAAAATATTCTAAAAGCATTGTTTTTCCATGTCAGTTAAGTGATTTTTTTATTTTCGACAGATTCTGTAGAAAATTATCAAAAAAAGTAACCCTACAATTTTAAATGAGAAAAAGGCGGGAAAAACACCTCGCTATAGTGACGTCACAGTTTGAAGCAACTAAACGTCAATATCAATATTTATAACCTCAAAACTTTGATTATATTCATAAAAAGTCTATATATTTATATATATATATATATATATTTATATATATATATATATATATATATATATATATATATATATATATATATATATATATATATATATATATATAAGCTAATAGAAGTATTCAAAAGAAAACACAATTTTATCTCATCGATGAAAATTATCAAAATCGACATATCTAGCTACAAAATGTTACGTCATTTTCAAGAAATGGCGCGTTTTCACTAATTTGAATATTTGTTGAAAAATGGCGATTTTCAAAATAAAATTTCTATATAGTTATCAAATCTTTTTATGTTTCATCATTAAAATTAGACATATGTAATGATAATGCATAGAATTATTTAACATTTGACACAAATTTTAAATACAGTCAAGTACCGTATTGCTTAGGGGCCCACAGGCTCTGAGGAGACCGCGACCCGAAAAATTGAAATGACCATATATATAAAGTGGAAGTTGTTACTGGTAATGCACTTTTAAAAATTCCACTTAAGCATTTTTCATAAGTAACGGTAAGATAATACCCCTGTCACTGGTGGATCTCATATAACAATTTGTATCCATCAAAAATAGTTTCTTAATCTTAAGTCTTAAAAGTGAAAAAATTTTCAAAATCAGTTGAGTAGTTAATTTCTAGTGCTTTTGAGTCTCCAGAACCCTGGCGGATCTCATATAAAATAGCAGTTCTTGAAAAGTTAGTTTATTTTTATTTTTAAAATTGAAACAGATATAAATATTGTTATTGTAATGACAAAAACGATAAAGCATTTGTCATAATACAAATTTCTTAATTTTTCTCAAAAGCTAGTTCACTTAGAACAATAGCTTAAAAGCTACATAATTTGATGTAATTTTTTACGTTCATTTCGATGGCGTAAAAAAATTTAAATATTATAAGAAACCATCGAAAATGGCAAAAAATGGCCAAAATTTTGGCTTCTAGAAATCGGACGTGTCTGGCTATCAAACCCATGCAAAGGTTTGGGACTTTTGACCTTTTCACCAAATTTCGTAAAAATTGAATGCTTTGTTCTTGTTCGATAGTTATCGCACAGACCCGTAAATGCATACATACAAAAAACGAAAAAAATTTGAATACGATTTCATCTGTTTTCGAATATGTGCACTTACAGATATTTAAATATTGACTTACAATAATAAAATCTCTTGCTGTTGTAATTTAACAAGCAATCTTTTTTCGAATATTAAATAACTAATAAAATTTAAAAAAGCTGTTATTATAGGGAATAAATTTCTTATTATTTGACGAAAAAAGTATAAATGGTCGACATTTAGCACAAGCCAAGTTTAGGTATGTTTACCTTATATATTACGTAATAAAAGATATGTACACTTTTAAACGAACGTTTTCTGTTCCCTCTATATATTTAGAAAAAAAGTTATCATTACTATGAAAAAAGTAGAAATTGAATTTAGATACAACGCGATCTATCTTATACTAGTTATATTTTTAAATAATAGATGGCAATAGTTGCATTTTACGGTATTATTTTAGCAAAATGAATTTAGGAATTTATGTTGGCTACATTGCTTGTAAATAAACTTTGTACATGAACCGTAGTTACATTCATATTGCACATTTCAACTTGCATTCACAGTCTGTCATAAAAATATTACTAGTAGTACCTTGCACAGAACGTAAGTTAGTTTTGCAAAATTTTTCAAAATTAAATGTTAAGTGAAATTTTAAAATTGCAAAAATTCTTATAGTTTTAAGTGATTAAACATTTTATGATAATTAATTGTATCGATAAACTATAATCATAAATACTTATTGATATTAATAATTTTAAAAGTGAATTTTATGTTTTACAAATAGGCATTTTAGTGATTGTTTTTTTTTTATCTTTATTTACAAATTTTTATTTCAATATTTTACGTACTTATTGTTATGCGTGTTTTGTAATTTCGTCAATTAGTGGAATTAAAAAAGTGTTTGGAATTTTATTGCACGTAAAGGTTACAAAGCATAGGTAGGTAAATTAATTTTGAATATTTTTTTTTTCCAAATTAGATATTTCTTATAATTCTGTTCTAAAATTCAATACATATTGTAAAGCCAATGATCTAATCATGGGGATAATTGTGTATCTTTTTTTTTTTTTTCTTAATTTTAAGTCGAACTTTAGCTTGTCTTCGGATTACCTATCGCGTATTTGATTTCATAATGGTCGCTTTTGTCTACCTGTTAAGACATGTACGTAACTTTTCTGAATACTAATTATGTTTGTGTGAAAGATGCATACATTTTTAGATAATTTTTATTAATTTAATTTTTGTTTTACGTCCTCGTAGCAGCAAAGCACAAAAATTGTTATGAAAATTAATTCAGATTTATGATTTTATTTTTTTTATTATCTAAGTACATATTTGTCTTTCTCCAAAGTAATGTATAAAATGTAAAAACCACGCACAGATTTTACTTTTTATTTTAATTCTTAATTTACCTTAATTTAAATTAGTTTTTGCAGTCAACCTGTCAGGCCCACGTAGCGTTACTTTAATTATAAAATATTTAGTTTTTTTGTGTTATCGCCTCATATTTTACAATGTAATTCAAATACAAATGTACACGTATACACTAATTCAAAATTATTTTTTGTAAATAAACAACATATTAACAAATTATCATTTTCTAAAAAAAAATATTTTTTTCATATTCACGTACAGGGTGTTACGAAAAATATCGTCGTTTATATTCCCGTAAACAAATAAAGGCTTACACCTGCAAATCAGCCTTAAATATTGTTCAAATTGTAAGCAGTATTAAAATGATGTAAGAGAGTTGGAAGGTTTTAATATTTTCAATAAGAAAAGTCAAGTTTAAAATTAATAGTTTTCCTGTAATAATAATATTTATAACTACATAATTTGAATAATTTTTTGCTTCCTCTTGTTATTTTTAATCCGCTAATACTAAAAAAACAATGAATTAATTGATAATAGAGTAATTCCGTGTTAGTTTATATGTAAAATCGCATAAAATTGTACCTACCTATTCCAGTTTCGATTTTTTTGATTTAGGGGATTCCCAAAACAATTTCAATGTTTTCCTTCCGGGAATACATGAACAGGTTGGGATTGTATTTTAATCATACAGGTAAATAGAAAATACTGATCTGCCAAGATATATCTTGATATTAGTGATGTCGAACCGATCAACCGAGGAGTACTTAGTAGGTTAATCGACTAAAGTTGTTTTTCAGACAAAATTAGTCATTAGTCGAAAATATCGAATATAGAATAGGTAGTCGACTAATCGACTAAGTTTTAAGTCGAATTCAGGAATAAGGTAACCTAGTTAATTCTTTCAAAACAATGTTTTCTTATGTTAGAGGTATATCACAATGTGTTAATCACAAAAAAGTAAAAAATCGTATAAACCAGTAATTTTTTAATTTTCATTTTTTGAAATCTTAAATAATACAGAAAAATTATTAAATTAGTCGTTTTAGTCATTTAAAAAAATTTAATCATTTTTGTCATTTAATCGAGGGTAAAATAGTCGACTAAAAAATAACTAAAAGTAAACAAAATTAGTCGACTATACCGATTAATCAATTAATCGGTATTAATCAAAGGATGCGCTAGTTTTAGTGGTACAAAAAAAAAAATCTAGACTTTTATATCATCGAGCTACAGACTGAAACATATTAAAATTTAAATTGATATACTTAATACTCATATAACATGTGAGTTTTTTGAGAGTTGCCATTTTTATTACAGTCAAATTTGTATGATAGAAATGGTACTGGAAAAGGTTCTTTTCTTGAATGTAATAGAAATGTAACCAACCAGAACACTATCGGTTGAAGTAGCCACAAATACATATGCATATTTTTACCACCTAATTGATAAATTAAAGAAAAATTCAAAAATCAAACATGGGTAAAAAAAATTTATTTTCCTCATTTATGTTGTTAATTAATGCATTAGATCAGTTTTATCGAAAAATTAATATATAGGCTCATTTAAAAATCTATAAGTTTGTATCATAGCTCGAAAACTATAAGAGCTATAAAGCTCCTGACTATAGCAATCGGTTGCCCTCGTCGGTATCTACAACTTTTATTTGAACAATTTTTCGATTAAATCGACGGTTTGGCTGTAATCAAAATGGCAACTCTCAAAAAACTCACACGGTATACTCAACCCTATACTCAATTTTTTTAGTCTGCCAGCTTATAATCTGGTAGCGTTGTTAATCAGGCTTTTCTTTTTAAAGTATTTTGGTAGTAAAATTTTAATTTTAGGCATAGGAAAAACTTGATAGACAAAATTCTATTTGGGGTATGTCAAAATATATAGGGTATTTGCGTTTAAAAATGCTTTTATGAATATCCTGTATAAAATTTATTATGGAAGTGTAGATGTCATTGTTAGATAGGCCATTATTTCTCTCAATTTAGAAGATTTTTAGAAATAGTCCGTGCAAGTATGGCGAAAAATCTGAAAAAAGTTAAAACAACTCGAAAACTATTGGGGAAACTGTATTTAGAAGGTCGTAAAGAATGTTGAAGAATTAAATCTCGTATATGTATATTAATTTTTTTTAATTTTTTAAATTGGAATATATTATGAAGTTTCGAGATGATCGTGCTAAATATGGAATTACCAATAAGTTCTATTTATTTATCAAAAAGATTTACTAAAGTAAAATTTTTATCAAAATTGGTTTTAGTTAGTTATAAGATTGGATTAAAGATAGGAAATATTACAAATTTAAAAAAAAAAAAACAAAAAACAAAAAGATAATTTTTTTAAATTAAAAAATAAACTATATTTCACATTATCTCGCATACCTTTGTTGTCCCAGTAAATATAACTTATAACGTAAAAGCCCCCATTATGGAACGGTATCTAATACTGGAACAGTTTTGACATTTACATATTAATGAAGTTATTTATGAAAGAAACGTCGGATAACAAAAATTATTATTAATAGAATGATTGTTTTTCAATTTAAATTCACCTCGCAATTAATGTTTCCTTACTTAATTAAAGAAATAAATATGTAAATGTCAAAACTGTTCCAGTATTAGATACTGTTCCATAATGGGGGCTTTTACGTTATAGTACGCAATCAAACATCATGTTTATAGACAGTTTACTTTATTAAACTATATTTACCGTTGTGCTGATAGTTTATTAAAGAATTTCGTGCGCGAAATAAGTTCGGTTACGACTGATTAGGAAAAAACAACTTTTGCTTTCTTAAGAATGAAAAGACGGATTTTGAAGCAGAGAGAATCTGCTAGAACATTTTTACCTTTCTTTTAAAAAGGTTCATTTAAACCTCAATTTTTAGTGTTGTTTCAGAAAATATTTCACAATTCTGTATTCATATTTTAACCATTTAGGTGCAATTATACGTGAAAAGAAATCAGTTATCTCTGTTGGGGATAGTATCTCAATACAATTTGATGTGTGAACAGGGCTGTGGAAAAAAATTTTTCCCCCAAAAAATAAGTGACGAGCAAAAAAACGTTCCATTTACTTAAATACTTTTTTCTGGATCTCCTACCCACTAGCGATGTTGAACCGACGAGCAGTTAGTCGATTAATCGACTAAAATTGTTTTTCAGACAAAATTAGCCATTAGTAGAAAATATCGAGCATAGAATAGTCGATTAATCGACTAAATTTTTATTCGAATTATGAATAAGGTAATCTATGTAACTCTCAAAAACGAGGTTTTCTATTGAATTTAATTTTTCACGTTTAATATTTTTCTTTTAAGAAAAAAAAAAAAGATATTGAGATATCACAATGTGTTAATCACAAAAAATTGAAAAATCATGCAAATAGATAATTATTTATTAATTGTCATTTTTTGAAGTCCAATAAATAATACAGAAAAATTGTTAAATTAGTCGTTTTTATTCATTTTAGTCATTTAATCGAAGGTAAAATAGTCGACTAAAAAATGACTAAATGGAAATAAAATTAGTCGACTAAACCGATTAATCGATTAATCATCCGACATCACTACTACCCACCGCTATGGACCCTGGAACTACAACCCTGGCTGCCCGCACTCTCGTCAATATCAAATTTATGTTATCCCTTCGACAAAAACATGAAAAATTAGCGCGGCATTCAAAGGGTTAATAAAAATAAAGAGTTCATTTAAAATAATATTTAATATTTCCTCATGCGTTTTAAATTGAATATTTTTATCATATCTGAAATTTAATTTATTATATAAATACGTTGAAAGAAATGTAACTTCAGTAAAATGTTCGTTTTAAATATATGTAGATTACATATCTGCAATATTTAAATTATATTAATTTATAGAAAGTATTGGAATTGTCGAAATTAAGTTACTGGAATGTACGAAATATCATAAAAAATAAATTTTTCAAAAATTTCATATTGACGTAGTGAAGACGTTATCGTTTCGAAATCATACTTGATTTACGAGTGTTAAAAAAAGCGTTGATTTAAAAAAAGAAAATTAATGGTGAAATGTTTACTTTGTCAAAATTTCATTTGAAAAATTGAAATATTTTACGAGTCCGTTTTCGGTTTATTAGACCATCATCAGGCAAAAGAAGAGTTCCACTTCTACCTGATGATGGTCTGTCTAAGCAGTCGAAAGCTAGTACGCATTTTACCTATTAAGGATAGGTACGTGAACAAAATATGACATTCGAAAGGGATAGAAACAAAGCATCTTCTAGATATCATGTAATTACAACTTGAGGTACAAGAGTGTGGACAGTAGTGTGATGCACAATAAATTGGTGTAGCTCCAGCTTCTGTTATCCAATGGCGATGTTTAAGGTCTCATTTTCAAAAATCTCAATATTTTATATTTCTTTCGGTATCCACTTAAAAATGTTAAACATTTATAAACTTAAATTTTGTATAATAAAATTTCTATAATCTTTCATGTAATCAATTGCATGTTTTTTTGACATATCTTTTGTTTACTTCCAATTTATAATTAATTAGGGTAGGGTGGGGTAAAAAAAGAACACCCGCGCAGGTGGGGTAAAAAAGAGACAAATTTTTATTAACTTCAAGTGTTAAATTTGAAAAATAAAAAGTATTTTAACAAAATAAATTCTATAATACATACTATAATACTGTTTTTCTACTCCTGTTGAAGAACACACTCATTACATATCCGTAAATTGTTGAGAAAGTTAGGCATTACTCAAAGGTGTGGAAGAATGGCCATTACTCACTACCTTTTTGACGAATGAAATCACCGTATTAACCATTATTCAATGGGCCGGCATTTGTTTTGTGTATGATATATGTATCAAATTTTAATTTCATATATGTTGCGTAGTAACGTCAAAGTAAACAAAGTAGTTTGTATCACAGAACAAATAGAACGAATATAACTATCTCTTTTCTGCAATCACTTATGTGCAAGTATGTGCATTTTACAGAACTATGTTGTCATTGACTTACAAGCTACCAATGGGTGTGTTTCAATTGTTGTCATATTGTTGGTGTTGTGTTACCGTGTATACGTACATCTACGTAGCGCATACATATTATATATTTTTTTAACATATGCGTATACAAGACACGCATACACATAACCATTTAGCGCACTATAACACACAACTCCGTGTGCACATATATAACGTAGTGGTGGTGGATCTTTTATCCTTTAGCGTTACACTGATTTCAGTAGTATAGAAATATTACCGTTCGTTCTGTGTTATTCTGTGGTTTGTATTTTGTTTTCATCGTTTGTTCATATATAAACATTTAACAAAATTATAGAGATAGATTAAAAATTGTATTCTTTTAATTTAAAATTTATATTCAATTTTATTTAAATCAAAAAGAAAAAAGTCGTAGAAAAAATATCGTATTCAACTCGCTTGCCTTGGCTATTACTCACTTTGCAATGTAGATGCATTACGACACTCGCCTCGTAAACTCGGCTCGTGTCGCAATTTCATTTTCGTGAGTAATAGCTATCATTACCAGCTTGTTGAATAATATACTATTATTTTTCAAATTTAACACTTGAAGTTAATAAAAATTTATGTCTCTTTTTTACACCACCTGCGCGGATGTCTTTTTTTACCACGTCCTACCCTATGTATTTTTTCTTTTGTTAATTAGAAATATTTATTGCCTGAAGATGGAAGAATGTTCCGAAACCGGTAGCAATTTAAAAAAAAAAATCTTTTCATTTTTATTTCTTTTTTTATCTTGATGACCGTAGGGCGTAGAACTCCTAAAGTTCTTTTTCATTATCGACAAAATTTGCACAACAAACAATAAATAAATCATAGGAAACATACGCAGAATAAAAGAGCGAAAGATAAGGAATCCAGAAAAAATTCGGGCACTCACTACCGAGCGTCATTAGGTTCGATGAAAGTGTCTAAAAGTGTATATTGTAATAATATTGCATTCAAGACTTCTTTTTCTTTTGAGTTTTGTAAACTAGGAATATGCAGACGTATAAGAAAATAAGTTTAAATATAGAGCTGAAAAATGATAAAGAGTACATTAAATCAAAAAGTACAGTTATAATTTGATAATTTATTGTTACACAAGTCAGCAAAGCAGGCAATTAATCAAATTATCAGACTCCTGTAAGTATCGGTGATTTACTTTCACCTATGATTCAGATTATGGGTCATGACAATTACTGAAGTTATAGTGTACTTTATAGTCCTGTAGTTCGTGTATGCCGTAAAACCGTCTAGACCCGGACACTTTGCACCAATCTTCAAAGTAAGTAGTTTCTACATTAACCTGCTACAGTAAACATTTGTTCTTGACGTCATTAGAAAGAGAAAAACATCCTCTAAACAGCTGTACCAATAAAAACTACGGATTTCAATTTTTACTATCTCATTTTACAGGATTACTATTCCCCAGTTTTTCAAAGAAATAAAATGTGTGTCTAACTTAGACATGTAATTTTCGTTATAATTGTCATATTGTTTTAATTTTGATATGTATGTGTTCAGAATTTTATCGCGCATCATTTAATGATGTTTGAAGTTATATTCAATGTATATATAAAAAAGTACATGCTATATACATATATCCGTTTATTACACTATGGCCGCGATTCCCACTGGCTGTAACTTCCACTATCCATACGTTAATATTCCCGCCAGAATTACGCGGTTTATGCCTCCTTCTGGTGTCATATCACATGTTTACTTCATAGAGAGACATACTATGTATTGACTCCTCTCCCTTCCCACAAAATGTTTTGAAGCGTTTGACAGGTTCAAAGACATCAAACGATATAAAACACTGTCCTAACCCCGACGGGAGATGTTAGTTTGCATGTTATTACATTATTTAAGTAAGTGTCTGGGTCAAGATGGATTTGGTGTGTAGACCCGGGCACTTACTAATTTTTTTTTATTTTTTTATTTTTACTTATAATGAAACAAATGGGTCAGGGATATAACAAATAATATACGCTCTTTCTAATGGTAATACTTTTATTGGTGCTATCTATGAAGGAAACATGTATAAACATAAAATTATACCAAAAAATGTAAAAAAGTGGTCGGGTCTAGACGGTTTTACGGTACTGCAGTTCATAATCAAGTCTAACCTTTCTTTGTTTGAAAATACTTGTAATGTATAGCCCTTCTAATGTGAATGACTTTTGTCCACACCTAAAACTTTCGTGTCAAAAATGAAACACATCATGTTCCTAATGGATGTACCCAGCCCATATAACGTAAATTATAAATATCCGTTTTGATTAGGTTGTATAAATTTTCAATCTTTTTAAAACATGCGAATAAATTACATTAACTTAATTACTGACAAAATAACCATATTAAATGATTTTATAAATCAATAACTATTAAACGGATCTATGGAACTTAAGAAAGAGAATCAGTTTGAAAATTTTCAATACAATAGTTATTTTTGAGGTGGAGCCTCAAATATAGTAAATTAATTCAAAATCAACGTGCATTAACTATTAAAGTGTTTACGTCATTTTTAAAATTATAAGATTGATTATATTCTGAAATTATAAAATAGTAAATATTCTATACAATTTTTTTTTTTTTTTTTTTTTGGAATAAAAATTCTGAAATTGATTTTGTATTAGATTGTCGCATTCTCGTATTCGACGGCGCCTGTGTTATGTAATAAAGACATACGTTTTATTAAAATTATTATCCTCTCAATATTACTTTACAAGTAATTTGATAATTATTATGTACGAATAAATTAAAATTATAATCAATAGAAGCCAATTTAATATCTGGGTATATGGAATAAATTATTGTTTGAATACAAGCATTTTACCCGCGACGTCGCCCGTATCGTTTATTTGAAATTATAACATCAAGTATGTATGGTGTTTTACTTGTTAAGTTTCAGTATTGACAGTTACCTTTATCCAAAATTTCAAGTCGATTGGCTAAGCTGTTGAGGCATGAAAGCAAGACAAATTCACTTTTAAATTTATGTTAACCTTTCGCCGCCCTTTTAGCTCAAATTTGCCGCCCTAGGCTTCAGCCTACTCAGCCTGCTGGTAAATCCACCACTATCCTAAGTCTGGTATTATCCTTGCGCTGATACGCAAAATGTGATAGTCAGAATGTGCTAATAACAATAATTACTGCACGGAGAGGAAATTCCTATAAAAATTACTGTGCTCATACTACAATCGACGTGTAACAGGCGAACATATCCAATTTTTGTACGGTAAAATTATAAAAATTACAATATAACTATAATTTTTATAATTTAACCGTACAAAAATTGGATATGTTCGCCTGTTACACGTCGATTGTAGTATGAGCACAGTAATTTTTATAGGAATTTCTCTCCGATGTTTTTCTGTGTATGTTTTGCTATCATTTATTAAGTTTTATAAAATTAAAACTGTAATTTTAAAATTTGAATAAACTCTTATCATATTATTAGGAATTATATTTATAAATAGATAGACAAAATATTTAATTCACGTAAAATATTTATTTCATAGATTATTAATCTATAAAAAATTTAAAATACATGTTAATTATTAGTGTATACAAAATTTTAATACATTAAAAATTATCAAAACAGTTATTAAATTAAAATTATTTACAACGAAAGGTCTTCCGGTGTCTATGAACGGTAGACAATTTAAGAGTTATTCAAAGTTAGCATTATTGAGATTAGTGATTTGCGATTATTTTTTGAATATCGTTAGAGAATACCGCGGCTTTTTTATCTTAATCAAGAATCGAATTAGACATCATGACTTTTTAAAGCTATCTTAAGTCTACGGTAAAAATTCTGTTTGAATTGATGTAATCGATTTAACTTGTTTGTTTTGAACAAGTTGAATTGTAGCAAAGCCAGTGTACACCTCTATACCAGGAAGACAAGTTGTTGGGAAAATCGTGTAAATCGAAATAAAACTAAAATGTGCATAATTTACTTATTTATTTAAACATAAAATATTTTAAAAGAAGTTTTTGGCGGTGATAGTGCCAAAACTCAAGACGAGAAGTTGTCAGTATGATCATTTATTCTCTATGGAAGCGAGAGTTTCACTGTGCCCACAAAAGTTTAAAAAAAAAACTAAGGTCGCGACGAGGAATACTGAGAGTGAACGACGTAACTTGAATGTTAGCGGAAACTATAGGGATGATCGATATTAGAAAAATATCGATGTTGACATCGATTCAAGAGCATCGATATACGATATATATCGAAAGAAAAACATCGATGTTCGAAAACATCGATGTTTATGTAACAAAATAAACAACCATTATAATTTATTATTTTATTGATTAAAAATTAACATTGCTAGTATTTATTTGGTACAATGGTACACTTTGCAAAAAAGTTACTTTGTTAGAAGTTTTCCGTTTAATCTGTTGCTTTGTTGATACAAATGCTGCCCAGCTTTTGAAAAAAGTCTCTCTGAAGCTGTTGAAGTTGCTGTGCAACAGAAATATTTAATGGCAACTTTTTTCAAGTTTGGATAAGTGGATCCTAGAACTTGCCATAAAAGTAATGGATCTTGTTTTAAATCAGCTACACGACTTTTTAAATACTGGATAGCTTAGAGTAATATCGATGTTTCGATATTATTCTCGTAACATCGATGTGTCGATGTTATCGAGGACATAACATCGATATTTTTACATCGATGTTTTCCTGCTAAGCATCGATGTTTTTCTACCATCGATGAATATCGTCATCCCTAGCGGAAACTCTTTGATTTTGGCTCAAAAGCGAATGGGCAACAAAGCGAGGTTTCTAAACACTCACGTTCGCCTTGTTTAGAATGTGTAGCTGAAATGAGAGTAATCTTGTCAAAAGCTTTTTTAGATTTTATGCCTAAAAAAAGGAAAAAATGGAACCATTCCGTATTAGAGCCGATCCACACTATCGCTCCGCTCTCGGTACTATTCGCTACGCCCCCCATTCGATAAAATATTCTTACACAAGAAACAATGAATATATTCACATCATTGCTCCGATATCAGTCGCGGTACGCTCTCGTTCCAATACCACTCACAATCAAATAATATTTTATTGGAGCGATATCAGACCTATATCGATAGTATGAACACTTCTTTGATTCCACTCCGCTCCGCTTGCACTCAGTTGTTATGAGAAGATATTTGTATCGAACTGAGGCGGAACTGGGAGCGTACCGAGAGCGGCATTATAATGTGAATGGAGAACGGATATGTACCAGCATGGTATCAGCACTGTAATGTGCATACACGATTATATCGGAGCGAAACTGGAGCGGGAGCGTACCGATATCGGCACTATAGTGTGGATCGGGCCTTAAAAATTTCAATACACGTGCGAAGCCAGACAATACAGTTAAGTTAATCATCAATAAAATAGAAGAAATATTTTTAATACCAACATATTTTTAGTCGAATTTTTCCTTGAAAAAGTAAGACTTATACAGCCTATACGATAAGAACGGCGAGAGGCGAGAGTAGGGGCGCTATCCGTTTTCCCGTTTTCGGACTCGTAGAACACGATTCTGTAGAAAAAAAGTCTGATACATAGAAAACTCCCATATCGCACGCTCCCATTTTAGCAATTTCGACGCACACAAGGTGTGTATAATGTCACCCCTCTGTGTTTTAAAGCAAATATGTTTGAATGTGTGAGAGTCTAAGTAATAGTTTGTAACAGTAAATTATAGAAATATATAAATCAGCAACATTGACGCCCGTGATCTTTGACTTTCAAATTTAGCAATTTGGTCCCAGTGGATTGCGTAATCGGAGTTTCCTATGTGTGTGTGTATATATATATATATATATATATATATATATATATATATATATATACATATATATATATATATATATATATATATATACATACATATATATATATATATATATATATATATATATATATATATATATATATATATAAAATATATTTCCGCTACCTTTCGACATGTGTAGGGCCCCCCTATTGAAGTTAAGAGCTGAAATTTGGTAAGTGTGGCACATTTCCGATGCACCTCATACACTCTGAGTGGGGTCAAATTTTGGATCCGGCCCAACCTTTAAGGGTGTGGTGGGGGCAACAAGACAATAAAACTTTTCCAAACCGGTTGGAAATAATGTTTCGGTCGATTATCTACAACATATCCAAAATTCAGCTTCCTGGGATAATTTGGAGGGAGTAGAGGGGGAGAAAAGGATTTTGGCTGGATCTAACACGCCCATAGCCCTCCCAGAATTAACGTAGAGGGTTGAAATTTGGTATGTTGATAGAATTCGTACCTAGGGTCTGCTTTCTGGAAGTTTTAATATTTTAGCCCCACCCCACCATTTTTAAGCTACAATTTCATGCTTTTTCGACGTTTTCGAACTTTGTACCACTCGCAGAGGTCACCCAAATAAACCTAGAGGGCTGAAATTTTGTATTCGGATTGGGTTAGTATCAAGGGGGTGCCTTTTGGGGGTCTTAACTTTTAACCCTTACTCCCACAAGAGATCAAAAAGAACATGATTTTTCTTGTTTTTTAACAGTTTCATTCGGGTCAAAATCTCCCCAAATAAACCTAGAGGGCTAAAATTTTGTGTACAGGTTAAGTTAATAGCCAGCCACTGCTTTTTGGAAGTTTCAACTTTTAACTCTTACCCCCACGGTTCTTATGCTTCCTTGATTTTTTGACCTTTTTTCTAACATGCCTAGAGATTCTCTGAGTAAACGTAGAGGGCTGAAATTTTGTACATGTATTGAGTTAGTATCCAGTTAGTGCCTTTTAGGGATTTCACATTACTTTTCCCCCCACTTCTCCCATTCTTACATCGGAATTCAATGGTATTGTTAAATGTGTTTAAAATGCTTTATATTTATACTATAAGACAAGTAGGCGAATAGTAAATTTAAAAATTTTAAAAAAATGAACGTACTTTTATAACAAATGCAATACATACATATTAAGTAATTTAAAAATGTTATTAAAGTTAATGTTTATTTATAAAGTATTAATTTTGGATTTTTATTTATAAAATAGAAATTTTGGATTTTTTTGGAAAGAAAAAATACCTTCATAATGGCCTTCCAGTTTACTATTTAAGGTCCTTTTTTAATATTTAAAAATAAAACACAAAGGCAATTGGCGGATAAGCATGGGTAGGAATGCCCTCGTACGAATTGTGTTGGCTTTTTTCCTGCTAACCGCTATCGGCACCAAATTGAAATTTACTGAGATTCAGCCCTTAAAGACTTAAAACCTTTTTTTAAAGCCCCGATCAGCCGGACATTCATCATCAGTTTTGAAACCACCAAAATGACAAATCGCTTATAGACTTTCAATCACATTTCGTCTGTAGACATTCAGTACTGAAGATGAAGGTAAAAATTCGACTTCCGTGATGGGGCCCCGCTGCTCACGGCGTTTTTTAATATTTCTAGTGAAATTAAATTACTGTATCATGAAATATTTATACACAAAAAAAAAAAAACTATAAAATAGAAGAAATTTTATAAGTTGTAAGTTACAACCAATTATTGTAAATTGAAATTATATGTGTAATGAGGAGGATGGTAAAATAGCATGACATGGGTGGGAATCGGAAGTCACAAAAGAACAAATATGAGAAAATATACATATTTAATTGAATTAATTTATATTTATTCATTTAATTCATTCCAGTCAACAGTGGTGTTTGTTAATTAATTTGCCATGTTTTTAAATGTTTAAATGAAATCGTAAGAAATAATTAGTAATGCAGAACAAAAATCGTATCTAATTATATTTTGATTGTTTTGATTTCAATATTTTTCGTTATTTTATTAACTGTTATGCTTCTAAATTATATTACATGTTTCGATAAGAAAGGGGGGCAGTCTAGTCTGCAGTGAGTAGCGTCAATTACTTCAGTACAGCAGGGTAAGAAGTTCGAATCTTTCTGTTTCTGAACAATTATTAATTATTAAAAGCATGCAACAGCAGTTAGGATTTCTCAAACTTGGCCATCAGTAAGCCAAATTATCCCTTGAGCAGTTTAAATAAACTTAAATGTTTTGCTACTTTTTACTAGGGATGTTATGGATATCCGTAACCGTAACCGAAACTACCGGATATCCGAAATAATTCATTATCCGTAACCGAAACCGTACCCGAAATAATTGTTTCGGATTTGTTTTGGATAAAGACAGACCACTGCTGCTGGAAAATTGAGTTTAAATCGAAGAAAATAAATTAAAATATTATTAGCATATTATGTTTCTTTTGATAGATTTTCGTTGATTCGTGTTTGGCGTTCAAATTTTTTGGTATAATTTTCCCCTTTTTTTTTTCTAAAAAAAACTGTTCATTAAAAGCAATTATCCGTAACCGTATCCGAAACATTATCCGATATTATTATATATCCGTAACCGAAACCGAAACCGAAAAAAATGTTTTTAAATATCCGTATCCGAAATTTCATATCCGTAACATCCCTACTTCTTACCAAAAAGTGTGTTGTTTATTATTCATTATCAGAATTAGGCTTCAGTGAAATTCAAGCCTAATAATTGTGAGAAATTGAACGAAGTTTTTATTTAGCATTGATGGGGGGGGGGGGGGAGTGGTTACTGTCAGATCCGCTGCTTGTGGGATTATTGAATCTTTTCAGCTGATTTTTAGCGCACCTGCATTTAATGCCAGTCAGCTATCGTAAACGGTATGATTAAACAATATCATGTCCGAAAAAATTTCGAAGTGTAAGTTTTAGGTATTTTTCGGCTCTGATCACGAATCTGAAGTGAAAGTCAAACCGTTGAGCTTCTAGAAGATTTTCAGGATAAAGATAAAATTAAGAAATGTTTCAACTACGGTAGGAAAGTTTTATAAATCCATCAAGAAAAAGCTCGAAAAAGTTTCAAATAAAAATTCCTGGAATTACATATTCCAGATTCGCCGTATGTGTCGTTACACTGCAGAATAGAGGTGAACTCTTTTTTATGTGGTCCTTTTTTGTGCGATTTTTTTTATGCGGTTTTTGTTTTATGCGGTTTGTAAAAAATGGTCATTAATATGCATAATGTGAATCAAAATCACGAGACAGTAAGAAACTTAAACAATTACTATAATAACTTTCTTTGATAAAAATACTTTTTAACGATTTTTAAGCATTTAATCAATACATTGCATAAGAACGTAAGTTATTGCATCATTTAATTTTGTTACAGATGTATTTTTTTAAAATTTTCATAATGTTATAAAATTGAAATAAAATGTTTCTACGTGTAAATTAATGCTTTATCTTGTTTATAGAAGCAACTTCTAAGGAAATTTCTAAGTTTTGAGCGTTTTGAGTGATATTTTTCGATGAAACTTTTTTTATGCGGTCCTGACCAACCGCATAAGAAAGTTTTTTGTACAATACAATCTGGATCGAACTATACTTTTTATAGCTATTTATGATGTTTTTGAATATATTTTTTTTGTGCGATTTTTTTTATGCGCCCCCTATCCACCGCACAAAAAAGAGTTCAGCTGCACACGGTAAAACAAGTCAAACATGAACGAAAATTAGCTTAAAATTCTAAATTAAAATGAAATTTGAAATATGGAATTCAAGGAATTTTTTAGAGCTTTTTCGTCATGGATTTATAAAACTTTTTAGTCGAATTTTCTCCGAAAAATTAGACTTATACAGTCTATACGATAAGAGCTGCGAGAGGCGAGACCAGGGGCGCTATCCGTTTTCGGACCCGTAGAACACGATTATGTAAAAAAAAAAGATGTCTGATATATATATATATATATATATATATATATATATATATATATATATATATATATATATATATATATTTTCCCGCAACCTTTTAATATGTGTAGGGCCCCCCTATGGAAGTTAAGAGATGAAATTTGGTAAGTGGGGCTTATTCCGATGCACAACAATACTATCAAAGTAGGGTCAAATTTTGGGCAAATTTTTTTTCGGACCCGACCTTTAAGGGGGTGGTGGGGGGCGGAAAAGCAATAAAACTTTTCCAAACCGGTTTTAAATAATGTTTCGGTCAATTATCTACAACATATCCAAAATTCAGCTTCCTAGGATGATATGGTGGGAGTAGAGGGGGGAAAAACGATTTTCGCTGGATCTAACAGGCCCCCAGCCCCCCAGAATTAACGTAGAGGGTTGAAATTTGGTGTGTTGATAAAGTTCGTACCTAGGTTGTGCTTTTTGGAGGTTTTAATATTTTACCCCCACCCCCCTCATTTTTAAGCTACAATTTCATGCATTTTCGACGTTTTCGAAGTTTGTACCACTCGCACAGGTCACCCGAATAAACCTAGAGGGCTGAAATTTTGTATTCGGATTGAGTTAGTATCAAGGGGGTGCCTTTTGGGGGTCTCGACTTTTAACCCCTACCCCCACCATTTTTATACCCAAAAGAACATGATTTTTCTTGTTTTTTAACAGTTTCGTTCGGGTCAAAATCTCCCCAAATAAACCTAGAGGGCTGAAATTTGGTGTACAGGTTAAGCTAATAGCCAGACACTGTTTTTTGGATGTTTCAACTTTTAACTCTTACCCCCACGATTTTTACGCCAATATTTCCTTAATTTTTTTGCTTGTTTTCTAACATGTCTAGAGACTCCATAAGGAAACCTAGAGGGCTGAAATTTTGTACGTGTATTCAGTTAGTATCCAGCTAGTACCTTGTAGGGAGTCCGCATCACTTTTCCCCCCACTTCTCCCATTTTTACATCGGAATTGAATGCTATTGTTAAATGTGTTTTAAAAGCATTATGTTTATTCTAAATACAAGTAGGCGAATAGTAATTTTAAAAAATTTAAAAAAAAGTGAATACAATTTTTTAACAAATGAAATACATACATATTAAGTAATTTGCAAATGTTATTAAAGTCACTGTTTATTTATTTATTTAATTATTATTTAGGAATTTTGGATTTTTATTATTTATAAAATAGAAATTTTGGATTTTTTTGGAAAGAAAAAATATCTTCATAAAAGCCTTCCAGTTTACTATTTAAGTTCCTTTTTTAATATTTAAAAGTAAAACACAAAGGCAATTGGCGGATAAGCATGGATAGAAATGCCCTCGTACGAATTGTGTTGGCTTTTTCCCTGTTAACTTCTATCGGCACAAAATTGAAATTTACTGAGATTCAGCCCTTAAAAACTTAAAATCTTTTTATAAAGCCTCGATCAACCGGACACTCATTATCAGTTTTGAAACCACCAAAATTACAAATCGCTTGTGGACTTTCAATTATATTTCGCTTGTAGACACTCAATACCGAAGAAATAATTTTTTATTTTTTATTTTTTTTATTTTTTATTTATTTATTTTTTTTTTTTGAAAGAAAAAATATCTTTATAAAGGCCTTCCAGTTTACTATTTAAGGTCCTTTTTTAATATTTAAAACTAAAACATAAAGGCAATTAGCGGATAAACATGGGCAGGAATGCCCTCGTACGAATTGTGTTGGTTTTTGTTCTGCTACCTGTTTTCGGCACAAAATTGAAATTTACTGAGATACAGCCCTTAAATACTTAAAACCTTTTTTTAAAGCCTCGATCAGCCGAACACTCATGACCAGTTTTGAAACCAACAAAATGACAATTCGGTTGTAGACTTTCAATCACATTTCGCTTGTAAACATTCAATACCGAAGATGAAGGGGAAAATTCGACTACCGTGATGGGGCCCCGCTGCTCACGGCGTTTTTTACTATGTAAATATAGATGTACAAAACACTTCTTAGGCCTGAATTACTGACAAACTGGATAAGTGAGTTAGGTGTCTTTTTTTGGGCCCAAGTGTGGATTCAAGAGACTGAACCACAAAATGAGTATGGAGGAAGCTGCATGTAACTTCTTAATATGTTAACAATCATGAACGTCGTACGATGTCAAGTAAATCCTGGCTAATTGCGATACAACATTGTACCGTGTCGACAATTGCATATAAAGTGTACACGGATAAGGTACATAAACAAACGTAGCTCGCTTTCTGTCTAGGCACTATAAGTACCCCTGTGCAATAGGTGTTGTAGAGCACACGGCACTATTGAGGTACCTACATCGCCTAGATAGAAAGCGAGCTACACTTGTTTATGTCCCTTATAACAATAATTGGTGTATTAGTTATCAAAATAGTGTATCAGTTCGGCGTAGGGATCATCGATATTAGAAAAACATCGATGTTGACATCGATGTTAACATCGACTCAAGAGTATAGATATACGATATATATCGAAAGAAAGACATCGATGTTCGAAAACATCGTTGTTTTTGTAGCAAAATAAACAGCCATTATAATCTATTATTTTATTTATTAAAAATTAACATTGCCAGTATTTATTTGGTACACTTTGCAAAAAAGTCACTTTGTTATAGAAGTTTCCCTTTTAATAAGTTCCTTTGTTGATACAAATGCTGCCCAGCTTTTGAAAAAAGTCTCTCTGAAGCTGTTGAAGTTGCTGTGAAATACAAATATTTAATGGCAATATTTTTCAAGTTTGGATAAGTGAATCCTAGAACTTGCCATAAAAGTAATGGATCTTGTTTTAAATCAGCGACAGGACTTTATAAATACTGGATAGGTTAGAGTAATATCGATGTTTCGATATTGTTCTTATAACATCGATGTGTTGATGTTATCGAGGACATAACATCGATGTTTTTACATCGATGTTTTCCCCCTAAACATCGATGTTTTTCTACCATCGATGAATATCGATCATTCCTAGTTCGGCGTTTTGTTATAATCCCTCATGACCGTTAACGTGTGAATTATGTGCCCTTAACTTTTTTGGGGCGTCCCGAACTTAAATCTGTGACAAAGATACATCCAAAGTTTTAACAAATTACACTTGTTAAAACCCATTTATTTTAACAAGTAAAATAATTTTACATTTTTCTTCAAAAAGCAATTGAATTCGCAACTAAATACAATATTAATTTTTTGCTAAATATTCAATAATGTAAACATATGCGCTGTTTACTACATTGTTTTGATAGCGGTAGAGCATATTGTGATATGAAAAAGAAATGTTATTTATGTACATATTTCTTTATAATTGTGTAAGACAGTTTTATAAATTGTTAGAAGGTTTTTAATTTTCTAAATTGGGACACCGCTACCTTGTTTGTTCAAATCAAATAATAATAATAATACACATTTTGTAATTTAATTTTGTATTACTGGTTTCCATTATAGAAGATTATTGTAATTTTCCAACAAATGAAAGACCTTTGTTCGTTCATCCAAACATGGTAAAATTGATTTTTAAGTATGTATATTTCTACATCAAACATTCCATCCGTGTTCCACTGTTTACTTTGAAAATTGTATACCGAATATACATACTATGCTTACATACAGTTGAACCTTTTGTTATGCGGTCCTTAAGGGGAAAAAGTTTTTTATTATGTATAATGAATTTTTTTTAAACAAATGCCCATTAAAGTAAAGTGACGAGACGTCTCGATTTTGACGGGACAGTCCCGCTTTTTGAAATACTGTCCCGCGTCCCGCCGATTTTTAAAAAATATCTGCATTTCTTATTTTATGTAATTTTTTTTTTTTGCTCGCCAGTTATTTTTTAAGAGAAAGTTCGTAAAATTTCTTATATTTTAAATGTAATTGAGATTTTTTTTTGCTCGTCAGTTATTCTTTAAGGGAAAGTTCGAAAAAAAAGTAGGAAAAATTATGATTTTCTTCTATTCCAAGGAAAAGGTAAGGGCGGCATTTTCCACGGTGCTTTTCGTCTCGCTCTGTCTCAATAAAAATCTGGTCACTTTACATTAAAGTGTATAATGTAAATAAAAAGCAAGAGAAAGTAAGAAACCGAAACATTAGTTATAATAATTTACTTTGATAGAATTACTTATTGATGGTTTTTAAGCATTTAATCAGTACATTGGATAAGAATATAAGTTATTGCATTATTTATCGCAATTTTTATACTATTATAAAAATGAAATGAAATGTTCTCATGTGTAAATTAATGCTTTATCTTGTTTAGAAAGGCTACTTCTAAGGAAATCATGCGATTTTGAACGTTTTGAGTGATGTTTTTTTTTTATGAAACTATTTTTACAATCTGGACCGAACTATATTTTTTTATAGCTGTCCGTACCCACTGCATAAAAAAAGGTTCAGCTGTATGTCTATATAAAATTTACATAATTTTATGAAAATGTGTGTAGTATAGACGGTATGGACATTTTCAGTTTAAAGTGACCTACTGTTGCTGTATGTTCATTAATTTATTTCGTAATTTTTCACTTGCTAGTCGCACCGGTATTTAGGAAAACTAGTAGTCATGTTTGGTTTGTTATGTGAAATTCATTTTTGAGTTTCCAAAGAGGCTGTTCACACAGACAGTTCTTATTTTCTTTGCTTTATTTTCTAGAGACGTGAATTTCGAGCGTGTTTAATAAATAAAAACACTACTACAAGTCTTGTAACATGTTTCGATCAGTCAGTATGACCATTATGTTATTAATTAATTTGTTCGATAATCGTCGTATTGCTCGAAACATGTCAGAAGTAACTACGTATAAAGTAACGCTCAAATCTATTAAATTTTTTTGAGAATGTGTAAAAAATTTTTTGAAAAAAAGAGTGAAAATTCAAAATTTTTTTGTCTGTTGCACGACTGCGTCTATTTCGTTAATCCCAAAGCACTAATGTCGTTACTGTTGATATTTAAGAGGGGGAAGAAAAGAAAAATTTGTAGATTCGACAGTTTTCTAACCTTTTTTTCAGTTTTTGATTTCCTAACGTTTGAACTGTATAGAAAAACATTAGTATAGAAAGTAATTGAAATCGTCAATTTTTCACTCGTTTAGTAAAATACTAAGTTAGTTACAAAATCTCCTGGTTGGTGCTCGTCAACCTAAGAATAATTATGCAAAAATTCAAATTTTTAGACTTAGAAGTATTATTAATTTTTTGTTTTGTACAAAACCAATATCTACTTGATTTTTATTCTGCTGATCAGAACCGGACCTGTGTAAACAGTTCTTAAATCAAATAATTGTTAAGCATTCCGTTTGCAAACAGTTACGAAACTCTTTGATGTTTACCGTCTTTAATGGCGACTCAAGAAACAAAACAAATAGTTGTCATCGAGTCAAGTTGTGAAAAAATAATTGTAGTTTTGATAAAATCAATACGAATTTTTGTCTATTGTTACTGTTCGATACTGCTCGTTCGTAAATTATTGGGAGGTGTAAAATAGTTCAGAATTAAATTTTTATTAAAATAAGATAAGAAAAGTTATATAAAGGTTGGAAATAGATATATAATTTTTATTACCTCGCATTTAGATAAAGTGAGGGTTACATTATTTGATGGAAAGTACAAAAATACCTATGCATACTTTTATTTTTTTATGTAAATTATGCAATAAAAATTATTTGTACTTGTTCCGGAATAGATCAGATAATATTTACCGAAATTTAATAATTTGAAGAAAAATATAACTACTTAAATAAACCCAATGTTAAACGATATTAAAAACAATATTCCGAATTTCTTTCTTTCAATTGTTATTTTTAACTTCCCATAGGAAGTTATTGTAATGGGTCCGATTTTACGAATCGCTAATTTTGACATATCTCCATATTTCAAGGTCACTAAAATCCGAATCCATCGTTTTTAGCGTGATGTCTGTGCGTGCGTTAGTTAGTTCGTTCGTGAATTTTTTTCGTCTCGCATATCTCGAGAACAAATGATTATATCAACTCCGGACTAATTTCATTAGATGCGTAATCAAAAAATGAAGACCGGATAAAGTTTTCAGCAAATTCGGAATAGTGGTTTGTTTTTTGTGGTAAAAAAACGGAATTAACTTTATTAAGACAACATAGATTGTATGGATTTTTTACCATAACATTATTATATAAGGGCCTAAGAACCTTCCCTGATGTTAAAAACGCCAGTATTTTATTTCAAAATTAAAAAAAAAAAAAAATAAGAAACTTGAAAAATTAGTTTTTGCCAAAATATATTTTGTCTCGCATATCTTGAGAACAAATGATGTATCATTTGTTTGATAAGGGTGGAACCCCCATCCTTAGGTACAGAAGGCGAAGCCCCTGGTATATGGTGCAAGAGGCAAAGCCTCTATCGGGGGCCCAGGGGAGGAATCCCCTGAAATGAAAAAAGAATTATTTATGTACAGTAGTCTCTAGTCTTTAAGGACACCCAATGGAAAGTTGACAGTGTGGGTAGACCTGTGGGTTACCCACACTGTCAACTTCCCATTGGGTGTCCTTATAGACTAGAGACTACTGTACATAAATAAATAATTACATACATAATAAATAATATATACATAAATAATTTTTTTCGCATTTCAGGAAGCTCCTCCTCTGGACACCCGATAGAGGCTTTACCCCTTGCACCATACCGGGGGCTTCGCCCTCTGTACCTAAGGGTGGGGACCCTTATCAAACAAATGATATAATCATTTGTTCTCAATATATGCGAGACAAAAAATATTTCATAAAAAGTTTTTTAATTCGTTTTTTTTTTTTTAATTTTACTCCTTTACTGGCGTTTTTAACATCAGTTAGGGTTTTAGGCCATTATATAATAAAGACATGGTAAAAAATCCATATAATCTGTGTTATGTTAATAAAGTTAATTCCGTTTTTTTATCACAAAAAGCAAACCGCTAATCCAAATTTGCTGAAAACTTTATCCGGTCTTAATTTTTTTAATTACGCATCTAATGAAATTAGTCCGGAGTTGATATCATCATTTGTTCTCGAGGTATGCGAGACGAAAAAAATCCACGAACGAACTAACGAACGCACACACAGACATCACGTTAAAAACGATGGATTCGGATTCTAGTGACCTTGAAACGTGGAGATATGTTCAAATTAGCGATTCGTAAAATTGAACTCATTACAATAACTTCCAATGGGAAGTTAAAAAATTAGATAATTTTTATAATCTGTGGTTACTTTTTGTAATTGTAGGTATACTTTACAATAATTTTAAAAATAATTTAAATGTTTTTTGTATTGTGCTGTATTGAAGAGAACATAGGGAGATAAACAATTATATAAAAAACTGGTATTAAATTATTACATTTAAATATTTCAAGGTGAAGATCATCAAAATTATAAATCGTACATTATTAATACGTTTCCACAGCCATACAGCTTTTATTAATAAATAATACATAAGTCGATACTTCACAAAACTGTAATAGACCCTGAAAATTAGTATTTTCACAACTTGATTTACCAGTGCTTGTCATAGTAATCCATATTGTATCTCCATATAAAGCAATAAGATCTAATTTCCTACACTACTTTTAGACATCAAACGACGCATTGTCAATTTTCCTTGTAGTAAATTATGTGAAAAATCGTAGAGAATTATTTTTTAATTATTTGCCGCTGGGTTTATTGTCAAAGAACATCTGATCCATGCATTCGTTGCGTACATAGGTGTAATTTTTATATGCACATCTGACCATATGATGTACGAACAACGAAGTATGATACGTATACATTTCTTTATTACTTCCAAGGTCAAGTATTCATTTTCATGAACAAAAGTAATCAATGTAACAATTTATTTATAATTATGATTGTTGGATGTTGATTTACATAATTAATAAAATTATTAATTATATTTAACACAAGGTCTCCAATACCGAAAGGATGTCAAAAATTTTCATCCGTGTATAATCAATTCTAACCTTTCTTGTACGTAGTAAGTGAAATATTGATCATACACCACACAAATATGTAACATTTGTTGGTAATACGTCAGAAATTTTATTGTAAATATTGACGGGATTGAGTAAAATAAGCGAATGACTGACTGACGTAATGTCGAAGGACCGTACCACGATTGCACCATTCTTCAGATTATAATATTAAAACTTTAATGGCCACACGTTTAAGTAAAAGAATTACATACTCCTGTCGCGGCATCCTGCATACCATAGCGAATTTCCGTTTATAAAAATCCGTTTTTATGTGATTTTTCACCCTTTTAAGTGATTTTTCCCCCTCTTTCTAATGGTGTCAAATAAATGTCGCAAAAATTTTTTGGCTTGAGGAAATTTTGGCAAAAGATTAATTTTTTTCACGAATAATGACCAAAAACACCCATGTTCCAGACATCCGACATGGCTGGCTAATGAACTTGTCCAACGGTGTGGGACTAAATACAAATATATAAATTTTAGTGAATATTATTTTTGGTTTCTAGAGACCTCAAAATAAATTTCTATTATAGTCCCGAAAGATTTCTTTCAGGGGTCTCCAAAAAATAGGACTTCCTTAGGAACCCTAAAAAGAAGGCATATTATAACAAACAAACATAATATTATATACATATGTATGTGACTATACAAGCCATTATACGACAAGCTATATTATCGTGTTATGTACATACGTAGTATTATCCATAATATGTGGTAGTATAAGTACCTACTTTCATATACATAATTATATATATACCCCTGTCGCAGCATCCTGCATAACATAGCGAAGGCCCGTTTATAAAAATTAATTTTTCTCGGAAACTAGTTGACGTAGAATAATAGTTTAAAGACCTTTTTTATGTAATTTTTTCTGCTCGTTTAAATGGTGTAAAAAAATTTTGCAAAAATTTTTGAATAAGTGGAAATTTTGGCAAAAAACTAATTTTTTGCAAGAACAAACACCATGTTCCTGGCATCCGACGTGTCTAGCTAACGAACTTGTCCAACGGTTTGGGACTTCCAACACTTTCACCAAATTTCGTAAACCTAGAACATTTCGTTCGAGAGTTATCGTGCGGACACGCACACACACACACACACACACATATATATATATATATATATATATATATATATATATATATATATATATATATATATATATATATATATATATATAAATTTTTGTGAATATTATTTTCGGTTTCTAGGGACCTCAGAACAAATTTCTGCCATGGTCCTGGGTTCAAGTCGCGTCATGACAGTGGCTGTAATAGCTGAATTCCATTCTGGAAATTCGCTAATAAAATAAACTTTTATATAAACAATAAATTCATAGTAATAATTTAATAAAAAAGCAAGAAAAATGAACACAATGACAATAAAATTATAAAAAATACAAACAATTAGATACTTACAATTATAAAAGCTATAAAGAAATATAGAGAAATCACCACACAGAGAGAGTGTTACCGGCCAATCACTGTCTGCGGTAGCAGCATACACATGCGTAATCGGACCCTTCGCAGTTATTCTGGCTGTTACACTCATGCTGATTCAACTATAATTATAATAATTGATTTAAGGTGAATCGATTACTACTGACAAATGAATTACAAAATCTATTTTTTTCTCTATAAATAAATATAATTTATGTGTGGAAATAGTATTTTACAATATAAGTTCGGTAAGTTGCTTTTACTGATCGAGAAAATGTTGCGAAAACGAGACCCGTAGGGTCGAGTTTTTGCAATTTTCGAGATCAGTAAATGCACTTAACGCATCGTGTATGGTATAATATTTTTTGCACGATCGATTTAAAATAATTAAAGATCAAAATGTGTTAAATAAAAAATAAAATTCAGATAATATAGATGAAATTTATATTTCTATGTTATGACATAGAATGCCATGAATAAATATTATAAATATTCATAACAACTAATATGAATCTTTGTAGTGACAATTGACAACTATATTTGTAAATAAAAAATTAAGTACAATATAGCAAATCTAAGTTGACAATAAGGGCAATAAAATTTTACAAGTCAGTTTTACACTGGAACAAAATAGTTAGTGAATATAGTTAAACATCGTTTTTAAAGTTCCTACGTGAGTACATGTAAGTAAGATAAAAAAGTATGTACAAAATCATAATTTTGTACTTTCCCATATTTTTTTTTCATAAAACTGGCGTAAACTCAAACACGAAACTTATATCAAATTTCAGTATAGGTGAAATAATTGCAATATGCAGATAATTTATATAAGTAATAAACCTAATAATAAAATTGAGTTGTTGGTATGAATGGATGTTGGATGTTTTTTATGTTCCGAACTACCTTCGTGTAGTTTCGGAACATTATAAGATTGGTGAGTAACCGAAAATTTGAGAGAAGTGGTAAATCAGAGAATAAATCAGAGAACAAATGGTAAATAATAATAGAGTTTTACATTCATATATTGAATATACGCAAGAGGACTATGTATTGTATGTATTTCATGTACCTGTGAATTCTATGGTTTGGTGGCCAATGCACTATCAAGTTTACTTGATTGTACACAAAATTGCAATAAAAAAAAAAAATTTCTCTTTCTATTTCTATTTTATAGAAGCGTGTATATATTTATCTCTTTCTTTCGCTGTTTTTTCTTAAAATTATTAATAATGGAACAGATTCTAAAAATTGTTATCTTTGTCTAATAACTTATTTTAATACACAGAGAGCCATCTTTACGTATTTGTGATAATTACCGACCAGTCCACATAATTCATAGAAAACTTGTCTAATAACTTATTTTAATACACAGAGAGCCATCTTTACGTATTTGTGATAATTACATACTTGCCGACCAGTCTACATAATTCATAGAAAAAATTATATACATATAGAATCCTATCAAAAATAGGGCCATATTTAGAGATGTGCACTGGTCTCGTGACGAGTAATTTTACCCACTTTTGACCGTCACAAAACGGTTTTGTGACCGATATAGTTATGACAAGACTGTCACAATTACCGCCATCTGGGAGAATACATTTAAATTAATGAATATTTTAGCGGGAAATTTGCATGCTTTAGCGGGAAATTACTGTAACATAGTGTCATTCGTCTTATGTTTATTTACTGTATATTGTGTTCATGAACATGTAATAAATCGAAATACTATTTCATTTTTTAATAAATAAATAAAAATATTTTATGATCTCAAAAATATCTAAAAATGAATAAAAAGATCTTCGTTTTATTATAATATATATGTTATAATGTAAATCATATATTTAAGATATTGAAATAATAATTAGCCAAATTCTTTTTACAAACTATTATATTTTTCAAAAAAAAAATCCGGTAAGTACATGCACTTAAAAACATTGATTTATTTCAGTAAATTATATAAGCATACTGGGATCAGACTTTACTATCAAGATCATAAAATAACGAAAAAAAACCTAGAAAAATTGTTATAACTTAACTAGGTAATCAATTTTCTGGAAAAAAAACCGTCACAAAACGTCTTAGGCTGCCTTTACACGATCAGTAATACTGTCAGTATTTACTGATAAAAATAATGAATCATTATTTTTATTACTTCAGTATTTTTATGATACCGTACACTATCATTATTTTCTTCTGTATTTTAAAACAAACTGTCAAATTTAATTTTTCGGAATTTTTAAATTAATTAAATTTTGGAATTGTTATTATTATGGAAGAAGCGTGTTTAGCTATAGTACTAGCGTTTGCAACTCAAAACAAGAAAACAAAGAAAAAAAAACGTTATGTTCGATCCGATCTGTTCGATTTTGTTTTTCTAGCTAGCCATACATATACGCATGTATACATATACAATGTACATACCACAGAATAATGTACATACGGTACATTTCGTACATATTGTACATACTGCCGTACATACTAATCAATAATAATATGGATAATATGTACAAGCCTACTTTTCCATGATGTACATATACGATCTACAATCGATTTGTATTTATCTCGGCTGGTACCGCTGGTACATATCGTACATATACCTACGAGAAATATATTTTAACGGTTTTAACTGTCATTAATGTTAACTGTCACAAATGTCATTAATGTTAATTTTTAATGCCATTTTAAGGCTAAAATATTTCCCTGCTGTTTGGAAATTAGCTCAAATCATCTTAATACAAAAGCCGGGGAAGCCAGTAAATGAGGTGACGTCGTACAGACCAATCAGTTTACTCCCCGTTTTATCCAAAATGTTCGAAAAGTTATTTCTCAGAAGACTGCATCGAGTCCTCGATGACCTTAAAATTATTCCAGATCATCAGTTTGGTTTTCGCGCAAAACATTCAACCGTCGAACAAGTTCATCGTGTAGTCAATACGATCAACCGCTCTTTTCAAGAAAAAAAATATTGTACAGCAGCTTTTCTCGACGTGAGTCAAGCATTTGACAAAGTGTGGCATACTGGCTTATTGTATAAATTAAGGAAAAATATTCCTGAATCATTCTACTTAATACTGAAATCTTATTTGTCAGATCGTTACTTTCATGTAAAGTTTCAGAGTGAAATATCAGAAATGTTTCCAGTCCGTTCCGGTGTACCACAAGGTAGTGTTCTAGGGCCTATTCTTTATCTTATATGTACTGCAGATCTGCCAGTTGATGAAGAAAATACTACTGCAACATTTGCTGATGATACTGCTATCCTAGCTACTGATGAAGATCCAAATGTTGCATCACAAAAGTTACAATCTAGCTTGCGTCGAATACAGGAATGGTTACATAAATGGCGTATTCGAGTAAATGAAACGAAATCGACGTCCTTTTGACGGACACTATTTCAATACAAACAGAACGACAATGACTATAAACAAAATAAATATATGTGGTGTGTTATAATAACAAATAAGTTAGATAACAGAAATCTTACAGCAAACAAGTAACAACAAGTCGTAGTATTGGAGCAGGTAGAGAAGTTCGTACGTCGTTTTGACGTGTACGTATGATTCTAGGGTTAAGAAGTTTTAGTTATGACCACTGATTGTGAGGAACATTACTTAGTGCGTGTCAAACACGCACTTGACGAATTTTTTTTCTTTATATTGTGGTTTTCGATATGATAATGCGATCGATTAGCAAAAATAAAATTGGGTATGTGTTGTCAGGCATTACATTGTTCTTAACTGCTTTAAAATTACAGTCACTACGGTAACTGTTTGCTACGATTTTGTATTTTGATTTTTCAGTTTATATTAAAATATATTTCAATTTAAATGTGCTATTTTTCTGTCATAATTCTACTTACCTTTAAGCAACTAATTCAAATGTAAATATTTAACCAAATACAGAAAAAAATGTATATTTAATTCCAATAAATCAATTTTTGTTCCTGTTTTGTGTGTATTTTCAAATTTATGGTTAAATTGGAATTTAAAAATTTTAATTTATGCTACATAAGTGTCAAATGTATTGTACAAATTGTATGTATGTGTACAAATTTATTTTATTAATTATTTCTTATTATTCTCCAAAAATTTGTTTTATAAACTTTAGTCATCAGTTTTTGAATGTATTTAATTTCTGCACGATTTTTTTTTTTTTTTTTTGTATGTAAATCCTACTTTGGAAATTAGGTCAGCTAGACAAAGATGAATTTATCTGATTTGCCATATTCGTTGTCCTTTATTAATAACAGCCAATCATAATTTTTAAAATTTTATGGCCAGTCAACTTTCTTCTCGAAGTTGGTACACTGTATCAATATTTAATTGGCGTGAATATTTTTTTTGAATTTTCTATTAAAAAAAATTGAGGAAAATAGTTTATTAAACTATAATATTAGTGAGAATCATGAAATTGATGAAGCATTTTATTTTTGGCTGCAAATTTATATTCTCGTAAAATGAAAGGAAGATTATGAAAACCACAGAAAATTTTAATGACCGAACGATCTTTTGAAATGTCAATAAAATATGAAGACTAATGCCAACAATAATAATAATAATAATGTGCAAACTAGTGAAAATTTTCATATTAATCGATTTATTTTCCTAATTGTTCAAATTGTACTTTTAATTTCAATATAAATAAATAATTACAATCATTTTTGAGCTAATTTCACTTACCACACTCCTATTCACTTACCACGCGTCTATTTCACTTATCGCACTGTTATTTTTTGATTTCCGTGGCTATAAACAAACGTTCGGGAAATGTAACTTACCAGCATTGTCAACAGCATCGGTAAATGCATGAAAATACACGATCGTGCAAAAAATAAGTTAAATTTTATAATACATGTAACAGTATTAATATTTGATTATTATTCAATATTTTAATTTTAATAATTTTGAAAGTAATGAATTTGACTCAGGTAGTTGACAAGTACGCACACATAATAATTAATACATACACAAATATATTATGGGTGTATTAGTATAAAATGACATTTTTGTAGTTTTAGCGAGTTTCCAGAATGGATACCCGCTATTACAGCCGCTGTCATAACGCGACCTGAGCCCGGGACTATGGCAGAAATTTGTTTTGAGGTCCCTAGAACCCGAAAATAACCTTCACTAAAATTTATATATATATATATATATATATATATATATATATATATATATATATATATATATATATGTATATGTATATATATATATGTATTTATATATATATATATATATATATATATATATATATATGTATTTTTATATATATATATATATATATATATATATATATATATATATATATGTGTCCGCACGATAACTCTCGAACGAAATGTCCTAGGATTACGAAATTTGGTGAGAACGTTGGAAGTCCAAAAATCTTGGATGAGTTCTTCAGCCAGACGTGTCTGACGTCTGGAACATGGTTTTTCAATAAGGAGATATTTGATATGGATTATCCATATACTATATTTCGTTACTGAAGTCAAATAACGACTTATAGAGTTAATATGTACATACATATATGTATGTAGTAAGATACTATATACATATTCCTCAAAGACCTATGTATGTACCATTGATATATGAATACTATTCATATATCTATGGCATGTACATAACTACGAAATAAAAAAGTCGCCAAGTGCAAGTTGTACTTGCGCCAATAGTGTTCCGTACAAGCAGTGATTATTATAGATTTAATGTAATATGTAGCATATAAAATACCTCTGTCGCAGCATCCTGCATAACATAACGAATTTCCGTTTACAAAAATTAGTTTTTGTCGGAAATTAGTTGACAGAATAATTATTGTTCAAAAACCGTTTATATGTGATATTTTCAATGGTGTAAAAAAATTTTACAAAAATTTTTGAATTTGGGGAAATTTTTGCAAAATTTAATTTTTTTCACGAAAAATGCCCAAAAAACCATGTTCCGAGCATCACATTTATGGCAAGATTTTTGGAGAATTTCCAGAATGGAATTCAGCTATTACAGCCACTGTCATGACGCGACTTGAGTCCGGGACTATGGCAAAAATTTCGTAAAAATAGGACATTTCATTCGAGAGTTATCGTGCGAAAACACACACACACACACACACACACACACATATATATATATATATATATATATATATATATATATATATATATATATATGTGTGTGTGTGTGTGTGTGTGTTTTCGCACGATAACTCTCGAATGAAATGTCCTATTTTTACGAAATTTGGTGAAAATGTTGGAAATTCGTTAGTCAGACACGTCTGATGCCGTAAGCATGTTTTTTTGAGCATTTTTCGTGAAAAAATTTCTTTTTGCTAAAATTATCCCAATTTCAAAAATTTTTGCAACATTTTTTTACACCATTAGAAAGAGGAGAAAAATCAGATAAAAAAGATTTTAAACCATCATTGTGTATAAACTGGTTACCGAGAAAAACTAATTTTTATAATCGGAAACTCGCTATGTTATGCAGGATGCTGCGACAGGGGTATTTTTTTTTCTATTTATTACAATAACTAAACGTCCAGTATTTAAAAAAATAGTTTTTAAATGATTCGAAAACAAAATAAAATAATTTTCAGTTTTTTTTTTTAAATCTTAAAGTTGGTTTTTAATGACACAATTTACTTAAATATATACCTTTGATCCACCTCTGATCATATTTTTGCATTTACACGTACGTTAAAAATTCTAACTTTGAAAATTTATTTCTTCTAAACTACACGTCAGAAATTATTCAAATGGTGTTAGTGAATGCATCATGTCGTTCTCTATAATATACTAAAATTTCAAATTCTAAACTTGGAAAATTTCTTGTAATCGATTCACCTTAACTGTGACTAATCTAGGGTTTCTCAAAAAGGAGTACATGCACGCCTGGGAGTTACAGTATGTTGGTTAGCAGCATTATATTATTATGAGTTAGGAACGAAAGCTAAAATTAATTTTCGATTTGAATAGCGAATGTATCAATTATTCATTTGTCAATCATAAGAATTAATTATTTATTAAGTAACATGAAACACTATTGGAAATATGTGCAGATAAAAGTCTGAAAAAATGAATCAAAAACTTTTTTATAAAAGTAAAATGTAATTGTATTAATTTTGTACAGTACATATTTTAAAAATTTTATATTTTCCATATACATGCTACAGTTAGAAATGTCAGTTAATAAGCAGGGAAAAAATTTTCCTGTGTTTTCTGATGTACTCTTCCCTATGGAAAAGTTTGTTCCAAGTACCTACCTTATCGTATGGTATATCGTCTAGTAAGGACTTCAAAAAAAAGAAAAAAACATTGCTTTAACCATGCTTTTAATTCTTCTTGAACCGTACAGTCAGTAAAAAACCTGCAATTTTTTGGAAATTTTTTGTGCAGATTTGAGATTTTCTAGGTTATGTATAGGGTTTCCAACTTTACCAATGAATATTTCGGGATTTAATGAGAAAAAAATCGAGACGGGACAAGTAAAATCGGGACTGTTAATAAAAAAGAAAAAAAAAAACGTTTTTAATCAGCCAGTAGGAAAGATATATATTAGCGAATTTCCAGAAAGAATTCTGGAAATTCAGCTATTATGGTGTTAGCCATAGTCGAAGTTCAGCCCGAAAATATGGCAGAAATTTGTTTTGAGGTCCCTAGAGCCCAAAAATAACATTCACTAAAATTTATATATATATATATATATATATATATATATATATATATATATATATATATATATATATATATATATATATATATATATATATATATGTATTTATGTATTTACGTATCAGCACGATAGCGCTTCAGGAAAAACTGCTAGTTTTACGAAATTTGGTGACAACGTTGGAAGTCCAAAAATCTTGGATGAGTTCTTCAGCCAAAAACGTCGGCGCTCAGGAACATGGTTTTTTGAGCATTTTTCGTGAAAATGAGTTTTTGGCCAAAATTTGCTATAATTTAAAAGATTTTGTCAAATTTTTTTACACCATTGCAAAGACGGGAAAAAATGACATAAAAAAGGTTTTGGAACTATTATTCTAGGTTAGCTAGTTTTTGAGAAAATAAGAAAAAAAAAGTCAATTTATTTTCTATAATTTTAGTGTGTTTACAACTATGTTGTATGTGTATAATCATATAATGTGTATGTATGTATATAACTCACTATAACTGCAATAGTATACGTATATCTATGTATGTGAATGTATTTGTACCTCTAATATACATATTTTTCAAATAAGTACATCACTGTTGACAGTTTTAGCGAATGGAATTCGCTATTACAGCCACTGTCATGACGCGACTTGAGCCCGGGACTATGGCAGAAATTTGTTTTGAGGTCCCTAGAAACCGAAAAAAATAGTCACTAAAATTTATATATATACATATATACATACATATATATATATATATATATATATATATATATATATATATATATATATATATATATATATATATATATATATATATATATATGTGTGTGTGTGTGTGTGTGCGTGTGTGTGTCCGCGCGATAATTCTCGAACGAAATGTCTTACGTTTATGAAATTTGGTGAAAATATTGGAAGTCCCAAACCGTTGGACGAGTTCGTTAACCAGACACAACCGATGCCTGGAACATGTCTTTTTTAGCAATTTTCGTGAAAATAATTAACTTTTTGCCAAAATTTCCTCTTATTCAAAAATTTTTGTAAAATTTTTTTACACTATTGGAAAGAGGAGAAAAAATCACATAAAAAAGGTCTTCAAACTATTATGCTATGTCAACTAGTTTCCAAGAAAAACTAACTTTTATAAACGGAAATTCGCTATGTTATGCAGGATGCTGCGACAGGGGTATCTTTTTATTTTTATTATTTTGTTACTAACAGCTACATAGTTAAACCATGATCTTACAAACCTTTAAACAAAACAGTTTCTTGAAGATAATGTTACAATAATATTTCTTTATTTTATTTTATTAAATTATAAATCAAGTTCTTTAATTTCTTTTTGCTTATTAACTTTATTATTTCTGGAGAAAAACATTTTTCATAAAGTTGACCGTCTTTGGCATTGACGTATTTCATGTACGTTAAATAATTTCTCCCATTTTTTGGAGGGATATTAATGTTGAAGGGATTTTAATGCGTTAATCTGGCAACACTGTTAAGCTGTATAAATTATAAATCAGTAGACAGAGCACACTTTATCAAAAGGTACAGCAAATATACTTACTTCCTTGGCCGTCATGACATGAAAGCGCGATAATATGGAAACAACAGTAGCGAGACTGGCGGGACTAAAAATGTAAAAAAATTGTAGATGTTGAAAATCGGGACAATTAGCGTCCCGCCACTACTGTTGTCGGGACGCGGGACACATACGCCTAAAATCGGGACATCCCGATTAAATCGGGACAGTTGGCAACCCTAGTTATGTATGACTTTATTTTTGAATTTCCTATCATGCCTCTTTTAACACGACGTTACCAAATTTTAGGTTAATAATTCATTCATTCCAAGAATTTTTTTTTCAATAACACTTTTCCTCCTAATCATTTTCAAATTTTAGATTTTTAGCATAATTTTTCATTGAAATTAGTACAATAAAAATACTGTATTTCCCATAAGAATACATATTATATTTTATCATATAGTATTTTCTCTATTATGGGTTTTCCTAATAAACATGACATTTCAAGGTAATTTTTTTTATTCTAAAATTTATCAAATTTTATTGATTTCATCTGGTTTTCATCATTTTGATCCTAGGAATTCAAAGTCCTATAAAAATAATATTGTGGCATTTGAATTATTTTTCTTTGTTAATAAATCTTGTAGGCCGATGATCTTGTTGACAAAAAAAAATGATGTGGGTGTCGCCTGCATTAGGTAAAAGTCTGAAAAACAAATGTAAAACTCCATTATTATTATAATTATGTTATTATATTATAATAAGTTTCCTAGTATTTTGAAAATTTTATTTTTTAATCTGTAATATATACTTGTTCTGCGAGACAAGAGGTTATTATTTATTAAAATTAAATTCTAGAAAATCTGGAAAGTTATGTAGGGTATTGCAAAAGTGGTACTGTAAGTTTGTATCGTGTTAAACTAAAAAGTATTTTATATTTCATACTTGAAAACTTTAAGGTATTTGGTGCGAGATAGTCAGGTACAAAAGTATAGCTCGAACCGAAAAAATTTCTTTTATCAAAAATTAAATATTGTATTAATATTCTTCAGTTATGTATTATATTTGTACACCACTTGTTTTTTTTTTAATTTCCGCGCGTTTATGTTGTAGCAATATAAAAGCATTATTGAAAAAGCGTTGTAAAAATGTTGTAAAATGATGTTTATAAATTATATTTCAAAAACGGTGTAGGAAATAATTTTTATTTGTTATTAAATATGGTTTGTTACTTTGTATTTTATAACATATTAAATTTTTATCAAATTCCTTTGACACGTTTTCATTTTATTTAAAAAAATCGTGTGTTGTTAAAATTATAAAACTTTGAAACCGTTTTTCTCAAAATTGGGACGGTCATTTTTTTTCGATATTAGTGGTATATTGAATTAAATAAATGTGTAGAGAAGTTTCGTTAAAATCCTTTGAAACATCGTTTTTCAGATCAACTCCCTTAAATATCGATTTTGCATTGCAAGTAGAAAGAAATTGAGAGCTTCCGTACATGTAATTCACTTTTGATTGATCGATACGGGATACCTATGCCTTCTTAAGTGCCCTGTAAACGATCAAATTGTTTGTCAAATTTTACATGTTTGTCAAATTATTTGATAGTATGCAGCTTTGTTTGACGCGTTTGTCAAACAATCTACGTGTTTGATAAAAATCTTGATTGATCAACTTGTTTGACGTGTTTGACCAACAAGTTTGAAGGTGAGCGGCGGTGTTGTGTTTGTCAAACAAGCTCTATTAAATTGCCCCGAAATGAATAGTAAATTTGATAACATTTTTGCGAATCTCTGTACGAGCAACTTTTTTTCCGTAATTTTCATTATTTATTCTATGTTTAGCCAAGTTTTATCTAATAAAATTATTTTATGGGAACCACTAGTGTGACAAACTACGGGTAAGTTTTTCAAATTTATTTGAGCTTTGGTTTGATCGTTTAAGCTATTGTTTGATGAAAACGTGAAGTTTGACAAACAAATTTGTCAAACAAATTTGATCGTTTACAGGGTGCTTAACATTTTTGCCACTTGAAGCAACTTCGCCTCAAGTTGATTCGTATAGCAATATTTTATTATGGATATTATATATTGTATAGGGTAAAAGCCCCGATTATGGAACACTATTTTTAGGTATTTCATCAAACTTGCTTACAAAAATTAATAAATGAATTAAACACCCATTTTTTTTTCTTAATAAGCATGAAACCAAGTTTTTTTAATCCAATGAATATGTTTTTAAGAAAATATAACCCAAAAATTTTGATTTATTAATGTTTTGTTTTATAATTTGTTGACATCTATAAAAAAACGGACAGAAAATATTAACACCCTCTAAAAATCAGCACATTGACACCTAAAAAAGAACACGTATGTACGAACATGAGATACATCAGATACATCTTTTGCCATCTTTTCACTCTATGACATAGAGTGACATCTAGTAGTAAATAGAATGTCAAATTAAAAAATATAGAATGGTTTAAATATTCGATAAAATAAACGACCAAAATCACAGAATATACCAAAATACCACAGAAAAATACTATATTTTGTTTCGCCATCTATGTATTTTGGTAAAGTTCTAATCAATTCTAAACCTTCTAAACTAACTTATCAAAATGGCGACAATTTTTCATTATTAATAAAATTTTGCAACTTAAATCAATATTTTTTTATTTATCAATTGACGATACGCTCCGAAATAAAAAAAAATATTAAAAATTTTACGATTTTAAAGCAGTAAGTAAATATTTTAAACTCAAAAAGAAATTAAAGCTATTTATAATATAAATTTTTAGTTATTTTACGTACATGATTTTAGTTAAATACACAGGTTATATGTGTACTCAAAGAAATACACATATATATAAATTACATTTAAACCGAATAAAAAGATGATTTAGCTCTTATAATCTCTTAACTGGACTAATAAAAATTATTTGTATAGTTTTATTGCGCTAACTTCGAAAATTAACTGAAAAATGTTGAAATTTATAAGGCATGTGTTTCTATAAATAAGCATTGATCAAACGCAAAAGAGACACATTTAGCAAAAACTGTTTAATTTATATATGTATTTCTTTAATTAAGTAAAGAAACATTAAATGTGAGATGAATTTAAATTGAAAAACAATCATTCTATTAATAATAATTTTTGTTATCAGACGTTTCTTTCAGAAATAACTTCATTAAGATATAAATGTCAAAACTGTTTTTCTATTGGATCGCGTTCCACAAACGGGGCTTTTACCCTAACCGTCAACTTGAATTTTTCATCTTCGCGTATTAAAATTATTTCTTACCTATCTATTTTTGTGGAAATGTAGGTCATGAAAAAAGAAAAATTCATTCTAAAGTAAACGGTTAGGAAATAGAAAATTTAATTTGTTTACTTCACTTATTTCCGTTTTCATTATGACGTATAATCATTTTTTCGTGTACAGTGCGTCTCCAATTTATGTCCCAAAGACAGAATGTCTTTTGCACAGATCAACTAGATTAAGTGTACATAATATAAAAATCTGTCGTTCGTAAGGTGCAGCGTTGTGCAACTTACACCGCCTCTGATTTAGTTTGTTACTGTTCGTCACATCGTTCACATCGTTCTTAGGTGTCATTGTTTTTTTTTTTAATCAACTCGTGAAATTTAAACAGAAAAAATATGAAGTGTGTCGTATTTAAGTGCAAAAATTCTCAAAATAAAGGGATATGTTTCTTAAATTAAAAAATTTGGGGGACAGGTCTACTTACACTGTCAACTTCCCATTGGGTGTCCTTAAAGACTAGAAACTACTGTACATAAATAATTCTTTTTCCATTTCGGGCAACTTCTCCCCTGGGCTTCCGATAGACGTTTTGCCCCTTGCACCATACCGAGGGCTTCGTCTTCTGTACCTAAGGGTGGGGGCTCCACCCTTATCAAACAAATGATAACATCATTTGTTCTCAAGATATGTAAGACAAAGTATATTTCAAAAACAGTTTATTTCGTTTTTTTTTTTTTTTTTAAATTTTATAATAATATACTGGCGTTTTTAACATCAAGGAAGGTTCTTAGGCCATTATATAATAATGTTATGGTAAAAAATCCATATAATCTGTGTTATCTTAGTAAAGTTAATTCTGTTTTTTTACCACAAAAAACAAACCGCTAATCAACACAATTGCTGAAAAACAATTTGCTGAAAACTTTATCCGGTCTTCATTTTTTGATTACGCATCTAATGAAATTAGTCCGGAGTTGGTATCATCATTTGTTCTCGAGATATGCGAGACGAAAAAAAATTCACGAACGAACGAACGAACTAAGGAACGCACGCACAGACATCACGCTAAAAACGATAGATTCGGATTCTAGTGACCTTGAAACGTGGAGATATGTCAAAATTAGCGATTCGTAAAATCGGACCCATTACAATAACTTCCTATGGGAAGTTAATAAATTTATTTTTAATTGTTGGTTGTTAGTCACATAGGTCGGCCATGACAGTATACATTATATATATGTATATGCAAGGTGCCCAGTCATACATACACTATATTGCACATAGTGAAAACCAATGTATTAAAAAAATATATAATATATGGGAACGCAAAATTTTTAATGCGGCCCGCGGAGTTATGATGCGCTTCCAAAGTGGCCCGCAAGATCATTTGGGTTGGCCACCCTTGAAATAGAAGATTGGTATCTTTCTTTATCTGTGGTCTTTTGTGAATTTTCTAAATATGGTCTAGTGGAGTATCTGCTGCTACTTCAGTAATTTAATTAGTTAGTGTAGCCTAAACACAAATAGACAAAGTAAATAAATATAATTAATCAGATTCTCAGCTGTGCTATTTTAAACAGTTATAAATGTAATGAATTCGTCTGCAGCAGTATGAGAATCCGACCAGCTATTTACATACTTTGTTGACCTACGTTATGTTATTAACTTATTAGTGTGACAGTTATGGCGGTTATGGCGATAATACTATATTTTATAACAAAGTTTATTTAAAAGTTTTTCTCTTCAAAATGAAAAATAATTATATTTTACAGTGATGAGTTTTAAACCCTAAATAAATCCTAAATAACTTTAAATGCCAAATGGTGGAGTTAAATTATAAATGGATAAATCACTTTTTAACACTAAAGGAAAAACAGCTTTTCCTTTTCTGTTATACATGGTCACTGATTTGGTTTGTATTTTCTACCATTTTTTTTTTTATCTTGACAAAAATGGTAGAAAATCGTTCTGCTGCCCCTTATTTTGTTCATTTTTGGATAATTATGTTATTCTTTATCAAAATTTAATGGTTTCATGTATTTAAGGGGTTTGCGATCTCTGACGTTTGAGGTGAAATTTATTTTTTTCGTATATCTTGAAAACTGTAATCTTGAAGTCAGAAATAACAGTCGACATATTTTTGCTTATTTTCGAAATATCAAGTTTAAAAATGGTTACCAGAAATAGACCATTAGTAGTTATATTTAAAATCAGACCCGACGAGAGGGTGGGGTAGCCGGGGTTGCAGCCCTGGGGTCCGTAGCGCTCAATTGGGGCCCGGGAAAAAGTAAAATCAGCTTTTTTTTACTCATCATTTATTTTTTGGGGAGAAATTTTTAAGAAATGTGCTTTTTTCTTGGGGCCCGCCATTTCTCTCCACGGCCCTGTTTAAAATGAATATACTGTTTTGTTATAATTCAAAAAATCGCACCCTAAATTTGGAATTTTGCAAGTGGAGCTTAAAAATGAAAATTGCTAAAAGAAACCTCAGTCTTTTTAACGCTAAATGGCTAAAGCCAACATCGAGGCCTTTCTAACGATAACCGCATACGATGTACGACATGGAAAAAAGATCCAAAAGTGTAGAAACTAAAAGGTTATAACGAAATTATAAGAATTCGTAGAGTTTTCTACAAAACCCTAGAAATGTAAATTTGTTTAATAAAAGTCATAGCACAGGTTCATTTTTATCGTAAACAAATCTAAAAATAGAATGCTTTACAATAATTAAACAAGAAAAATCATAAAAGTAATTTTGATACTTTTTTTATTGAAAATTTCAACATAAAATGACGTTTAATAATTAAGTTACAGTTTTATTTGCAAATATAAGATTTTTATTATCTTGCAAAGACTAGCACAAATAAACATCATAATAAATACTATGGTTTTGAAAAAAAAATCAAATCCAGTATTTAAAAAAAAAAAATACTTTTTTCAAACAAAAGCTCATAGTTAAGTAGAGAATAATCGAGATTCAAGTAAGTGTAATCCGGAAATAGGTGAAAAGAAATGGTTCGTGGAATGACCACCTGAAGAAGTGGTACAGAATCGCTAGTTTGGGGATTAAAAGTGGACAAACGGTGGTCCCATACCCGTAGGAAAATAATTTTTTATTACTCATGCGGGAGAAGTACTAACTTAGCGCACACATTTCTGTACGCAAAATAGCGGTTTGCCCACTGTACTCTTTCCGCATACTTTTTTGCGTGTGGAAAGTAACTTTCCACACGCAAATTGACAATAAAACACGCAAAGCCGCCTCTTAATTTTTCATTTAATAAATATTTCATAATTATTTCTATAGAAACCACCAACAAAGTAATTTAAACGATAACTAATTCAGAAAAAAAAGACGAACACTTAAAAATATTATTTTAAAAAGTAATAAAAATGTCAAAAATAGTGATAATAATAGAAAAAAGTATGTGAACTCAAACGAATGAGCGCACTCACTACGTTCGTGCGCTCAACTTCGCTTTCGTGGGCAATCAACAATTTCCCGCACTTATTGCACGGTATACTATTTACTATGCATTTATGTATATTTTTTGACATAAATGTTGAACATAAAGATATTTCCTTTTGGCAGCACATTAAATAATCCCAGAAGAGAATCGTAGAAAATTCAATTTAGCAAAAAAATTTTTCGTTATATTTTAGATAGTTTGAAAACAATTGGATATTGTATTGAAAATATGTTATAGTGGTTTCATTATTAATGATCTTATTCTAATATATCTCGGTAGAATTATCAAAAGTATGTTAATATTAAATTTTTTTTATTTGTTTTTATATAACAGTACCTAATCAGTCAGTATTGTTGCTTACAATTAGTAGTAATATATTTACCGTAATGAGTAAAAGTATGTATGTAGGTGAGGCAGTTCTCGTAAATATACATTAACCAGAATATATGGTACTTTTAAGAGATCATTTTATTATTATTTTACATACAATGAGTTCTGTATACATTTCGGGTAACATAATTTAAAAAAAAAAAATATTTTAACAATTAACATTCAAAATTTGTGTTTTAATTATCATTTTAATAATAATAATACTTAAAAATAATTTTATTGTGCTTTGTAATTAAGCTTTACAATTAGGTTGGCTTTACAAATTGTTTTATATTAATATAATTTTAATGAAATTATATTAAAATTATCTAATTAAAAATATTTTAACAAAACTATATTTTTAATAATACAGTTTTATATTTAGTCAAACTTTCCGTTTTCCTGATTATCTTTCAGTTCTAATTATGTTAAGGTGCCATCACAGTGTGATGATCCGAAAAATAGTCAATTTTCGCAATTTTTTTCGGATGAATAGGATGGAGGAATGAAGATGAATTTAAAAAAAAAAATCATCCCCATTCCCCCATCCTATTCATCGGACCACTAGTGTGACATTTTGAAAAAATTTGAAAATTTTTTTTGCTTGTTTTAATAGTCTATACCTTTAAAAATAACATACTAAAATTTCAAGTGCGTATCTCAAATAGTTTTTGAGTTACAGCCACCTGAAGAGCGAATTCTGTTTTTCATTCTTAATTTTGAGATATTGAGAAATGTATGAAGGAGTTTCTGGACGTATGGAGGAGTTTCTGCCAGTCACATGTTGTGGAGAAGCTAGACGCTGGCACATTTAAACGACTCATCTAGTTTTATTATGACCGTTAGAGTGATTACATCGTAAATAATTTTAATAAAAATTCTCAGTGATTAAAACTAAAAGGTAAAGTAGCGAAAAACTACATTTTTCAAATTTGCTGCAATTATAACTCGAAGACAAATCATCCAATCGATTTGATTCTTATTGCAGCTTCTTTTATATATATTTCTTCGTACCATGAACCTCCAGTTTTCCGATCGAATAAAAAATGTAATTTTCGCAAGTCAAAAACCATCAAATTTTCACGCAAAATTTGAAACTTTTTTTCTATTGAGGTTCACGGTACGGGCCTTTCTAGTTTAATAGGCTTTTTATTTTTTTTGATTTCAAGCACTGTGAAGGTCGCTACAACTTCAGCAGTGGGGGAACTTTTTTTTTGGGGCCTTGGGAGATCTCGAATAACTCACTGAATTTTCAATTTTTTTTGTCCAAAAATTTTATCTTGTATTTATTATATATCAACGAATATATCCTTAAAATATCAAAAACATTCCACACAGTAGTTTTCTTTAAAAAAATTCCCAAGAATCACCTTTTTTTTAGGCAGTCACACTAGTGGTCCCACTTAAGTGCTTCACTTCGTTGTTAAGCGGCGGTCCTGTACTCCTGTGACTGCTCCATAAGATTTGGAAGGAAAGAGGTTGGTGTACCAACTGCTGGAGCTTCCGGCTGGGAATTCCACATTCCACTTATAAGAAGTTTCTCTTCCTCACATAAAAAAAAAAGTTTCACTTCACTGGGTCTTTAACTTTTAGTATTCAAATGGATTATGGTGGGAGTGCTGGGAATAAACATTTTACATAATTATTTTACCATAGATAAGATTGCAACGAGTAAGAATGTTATTTAATCCTTAGCAGCCTTTATGATAGCACTAATTGATCAGTTTCAAATCATCATTTTATCATGTGTAAGGTATTTTCGTAACATTTCATCGCTACGAATGAGATTAATGAGATTGTTAACAGATAAATCCTTACTAATATTATAAATGCGAAAGTGAGTTTGTTTGTTTGTTTGTTTGTTTGTTTGACTGGCTTTCACGCCTCAACAGCTTAACCAATCAACTTGAAATTTTGCACAGATGTTGCTTCCGGGCCAGAGACGGTTATAGGCTGCTTTTTATTTCGGGAAAATATTTAATTCTTGAGGGAAAATGCATTCAATTACAACAGCTAACTATTAAAAAACGGATAAATGATTTCAAACTTTGTATATTGCTAACAGAAAGGATGAGAAAGGAAACAAACTACTTTATACCCCGGGAAATTTCCCGTGGGAAATTTCTCGTGGAAAATTTCATTCCTGTGGAAAAATATATTTTAAATGAAACAAAAAATGATAATAGACAAATATGACAATACACAGCGATAAACATAGGTTATTTTTTATCCCGATAAAATATCTCATTCCCGAGGGAAAATGTATTTAAAACGAAACAATGAAATAACAACTATTACAAAAAAGCATGATTGATTTCAAACTTTGCATATTGCTTACAGAGACGATGAGAAAGGACACAGACTACTTTCTATCCCGGGAAAATATCTAACTCCCGTGGAAAGTCTTATTCCCGTGGGAAAATATATATTCAAAACAGTATAAAAAATAATCATTGATTTCATTTGAACTTGGCATGTTGTTAAAGGAATGTTATAGTCAATTTTTTGCCCGGCGAAAATATTGTATTTCTGTGGGAAAATTCCAAAGAAAAAGGTAATAATACCTACTCGACGCGTAATAGCGACGTGATGAAAGTAGACTTTATATGTTTTAACTAGATGCCATAATTTCAAAAGCCACGCAAGCGAAGCCGCGGGTAACAGCTAGTACTAAATATTTTCAACATCTTGTATATATCAATGCACACCACATAGTGAATTGACTTGACATGAATAATACATTATTTGACTTATAACGACTTCCGAATGTATTCACAAAATTTTAACAACAGTCTCTTTATCATTAGTATAGTTTAACGGGAGATATAACTGAACTATATCTTGTATAAACTGTATACATATGTATATCGGTAAAAAAAAAATAAAAAAAAATAAAAATTATTAGACAGAAAAAAGTTAAACGGAACTGTATATTTACAAAAGTTATTTTTAAACGACCTTTCTATCTTTTGTTTCAAAAGTAATTCCAACCTTTTTTTTTGTAATATACATTAATATATGACACAAATTCAACAGTTTGCAAATATGGAATACGAAATGGGGAAATGAATTTTAAAGTTTGAAAATAAGTTATGAAATTCTATTATTAATCTGCTGATTAAAGTTATAGAGGGTGATAATTGCTTTATAACTGTAAAAAAAAATTGCAATAAATTTGTCAAAAAATGATTCATATATAAAAGTTAGGAAATAGTATATTGTACAATAAGTGGGAAAAGAGGCTTATATCTCATGAATATGAGTTTGTTGCGCGATTAGACCAAGAGCTACCGGCCGATTTGCCATGGTCATTTCAACACGCGTTAAATTAAGAAGATAGAATCTTGGATACTTACTCTACACAGAAATTCAGTTCTGGCAAGCCTATTCGACTCAACCTGGCCGAATAGACTTGCCAGAACTGAATTTTTATGTAGAGTAAGTAGTATCCAAGATATAATTAATTTAGTAATTTAACGCGTGTTGGAATGACTATTGCAAATCGGCCAGCAGCTCTCCTACACGGAGAGAAAATTCCTATAAAAATTACTGTGCTCAGCACTACAATCGACGTGTAAAAGGCGAACATATTAAATTCTGTAAGGTAAAAATATAAAGATTATAATTAATCATAAAAAATTTAAAGGATGGAATGTTCTTTTCGTAATATTATCTCCGTAAAATTTGTAAAACAGCACAGTAAAAAGTTCCATTACCGACAAAAAAATAATTTTTAATTGTGTTTATTAAAAAAATTACCATGCTAACATGCTAATAATAGAAAGAAAAAAAAAACAGAAAGAAGGTTGGTTGTGTTGGGAACGCTGTAATGAAATGTACCTCACTCAGCGAGTTAGGCGAGTTACATGCGAACCATAGGTGTGGACTGTGGAAGAAACTTTGTCAGACAGCTCGCATCAAGCACCTTGATGCAGCTAGTAGTCAGTTGCTTTTACACTCTCTTAGGATGATGTCATCGTTTAATTCATCTTTTTGTTATTTACCTATCTTTAGTATATGTATTAGAATTATATTGTTGGCAATCATTTTTGTATACATGTTTTTACAGGTACAGTGCAACCAATATAAGGTCGCGAGTCAGATGCGCAAATGAAAGAGTACGACAACAAGAATTAAACTATAATATACATGCATAAGAGTGTGATAAAAGTTGTGTTAGCACCACATTAAATTTTACCATGCTAGCACATATTTTTTATTTTGGTCGTCGATCGCGCACGGATTATAGGAGAGTATGGTAATTTTTCTGAAATTTTCTCTACAAAAATTATAGGATTTTTCTCTCTGTGTACTATTATTGTTGCTATGAAATTATAGTTACTATATTGTTGCTATGAAATTATATTATATACCTCTTTTCAGATACAATTGATCATGAGTTTTCGTTAAAAAATTAAATAATTCTTATATTCGAAACAAATCAATCTTGTATTCTTTTCTAAAAATAAACTGCAAATCTAAAAATTACATAAATGCAATAATAAAAGAGATAAAGCCAAGAAAACGGAAATTATTTAAATTCAAAGTGACGAAGCATGGTTAAATTTAACTGAAATGAACCATAGTTACTATTGTTTCTATCCAAATTATTACTTGCCATAAACTTCACTGTCGAAATATCGAAACTAAAGAAATATCGAGCTTGTTTTGTGCCACTTTGCGATAGCAATACAAAAATAAATACGGAAAAAATGTCCCTCAAGATTTTGAACGTCGAAATCAATGAAACAACCATCAATAATATTTTCTACTAAATTTTAATAATTTTGACACTTTTGACATATTACCTTTATGACGTCACAGACATCGTGATTTTTTGTAGTGCCGTTTTTAACCAAATGATATTTTTTAAAATTTTTCAAGTTTTAATTAATTTATTATTTATTACACATATCACTTTTAAAAAATTTTTCGTATCGATTATTAATATTATGTATGATGTAGAATTGAAATAAAATAAAAAAAAATTATATTTATTTTTTATTCAAAAACCCAATTCAGAAATGACCCGCCTTGATTAATTTCATTAAGTAGTTTAATAGAAAATAATTGAATAATTACTTAATATTAAATTTCTTTAGTTAAAAACTCTTAACTGTATTTGTACGTGTGGTTACTATAAACAATAGCCATAAATCCATATCAGTATTTATTTAGTAATTGTAAATCCTCCAATAATTACTGTAAGATTAATTGTTCAAAATTATGATCCAATTTATAAACTGACCCACTGCCGGTAACTATAGAGTATTATTCTGTCAGTTTTATAATTAGCATCATATCTCTGGTTTGATCTACTACTTGTGATATAATATTGAAAACAAATAATATACCTACAATAAATATTAGTAGTTTTGAAGGTCACAATACAAAATTTAAACCTACGTGTGTACATTCTTTGTGAAAATACGGTAGTCACCCGTTCAAGTTTGCATGTGAATAATATTATTATAGAATTTCTTATAATTATAATATGCTAATTACTTCAGACATCGGAAAGAAAAGTTCCATTATTAAAGTTGCATATTATGTATACGTACAACTATCTGAGGTTTTTTAACACACTCCGCACACACACGAGTGCGTCCAGCATTGAACAATATAGTTACTTGATCAGTACAATACTGTATAAGAATTATTATTTGTTATTTAATAGTGGCCATTGAAATATTAGTTTTTGTAAAATTTGTAAAGAATTAATACAGCAGACCATGCAATAGCATAATGTAACTATAAAGCTCAAGGACAAAAGATTGAATCCTACTGTTGACGGTTAGCAAAAAGGCTAGTTATTCTCTCAAAAAAATTTAACGATAGTAAAAGATAACGGGTTTAAGGGGGGGGGGCAACCACGTTAGGAGGCTCATTTTCACTGATTATTTAGGATTTTTTTGGGTGGGAAGAATTACTCAGAATTTAATCAAATTTTGTCATAATTTCACTCGTATTTTGAACAACTTTTCCGCCAATTTTTTTTCACGAAAAAAATTTGGCGGAATGAGGCGGAAAAATCACATAAAGAAGGTTTTTTTTATTTACAATTACTCTATGTCAACTAGTTTCCGAGAAAAACGTACTTTTGTAAATGAAAATTCGCTATGTTATGCAGGATGCTGCGACAGGGGTATTTTTAGCGAATTTCCAGAATGGAAATTCAGCTATTACAGTAGGTTTCATGACGCGACTTGAGCCCGGCACTATCGCAGAAATTTGTTTTGAGGTCCCTAGAACCCAAAAATAACATTCACTGAAATTTATATATATATATATATATATATATATATATATATATATATATATATATATATATATGTATGTATTTATGTATCAGCACGATAACTCTCGAATGAAATGTCCTAAGTTTACGAAATTTGGTGACAACGTTGGAAGTCCAAAAATCTTGGATGAGTTCTTCAGCCAGACACGTCGGATGCCAGGAACATGGTTTTTGTTCTTGCAAAAAATTAATCTTTTGCCAAAATTTTCACTTATTCAAAAATTTTTGCCAAATTTTTTACACCATTTAAAAGAGAAGAAAAAATTACATAAAAAAGGTCTTTAAACTTTTTTTCTATGTCAACTAGTTTCCGAGAAAAACGAATTTTTATAAACTGAAACTCGCTATGTTACGCAGGATGCTGCGACGGGGGTATTTTTTATTTATGGTGTTAAGTTATTCCTCTAGGAGCAAAGTCATTCTGTACGTCTTACGGTATACAAAAATTGCTCTATAACTTCTAGCGAAAAATGGTGTCAATCGATTTATATAAAATAATAATCCTGTTCAGACAATTCACATCGTGTTCTCAATATTAAAGCGGGCGAAGTAAAATTAATTATCAAAAAAATGGATGCTGTATTAATAAAATAATAATTAATTAAATCGATGTATTTATTGTACGGTTATGTTATTCTCTTTCGTACCATTATACCACGTTTATTTTTTCTCTATTGTCTGCAAATATTTACTGTATTTTGTGTATTCTATGATGTAGGTAGGTATTGTACATTTTGTTGTCTATGGTTGTGTGCTACTTAAATGTATAATTATTTATATATTGTATTTTCTTTTACTTAATAAAGATGTTTGAGAGTTGATTTATTACAATTTCTTTATAAAATGAAACGCTTCATTTCATATTGAAATTGTAACATACTTAGGACGCGACGGACGCACCGCGGAATAATAACAAACAAAAAAAAAATTTATCAGTCACCACCATCAATCATACAAATTTTTGAAATAATTAACATCAGTTTGGTCTAGCCTGCGAAGGCACTGGTACTTGGACTAGTAAGTTGAGTGCTTATTTTATCGGGAAGATTTTTCTGGAGTTTCTCTTTTAAATTTTAACCCCCTACCACTTTATTGGCCCGCCACTCACATTATGAATATAACGTAATCGTAAAATTGTGTATCAAGTGTAAAAAAATCGACAAGCGTTTCCCAACTTTTTTTTTTGATAATTTTGTGCAGACTGGTTACATATAGCATCAGATATGACAATAGGGTTCTTGACTGAAGTTACGAAAATATTCTAAAAGCATTGTTTTTCCATATCAATTAAGTGATTTTTTTATTTTCGACAGATTCTGTAAAAAATCATCAAAAAAAATAACCCTACAATTTTAAATGAGAAAAAGGCGGGAAAAACACCTCACTATAACGACGTCACAGTTTTAAACAATTAAACGTCAATTTCACTGTTTATAACCTCAAAACTTTGATTATATTCATAAAATGTCAAAGTAAAAGCAAGTATTTATTAGAATTCTGGTCGATTATTATTACTATATATATATAAGCTAATAAAAATATTCAAAAGAAAACACAATTTCATCTCACCGATGAAAATTATCAAAATCGACATATCTAGCTACAAAATGTTACGTCATATTCAAAAAATGGCGCGTTTTCACAAATTTGAATATTTGTTGAAAAATGGCGAATTTCAAAATAAAATTTCTAAATAGTTATCAAATTATTTTATGTTTCATCATTAAAATTGGACATATGTAATGATAATGCATAGAATTATTTAATATTTGACACAAATTTTAAATACAGTCAAGTACCGTATTATCAGTTTTCTAAATTACATTTATATTTAGTTTTATGAAATATCGCTTGCCAGCCACTTGGCCCACCATGTAATTCGCGGATAAATATTGACACTTTCTTAAGTATTAGAGAAAAGTTTAAAAACAGTTCTTGAAATTGAAATAGATTTCTTGCAGCCTCTGGAAAAATTCCCGCCATTAATTGGAATATCACTAAGTCTTGTAATATGAAGTGTCGTTTTGCGACCACTTGGTCTACCATGAAATTTAAATAAATATAAACACTTTTTTAAGCATTACAGAAATGTTTAAAAGCAATTCTTTAATTTGAAATAGAATTCTTGTAGCTGGGAGTCATTTTCAACGTTAACTGAAATAACATTAGGTCGTGTAATATGAAATGTCGTTTTCTGACCACTTGGTCTACCATATAATTCAGATAACTCTTGGCAATTTTTTAAGCATTACAGAAATGTTTAAAAACAATTCTTTAATTTAAAATATAATCCTTGTAGCCTGGAATCATTTTCAGCGTTAGTTGAAATAATATTAGGTCGTGTAATATGAAATGTCATTTTCCGGCCAGTTGGTCTATCATCTAATCCAGATAAATATCGGAAATTTTTTAAGCATTATAGAAATGTTTAAAAGCAATTCTTTAGTTTTAAATAGAATTCTTGTAACCTGGAGTCATTTTCAACATTAACTGAAATAACATTAGGTCGTGTAATATGAAATGTCGTTTTCCAACCACTTGGTCTACCATTTAATTCAGATAAAACTTGGTAATTTTTTAAGCATTACGGAAATTTTTAAAAGCAATTCTTTAATTTGGAATAGAATTCTTGTAACCTGGAATCATTTTCACTTTTAGTTGAAATAATATTAAGTCGTGTAATGTGAAATGTCGTTTTCCGACTACTTGCCCTACCATTTAATTCAGATAAAACTCGACAATTTTGTAAGCATTACAAAAATGGTTAAAAACAATTCTTTAGTTTTAAATAAAATTCTTGTAGCCTGGAATCATTTCCACCCTTAGTTGAAATAACATTAAGTCGTCTAATATGGAATGTCGTTTTCCGATCACTTGGTCGAGCAGATAATTCAGATAAATATCGGAAATTTTATAGAAATATTTAAAAGCAATTCTTTAGTTTTAAATAAAATTCTTGTAGCCTGTGAAATAACATTAAAGTCGTATAATATGAAATGTCGTTTTCCAACCACTTGGTCTACCATCTAATTCAGATAAAACTTGGTAATTTTTTAAGCATTACCACCGTGATTTTGGAATAACATTAATACATGTAAAATGAAATGTCGTTTTCCGACCATTTGAGCGACCATAAGTATATAAAGTTAGACCTATCAACATAATTGCCTACTTCAGTATTGTATGCAGTGGTTCGTGGTTTATTGTTTTCTGTGTTTAAAGGTGCTCATCCACCGAAAAAACATTTGCTTCAAATGTTTGTAGTTGTTTGCAAATATTTGCAACTGTTTTTAACTGTTTGCGAACACACTGTCTCCACTGAATGAACAGTTACAAACGATAAACCGTTTGCGAATGTTTGTAGCTGCTTCACGTATTTTTATATTTCTATATAAATACATTAGATACATTATGTATATGTCACATACCGTCTCTAGAAAAACACAAAAACGAATTCCCTTTGACGTACCGACTTTGGTCGGAACACTGACAAACATTAGCAAACAATTGCAAACATTTGTGACGATCGTCTCCACCAAACAAATTTTGTGTTCGAAAACATTTGCAAACAGTTTGCGCGCTTGATGGATCCACACCTTAATACGTCAGTATTGACTTTGGAAAGATAAGGAAGATTTATTTTCTCTAGACCGGTCGCATATATTTCTCTAAACGTGTGTTCTCGTCCCGTGAATCAAAGCCCTTAAGCTTTTTGATATTGAAATTTAAAATTAACTCTTTTCTGAAAGAACTTTCACTTCCATCAAGTTCACATGAAAATAAAAGAAAAAAAAATCAATCGAGAGCAATCTTCAGTTACTATTAAATAACTGTTGATTAAAAATTTAATTAAAATTTAACATAGGTACCTAATATTTAAATATATATCAACGAATTTGTGTAATACGTATTTTGTGGTACCCAAATAACATAACTGGTAATTAACATAATATACGGCTGTGTATATTAAGAGACTCACCTTTATTTCATTATTTAACATCTAAATATAATTTTCTGGTTCAAAAATCTCATTCTTGTTTTCTTTTATTTTCAGTGTTTCTATCGTCACTGGTGGTGATGATGATCGCAATGATGATGAGCTAAATACAGATCGTGGTAAGTTGTTAAAGACCACTTTTGTTTTTATTTTATACATTTTGTAAATTCTTTCAACGTTAATCAGACAAAAATATAAAATAAGCAGTGCTAATAATCTATTCGGGTGATTACAATAAATTGTCATTTCGGGAAGTTGATAAATAAATAAAATAACTGTTTCAAGGGCTTCAACTTTTTCAGGAAATAGATAAATATATTGATTTAATTGGCGAGGCGTCCAATATGTAATTTCAATGTAATCTTTTTTTTTCTTTTTACCGTTTTTAGGCGCTTGTTTTAATTTTTCCGAGTTTTAATTGTGGTATTATTGAAAACAATAAAAAAAAAAACATTGAATCTTAGGAGGATGATGACAGTTTGCTGATTTCCTACCAGATGTACATATCTTTTACCATTGACTTTGAGTTATCAATCTTTTGTCTAATTCTTACAATAACTAAACGTTATCATTCCTAGAAAAAGACTGGTTTCAACCGTTTTCAGTTAAGATTAAAATTTAACTTGGAGAGTCAAGACTATTAAATATAAAATAGCATGGTTATCGTTTTTGGAAAATCTAGGAAATTGATACGTCAGGGAAATTCTTACATAAAAGAGAGAACTTAGAAAAATTGGCAATCAAGAGTGGTTCAACTATGAACGAATTTACTTATTGTTGCATTATTAATGTATTATTTTGTTGAGTTCACTTGAATGCAACTTACAGTGATTCAGCAGTTCTTAGACTTTGAAAAGCGGTAACACTTTTGGTGGTCCTTTTTTGTGCAGTTTTTTTTTGTGACTTTATGCGATTTTTTTTAAATTTGTTTTTGCAAATGCCCGTTAAAGTGCATAATGAGAAAGGAAAGTAAGGAAAAGTAAGAAATTTGAACATTAATTTGAGATAAAGTTACATATTGACTATTTTTAAGCATTTAATCAGTACATTGGATAAGAATATAATAGTCCAGTAGCACTAATTTTAAGCCCTATCTCACTAAACATTAATTTTAGAATAGACATAAAAATTTTTTAAAAAGAGATTCTTGTAGGGATTGCCGAGGAGAACATTTGTACAAAATGTTAACTCCCGGAAATGTTTTTTTTATATTGTTTAAACAATATTCACCGCTTACGTGGCGAAAACGGTGATAGAACATTAAAAAGTGTTAAGACCTTTTTTGTAGAGAATCGAATTCTCTACAAGAAAGTCTGCGAGAGCACCTGTCTATCTTGTACAGGTGAAAAAATACAGCGCTCCAAACGCGCACTCAAAAATCCACTTTTTCGAGCGTTCCGGCAGGGTGTGCCGTCCGGAACCTTACTGGAACGCTTGAAAAAGTGGATTTTTGAATGCACGTTTGGAGCTATGTATTTTTTCACCTGTACAAGAGAAACAGGTGCTCTCGTTGACTTCTTTGTAGAGAATTCGATTTTCTACAAAAAAGGTCTTAACACTTTTTAATGTTCTATCACCGTTTTCGCTACGTAAGCGGTAAAAAGGTCAAAAAACGCTATTCATAAATGTTTAAACAATATAAAAAAACATTTCCGGGAGTTAACATTTTGCACAAATGTTCTCCTCGGCAATCCCTACAAGAATCTCTTTTTAAAAAATTTTTATGTCTATTCTAAAATTAATGTATATAGATAAAATTTAGTGCTACTGGACTATAAGTTATTGCATCATTAAGTTTCATTACATATGTATTTATCGAAATTTTGTAGTACTATAAAAATGAAATAACATATGCCCATGTGTGAATTAATGATTTATCTTGCTTAGAAAAGCAACTTCTTAGGAAATCATGAGGTTTCGAGCGTTTTTTTTTTTATAGTCTGGAGCGAACAATACTTTTTATAGCTTTTTTTAAAGTTTTCGAATATTTTTATTTTTACGTATTTTTTTTATTCGGTCCCTGTCCACCGCATAAAAAATGTTATACTTTATACTTATCAATATAATGGTCAGGGAAAATCCTCAAAAATGTGTATTGCATGGAAATAATTGTAGCATACAAGCTATAAAATCGAATGATATTGTTAAATTAATGAAATTAATGTTAATTAAAATCACAAAGTGATTGAAAAAATTATCCGGATCGGCCGGGAATCGAACCCAGGATCTTCTGGTAACTAGCCAGACGTGCTAACCTCTACACCAACGATCCCATGCTCGGCAAGCGGCCGAGCCGGACACCCATTCAATCACCTATGTGTATTAGTAGAATCAGAGAGAGTACTAATACACATAGGTGATTGAATGGGTGTCCGGCTCGGCCGCTTACCGAGCATGGGATCGTTGGTGTAGAGGTTAGTACGTCTGGCTAGTTACCAGAAGATCCAGGGTTCGATTCCCGGCCGATCCGGATAATTTTTTCAATCACTTTGTGATTTTTAATTTACATGTGGTTTTTGGTCATACTATACCAAAGAAATCGAGTGCTTAAGGTAGTTGGTCGATAAAACGATTTTTTCAAAGGAATTTAACGAAACTTCTCTAGATGTTTATTTAATACAATACCAATAATACGAGTCCTTACCAAAAAAATTGACCACCCCAATTTTGAGAAAAACGACTTCAAAATTTTGTAATTTTAACATGGACTCTTATGGGAAAACTCTATTTTTTTTGAATAAAATGAAAACGTGTCAAAGGAATTTGATAAAAATTTAATATGTTATTTAATACAAAATTACAAACCATATTTAATAAGAAATAAAAGTTATTGACCACGCCGTTTTTGAAATATAATTTAAAAACATCATTTTACAACGTTTTAACAACGCTTTTTCAAGAATTATTTTAAATTGTTACAGCATAAGCGCGCGGAAATTCAAAAAAACAAGTGATATACAAATATAATAACTGAAGAATATTAATACATTATTTTATTTTTGATAAAAGAACATTTTTTTGTTGAGATATACTTTTGTACCTGACTATCTCAGAGCAACTACGTTAAAGTTTCAGTTTAGCTGAACGATTAGTGAACATATCAATACTGCGTGTGTTGAAATGCAAACAAAAGTTTGTCATACGTATAGTAGTGTCTCACAAGCACTCGATAATATTTGAAATTGAAATTAATGTTACCAAAATTTATACTCTGCTGTATATAGGTGATATATAGGTAATATAAATAGAATAAACAATTCATGGGCATTGTCCTCGTATACATTTTAAAATATCTTTTGAAAGTAGTAGTGTAAATAGATTAGACATTTTAATACCTACTAAAATCATGTTCGTGCAAAAATACACTCCAATTTTTGTAACTGGACCCACGAATTTATTTGTGGAATAGTGTTTTGAGCGATATATTCATTACAAAACTGTATATCAATTGAAACATGGTTTTGTCTTAACAGAAAATTTTTTTAGAATTTTATCATAAAGTAAAAATTTTCTTGTTTTTGTATGTATTTTCGATTTTCAATGTTAGCAAAAATTTTTTGGTATTGAGTTTCATAGTTTTCTAGCATTTGATTATTGTTTTTTTTATTGCAGTTATACACATCTATAAAACAAGATTTTTATTAATTCATATAGCACCTGCGTTTTATACAGGTTGCGTTTTTTGAGAGTTGCCATTTTTATTATGGCTAAACTATTGTCTTAATCAAAAAATTGTTCAAATAATAGTTGTAGATACCGCTGGGGGTAATGGATTTCTATACCATGAGCTTTATAGCTCCTTTAATTTTTGAGCTATGATACAAATTTATACTTTTTTTTTAAATGGAACTATATTATATCAGTTTCCTTGCACAATCCCTGTTTTACTTTTACGCAATAAATTAATTCAAAAATCGGTTTGTTGGAAATTGATCAAAACAACATAGTGACAGAGTTCAATGCTTCTTTTCGGTATTCGCGGGTAAATACTTCGTCACACTGGCGATTTATGAACGTATTTTCAGTGAGGCGATAGGTAATTGCGCTCGCCACGTTCTTAACAACTTAAGAAGTCTGCCGGCGACATTATTAACGTAATTAGTGCGCATGTGCGTGTACAATGTTATGAGAATGTTGTGTCGCACACAGTGAGCTTGCTGCGCACACGCAACGAGTGCGTTCACTGAACACCTCGCTGGAAACATGCTTACAAGTCGTTAATGTGATTACAGCCGAACAATGATTAGGTCAGTGTACGTTTAAACGTGCGATATGCGGTTGCATTATTCTGATTTGTTTATGTAAACACACGGTATAAAATATGTATGTAGGTATTTACATATACAATGATTATTTAAAATGAATACTTAATTACGTCGAGGTGATATTTATATAACGTAATTACTTAATACTTTACCTTGCTTACATCTTTCAAGCAACCGTTTACATATGTATGTTTATAAGTAGACAAGTGGTACATAAATATTAAATACATACATATTCTTCAAAATATTCACGTCAGTCAAGTTGTAGACAGTAGACATATCATTTGCTGGTGTAAGGGTCCACATACACATCATTCCAAAACAACGTGTTTGAACGATGGGTAAAATCGTCGACGAAAACTGTTGAAAAGGTCTCAAAAAGAACCATTCGAAAGAGACAGTATTTCTAAATGAATATTACCACGTTCCTGATCATAACCAATAATGACAAACGCCCAAGGGCGTCCACACCCGGGGGCAGGGAGGGGGGCTGCGGCTCCCCTAGCTTTTAGGGAAATGTTTATTTTTGATCTTTAATATTGTATTATGTTTGGAGAAAAATTCCAAAGAAGTCCCGGTAAGAGGAAGAGTTTTTTTTTGCTCGTCAATACTGTTTCTGGAGGAAAATATAATAGAAAGTCTGACCCAAATAGTGAATAAGGAGCCCGGAAAAAGAAAAACGTTTTTTCTGCTCCTCACTTGAATTTTTAAGGAAATAATATTTAAAAAAATTTTTTGTGCCCTTAAAAGTCGCCATTCGCCATCCAAAATATTCAAAACTTTCCTTACTCCCAGTTCTATCCCCCCCTACAAATTTTCATATGGGTGCCCTTGCAAACGCCCTATTTTTATAACTAATACACTTTATATGAAATTCTTGACGTCGTACAGCATAATGTCTGAGTTTCCTAAGAAAATAATTTTCTAATAAAACTACGTTTAAGGTAATAGAATCTTTGCATACATACATATGAACTTATACCTACAGATACAAACACAGAACGGAAAGACTGGTCAAAATCAAAACCAAAATCAAAACAAAATAAAGAAAAAAAACAAGATAATTCACATTTTTCTCCGAAATTTTGAGGTTATGTTAAAAAGTGACCTTTACAAAAGTTGTAGATTTTTGCATGATCTATAACTTATTTGACGTCGACTTTCGCCGGAAATTGCAATAGTATCATTTTTCACCCTTTTGGGACCTCCAAATCAACCCTCCATCACCCCTGCTCACGTATTTATTTTTTTACGTTTATTATAAGCCTCTTTACCGTTTCCATTTATAAAAGTCTAGGTAGCAATTTTTTTTTCTCTGTGTGTAATTTGGTTGGACTACAAACAGATTTTTTTGAACGAGTTTTCAACCATACACACAACAGTTTTAAACGACAATTTTAGCCGTCGTTTTGGAATGATGTGTATGAAGACCTTAACTTACTCTATTCGAATACATTCGAGTGTAGCTTTTTTTCTTTTTACTTGTTGTGACGTAAAACTTGTAAAAAAAATCAACATTTAAATAACTAATAATTTCTTTACCAGTGAAGGAAACCTTGAAAAGAATGTGGCCGGTTCACTTACAATAATAATTAATTTTATAATGAATAGTTTTAATATGTAAATTTTAAATTTATTTGCCAGTCCCAGAAGTACTTTGAAATGAATTAATAAAAAGGTTAGAGAAAGTTATGGCGGTTATGGCTAAAATTCACTTTATCAAGAGTTTTGTTACCAGATTTTTTTATTGCGCAGGTGTCTAAGCATTAAGCAAGCCTCTGTTATGTTTTCTGCTTGAGTTTGGGTTTGGGTCTAGTACTACTGTATAACTACTTTAATGTTTTTAGGCGATCAATTATTTTGGTGTAAATAGTTCTTAGGTCTAGCTTACAATTATCATTTTTCTCGCATTTATTATTGCATTAAACTATTAGTATCGTTCATTGTCTGATTCAGTTGTAGAAAGGAAATTCATAATTTATTTAAATTTTGTTAAGTAATACATATTACCTGTATAGTATATTTTAGCATGCAATTATCTCTTTTGTCAACTGTGCCACAAATAAATTTCTTGTAATGATTTAATTGTATATTTGCATTTAAATATTGCATAATTTATTTACTGAAATTCTAATTTAGCTGCAACTGACTTTTATTATTTTCCTTTTTAGAAAAAGTTTTTGAACTCCTTATCCATTTTTTTTTAGTTATTTACTAGTAACTTGCCTGTACATGTAACATCCTTTGTTACATAACTTTTCCTGCGAGTTAAGAAATAATTATGAATCTCAAGCTGGCAGCTTCAGCTAATTAATCGTGTAATTGTTGCTTCTCTAAAATTCAAAGTTATTCATGAAGAGAATGTTGAAAGGATCAGCTCTGAATTTTTTTCTAATTTTTGGGGTGGTTTTGGAAGAGGTTAAAGGCCCAGAATTATAAAAAGATAGCCTCCGCTGGCTCTCTTTCTTTTATAATATTTAATCGTGTAATTGTTGCTTCTCTGAAATTCAAAGTTATTTACGTAGAGAATGTCGAGAAGATCATCTCTGATTTTTTTTTATAATTTTTGGGGTAGTTTTGGTGGAGTTTAGAAGCCAAGAACTGTTTATAGGCTCTTTTAAACAGTTCTTGGCTTCTAAACTCCACCAAAACCACCCCAAAAATTATAAAAAAAATTCAGAGCTGATCCTTTCAGCATTCTCTACGTAAATAACTTCGAATTTTAGAAAAGCAATAATTACACGATTACTTACTTGTAAACAAAAGAAAGCCAGCGGAGGCCATCTTTTGCAACTCTGGGCCTCTAACCTCTACCAGAACCACCCCAAAAATTATAAAAAAAAATCAAAGATGATCTTCTCGACATTCTCTACGCAAATAACTTTGAATTTTAGAGAAGCAACAATTACACGATTAATTATAAACAAAAGAGAGCCAGCGGAGGCTATCTTTTTACAACCCTGGGCCTCTCCAAAACCACCCCAAAAATTATAAAAAAATTCAGAGCTGATCCTTTCAACATTCTCTTCATGAATAACTTTGAATTTTAAAGAAGCAACAATTACACGATTAATTAGCTGGAGCTGCCAGCTTGAGATTCATAAATAATTCAGTCACTCTTTGATTTTATTCCTTTGAAAACTCCCATTAATTTGACTCTAGTGTGGTTCAAGAAAAATTTTCGCGGTTTATCAGATTTACGATTTTTATGAATTGATGTACCCAGAAATTGACGGTAATTATATTATAATTGTAGAACAGGGGTTCTCGAAGTTTTGCGTCGGTGAGCTAAATTGTAAAAAATAAAAAAATATTTGAAGGGTCAAAAAAAGATACTAAAAATAAGGAAGAACACAAAGTTCGTTAAACTTTGTTGTTTCAGCGAACAAACTATATATAACAGTTACGTTAAACTCGTCGATCACCGATTCTAATATACAAATTGAAAACAGGGAACCCCAATATGAAAATCACCTCGGGAAAACAAGTCACATATTCTGAACGAATTTGGTCCTTTTTACAGAAATAATGAAAATTTCGCACTCATATTATCCCAATTTCACCAACAGATCTAATTCACCTCATTTTGTAGGTATCAATTTGAAATATAAAATATTGAACTTAGTGACGTCATCACGTATACCAGAATTTCTTAGAAGCTCCAGAAACCATAATTTTAATGCTAGAAACATGAAATTGAAGGTTGCGCATAGGTTTTCAAAACTGTTTTTTTAATTTTTGGTAAAATTAGAATCGTAAAAACAACAGAAAAATCACATATACAGAAACTAAATCATATTTCCGGAATGAATTTGGTTATTTTGATCTAAAAACCTGATTTATATAAAAGTAAATTACTGGGTAAATTATAATAGAAAAGTAATTTGCATAGTAGAAAAGATTGAACACCACTAATATGTACATAAAATCTATGTAATAACAAGGGATATTGCACATAAAATTTGATCATTTTCAACGGATAAAAAATGTTTAACGATAATATAGTCAGATTTATTGGTGTTCTGACAAAAGATGTAAATTATTTTTACGAATTCGATGATCTGACATCATGGACCGTATTTGTGGAGTTCAACTTACAAATGAATTAGGTATAAACAGTAACATTGGCCTTAGGAGTAGAATCCTTTAAAATTTTTGAGCCGTACTGCTGATCGTAGTAGAACAAAGGGTTGATTGAAAAGTCTAAAGAAAAATTCTTTTTTCAAAATACGAATGACAATTATTAGAATACAAAATGTTTGATTTTTATTTCACTGTAATAAAAATACATAATTTTAATATACATATTTGGTATTTTACGTAAGACCATATTCCCAATAAAGTGATAACACAAGTTGTGCAATTAATTAACACATTTTTTTTTGTTACCCTTGCAAAATATTTTTCTGTAAACAAAATTGACTGTCAGACTGTCACAAATAGTCTACGCAAAAAGAGATAAAAAATAATTATTACTTTTTTTTTTACACCCATGAAATATTTCGACTCCTACATGAAATGATTGTTGTCTCTGTAGGAAAGTAGGTGTCACCATTTATTGGTAGGTAAGCAGTGGTTAGTACGTATTTGTAAAATTTCGAAAAATATTTCACCAATATTTTACCAACCTTGAATATAAAATAGCGTTATGAGGGCAACACCATGTTCTTTAAAAATCTCACGTTATTGTGCAATTTTTCTTATTGAAATTGCCTTTTTCTTAAGGGAGGAGTTCAAATAAAAAAGCAACTTTTTTATTTATGATTATTTTGCTTGTTGAAATTTTTTTTCAAATTAGGAATGGAAAATTTTGTTTTTGAAACATTCATTACTCTTCCCTGTGGGAGGAGGCGGCCCTTTTTCACAAGTTTTTAAGCGTTTACAAGGAACGCCATACCTCAAAAAGTAATGAATATTTTTTAAATATTTTTTCATTATTTTATTCCTAAAGGACCTGTCCATAAAGCTGAGTATGGGTTTCAGGTAATTTTAAAAATTAACTATAAAATTGTAATCCCAAATTTCTAAAAATTATAAAACCCAATTTTTTATTTAAAAAAAAAAAAATGTTTAAAAATAGTTACAATTGTTCAAATGGAAAAAGCATACTCCACTTTATGCGCAATATGTTTATGAACAAAATAAAAAAAAACAATTAAGTTTCTATCTTTTCTAGAACTTGAGATATGATTTTCCTTGTCGGGAAAAACACAAGTTTCGGGAAACGGTAAAAAACAGAAATAATAACAAAAAAAGCAGTTTACTCATTGTTTATTAAAACGTCTATAAAGGCATACAAATAAAAGAACATTATCTCAGTGCATACTATAACTCGTGTACACACCAAAACTAAATATTACTGATCAAATCGCGAGGGGGGGGGGGCGCGAGCGTTATTCGCAAAGGAGCAGCAACTTGGCTGTGCAGCGGCTCACAAATAAATATTTTTCTACTTGAAAAAAATTTTTTTTGGCCGTGTTTTATATATCACCGTGTTTGTAACGAACCACAGAACGAAATAAAAACAAAAAACGAGATTCGAAAAAAATTAGTTTACTAGCCGTTTCTGCCGTGAACTTCCCGCTTAATAATTTAGAAGAATCAATATTTTCCAGTAAGGATTATCGTAGGTCCTGTTTTGAATGGCATCGTGTACTATATATTACTTACCGTAAGTGCTAATATTCTGACCTTGGGTCCAGTTTGAGAATTCGAGACTGAAAATTGAGGATTCTCAAGCATTCGTGACCGCGAAAATAAACTTACGGGTATGAGTATGTTATTTTTTCAACACGAAAAATGATTACTCACGAAGCTGAAATTGCGACACGAACCGAGTTTACGAGGCGAGTGTCGTAATGCGTCTGAGTGAGTAATAGCCATTGCAAGCGAGTAGAATACTATAATTTTTCTACGAGTTTCTTCCTTTTTGATTTAAATAAAATTGAATATAAATTTTAAATTAAAAGAATAAAATTTTTAATCTATCTCTAATTTTATAATGTTTGTATATGTATCTATGGATACGATCAAAATAAAATTCAAATTGTTTTGTTTACTTACACGTTACTACGCAACATATATTAAATTAAAACTTATATTATTCACAAAACAATCGCAAACCCATTGAATAATGGTTAATACGGTGATTTCATTGGTCGATAGGTATAATGATCATTCCTCCACACCTTTGAATAATGTCTAACTTTCTCAACAGTCAACGGATATGTAATGAGTGTGTTCTTCAAAAGGAGTAGAAACAATTACAAACAAATTAAAACTTGTAGATGAAAAGAAACAGTTATATTCTATCGTAGAATTTGATTGATTTATCCAAAGTATACTTGATGTAATATTATTTCATATAGTTTTAATGACATTTAAATAATTTTTTATTACTCAGGCGGGAGAAGTACTAACTTGGCGCACACATTTCTGTACGTAAAATAGCTGTTTGCCCACTGTACTCTTACCGCATACTTTTTTGCGTGTGGAAAGTAACTTTCCACACGTAAATTGACAATAAAACACGCAAAATTTAATCAAAGCCGCCTCTTAATTTTTCATTTAATAAATATTTCATAATTATTTCTATAGAAATCACCAACAAAGTAATTTAAACTATAATTAATTGAGAAAAAAAGACGAACACTTGAAAATATTATTTTAAAAAGTAATAAAAATGTCAAAAATAGTGATAATAATAGAAAAAAGTATGTGAAATTCGTAATAAAAAATAGTATGTGCAACTCGTGCGGGATTGTCGATTGCCCCACTTAAGCGAAGTTGAGCGCACGAACGTAGTGAGTGCGCTCAACTTCGCTTTCGTGGGCAATCAACAATTTTCCGCACTTATTGCACAATATACTATTTTTCTTAATTTTTATAATTTTAAATTATCCGTAATTACAAAAAATTATATATACACCACAGGACTAAAGTGCTGCTAAAGTCACACTTTAACCACTTAATGTATAATATACTATTATTTAAAATTTTTTTTTTCGCATTTTTTACATAGTCTTTTTTTAATTTCAGATTCGTAGAAACAAGAAACTGAATCAAATATGTCATTAGAAATATCGGATATAATATGTCACTTGTCACCGTTCGTCGTATCGCAGAAAAATAACTGCTACGTACTACTTCTACTAAATGCCGATTAAAAATTTGTTATTATTCATTTAAATAAAAATCGCGCATTGTGTTTGAATGTTGTGTGTAAAATCAATGTTATAATCAATGTAATAAATAAAGCCAAAGAAAACGTACGAAAAATTTACAACAACGCAAACATAAAATGTGACACAAAATTTGTTTTATTTGTAATCACAAGGAGGTTTGCATAATTGCTGTATATATTAGAAATTTATGAAAATGGATGTTCCTCCGCAAGGCAAAGTGGTTGTACGCGCGCCATCGTTGAAGCGAGGCAGATCCGAGGAAAGTGATCGTGTAAGTACTTTTCAAGTTTTTATTATTATCGCTAGCTGTAGTATGTCAAATAAAGATTTTTGGTAAATATATTACGTGAGTTAGGAGGGATTTATTGATTTTTTAATCAAAAATTACTATCATTTATTACTAGCTGAAGTCAGTTGATTTTTTAAACTTTAACTATTGGGATTTGTCAAATAGGCGGAGCTTAAGAAAAATAACTGACGAAAAAGTGCATTAACATTAGTTTTATATATAGTAATCAGTGCTATATTAAGAAAAAATTATAAATATTAGAACTGTTTGGACAGAACAATAAATACATTATGTATTCATTGTTCTGTAACTGTATTTGGGTTGACACTAGTCGGAAGTAAAGGAATTTTGTTAAAGGAGAGAAAATGTTACATCTGTAAAACAGTTAAAATGTGGTAAAAATATGAAAAAATGCGTAAAGGAGTTAGTGAATATTACAATTTAGAATTTTGGAGTATACAAACGTCAAATTTAAATAGCAAACGTCATGAAATAACTGGAAAACTGTAAATGAATGGAAAAATCAAATCAATTATTTTCAGATCTACAAAATTCAGCTCATAAATGACATTTCAGCAATTAATGCACTTTAAGAATAGTCTGATTTTTCAACACCAGATGTCGTACCGTCGTTAGACAGATGCCAATAGTTGTTATAAAGCAATTATGTTTTATTTACTAAAGGATGTGCTCTTTGCTTTTTTTTACGTCAAAAGAGCTCTTTAACAAAAGTTGTAGTTAGTTAATTGAAGTAAAAAAAGGAAAAAAGTAAAACTTCCCCCGTGTTAATTGGTTCGAAATTTACGCGTACATACTTCAAATGTTACCATCAGAACTTACTAAAAAGTATTGCAGATTTCAGTCATTACAGTTTAACAGCTAGTTTTTTAAACAGTTTAAAACAGCCTAAAAATAGAATCGAGCAGCTTTTAAATTATAAAAGAAATGGCGCGACCTGACACTTTCTAAATATTTCATATACAGCTCAACCAACATAAGGTTGCCGGTCAAGGTTGTACGCGCAGTAGTCAAACACAACTTCTATCACACTTTTATGCATATATAGACATGTTTCATTCTTGTTGTCGCACTCTTTCATTTGCGCATCTGACCTGCAACCTTATGTTGGTTGGGCTGTACATGAATCAAGATAATAATCTCGCGTATCTTACAGAAATAATTAAAAGTTCATAAGTAAAGCGATTTTTAATAATTAGTTTTGAGATACGAGGCTGCTTCAAAAAGTTGTAGATATAATTCGAGTCCCATCACTCACATACCTATTACATTCTGCACCTTGTGTGTTGAATCTTTTTACATATATTTGTAATTTAAAACTATTTTATGATATCGTGTACTCAAATGTAATCGAGAATTAAAATATAATATCTATAAAATAATGCAGTAAAATGACGTAAATTGATAGTATGGTTATACTATGCTAACTACTTCCATTTATTTGGATTCATTTCGTGTTGTAAAATTTTCTGATCTTCTGAACAGTAGTACCCTGCGGTATTAGACATAAAGTGTTGCCAAGACTAATAATGTTAGTCTGTGCTTTTCTCCAAACATTATTATCTGATAATAAAAGATTATATTTGTCGTATTTTCGTCCATTGGTGCCAATCTAAGTTTAACAATTTTTTTTTTAATGTGAAAAGTTTATTTAACACTTACTAAATATAATGGTGTGCTTTAATGGTAATGTAAATATGTAATCTAAATGCATTTAATTTGCATTCCATTTTAGATACATTCATAATAAGTAGGTATTTATAAATATTTTTGTAAAATGTTGTATTTTACAACAGAAACAGTGCAGGTTTTGTTTATTATTGAAAATTCGTTAAAACGTAAATAATTGTTTAATTAACATAACTAGTTATTAGTAATATTTCAAAAATAGAAAATTTTTGTATAGAATATGCATGTTTTACAATTAATAACAAATATTTAAACAAAATATATATTATACACCTAGATATATTTACTTATCTATTTATATATATATATATATATATATATATATATATATATATATATATATATACATATATATATATATATATATATATATATATATTTATTACGTAATAATAATAAAGGTAGAATTTCTACTAATGGATTTTTGATCTTTGAATTTTATTGAAAATTATGTAAAAAGAAATCAGTCATTTTTTTGGAAAATTTTTTATGTTTAGTGTGGAAATATTTAAAATTGGGTGTAATAATACACCTTAAACCAGACTTAAACCGGACTTAAACCAGACGTATACTAAACAAATGTTTAGACTGTCTGTACAATTTCTTCTTCCAAACAGAGTTCGTATAGCACGCAAAATTTTTGAACTTTAAACTTATTGCAAAACGGACACTCTATATATACCATGTGAGTTTTTTGAGAGTTGCCATTTCTATTGCAACCAAATTTTTATGATAGAAATGGTACTGGAAAAGGTTCTTTTCTTGGATGTAATGGAAATGTAACCAAGAAAAACACTATCGATTGAAATAGCCTCCAGTACATATGCATATTTTTACCGCCTAACTGATAAATTAAAGGTAAAATTAAGAAATTAAACTTGGATAAAAAAAACTTTTTTTGCTCATTTATGTTGTTAATTAATGCATTAGATCAGTTTTATCGAAAAATTAATATATAGTCCCATTTAAAAATCTATAAGTTTGTATCATAGCTCTAAAACCATAAGAGCTATAAAGCTTCTGATTATAGCAAATCGGTTGCCCCCGTCGATATCTACAACTCTTATTTGAACAATTTTTCGATTAAATCAACGGTTTGGCTGTAATAAAAATGGCAACTCTCGACAAACTCACACAGTATATTTTTAAAAACATTTTTCCAAAAAATAATAATCATAATAATAATAACTGGAACGAATATTTTTCAAATAAATTTTGAAAATAAATTACTAAACTATCCAGAAATTAAATATTCATATCAAGTGGCGGGTATAGTAATACTTAAATGATTATTTTTTCAATAAATTAACACGTAAACGGCCCTGGGCTACTTAATTTGTGCTGAGTACTAATTATAGCTCCTAGGTCATGTATCTTGACAGTGTGCAGATGATGAATTTAAGCGGTATGGTAGTCAAAAAGAGGGAATGAATGTGTTTGTTTTAGTGTAATTTAAATGCAGACACTTGTCCGGCATTTTCAAATCTATATCTATTATATACCTATTTATACCATGCACGAATTACTGTCAAGATACGTGGTTCTAGCTATATCTACTTTTTAATACATGTAATGTTTTTATTTGTAAATATTGCAGCAATTTAAGTAAAATTGCAACAAAATTGTCATCATTTTAAGAGTTAATTAAGGTAGCGAGTATTCGTATGAGTAGTGTTAAGGATTACAGTGGGAAAGGTCAGAAGAGTCTGAATCTTAGGACTATTTTTGAATTTTGAATCTCTTGTATATAATAATAGATTTATTTCGCCTCTTATTAATTTACTAGGTCTTATGTCCTGTAATTCAAATATTATTTCTGAAGAAGGGCTTGGAATATCGGTATTTATTCGGTATTAGCATTTAAAATACAGGAATTCCGATATTTCGGTATTTTTTCGGTATTGAATGAAGATAGTATAGAAAAAAGGATAAAACATTAAAAATCATTTAATAAAATTAATTAGTAACGGTAATAATAACAAGCTACATCATCTTTGGATTTTAAAAATTTAAATACATAATTTTGTATTTTTTCTTATAGAAAAATACTTAAAAATATTCCAGAATTTTGAAAGAAATATGAATAAGTATAAGATTGGTCATCTGCACATATGGAAAACATTAAGCAAAACTAAAGACATTTGTAATAAAATTTATGTTGTAAATCTAACGTAAAAAAAATATTCAAAATATGTAATATATAAAGTATTTGATTTTGTTAATACCGAAACCGAAATACCGGTATTTGAAATTTTAATACCGGTTTTACAAAACGTTTTAAAATTTCCGATATTCCGGTTTTTCAGTAGTACCGTAATACCGGCATCCAAGCTCTATTCTGAAGAAATATTTTTCCTTCAATCATTGCCTCTGAGTATTGAATAAATAGAGGGAGTATACAGGGATAATATACAATGTATATGAAAATGAAGCCAAAAAAGTGACAGGTGTTGAAAAATATGGCGGTTAAACAATTTTGGATTTAAAATTTTTCTATATTTATTTATGTAATATTTGTTGTTATAAGTATGATTAGAATATTTATTAATAAATAGTCTTAAATTTCAGCAAGAATCACATAGAAATTAAAAAAATATTCATTACCACCGACACTTTGTAGGTTATAAAAGGTGTTAACCAATATGACGATTTTGCTTAAATAAAAAATAATGTGTATCATTACATGATTATTAGACTGAACACTGCTTACAGATCCATTTGATATAAAAGGGTTAAAAATATATAAAATTATAATAAATGGATCAGTGAAGCATGTTGTTTTATAATTTTTTAATTACATTATAAATTTTAATGCTATCGCATAGTAAGGATACGAACAATTTATTATTTTCTTTTTGTTTTTGTGTTCCCGCCTTAGTTTCAACTGGAGCATGTTATGGGTGTGACTGTTAATAGCAACTCAGCCCTTGTCAGTGATCCAAACTCGCATTTAGTGGCCTATCCTTCAGGGTATGTATTATTAATTTATAAATTGATTGTAAAATATAAGTAAATCAAGATTGGTGGCGCCTGATTGAGCATTTATTCAATTAATATACTAGTATATAATATCGATAAATTGAGGACATTAAAAAAAAATCAATTCACTAGTTTTTTCATGGAAATATAATGATGATGTCAGATGTCACCATTTCTGATTTTTATTATATTCTTTAAATTTAGATTTAATTGAAAAATGTGGGCAAGCGTTATAAAACTTAAATTAAAATTATAAAACTCAAAATATCTCTACGTAGGTACATTAGAAAAATATATTGCACCATTCCGATATATCTAGGAATTTGAATTTAATAAAACGTAATTTGTAATTAACTCAAAACAATGTAGAACGAATACTCCAATGAGTAGGCTTCATGAGCTACAATACAAAAGGTCGTAGCTCGTAATAGTATCATATTTATTTGAAATTATATCTTTAAAATGTAACAAAGAGACAAAATTATAAGACCTAAAAATTGAAAAAAAAAATATTCATTAAAAGTGGTAATTCTTTTATAGCAATTGGTAACTTTAGAGGGCTTATTGATATATAAAATGAATAATAGTGGACCTAACACTGACCCTTGTGGAACGCCTGTACAAATATTGAATATTGAATATTCTTTCGCCCTTGAACCGACTGAATTTTAATGAGCACCTAAAAATAAGTGTGCTTGATAGATTACCTCATTAAGAGTCAGGCTAATGTAAGAGGTGCGTTATCACTTCTAGTGGAAAGTGGTATCAATTACCAAAAAAATCTCTATTATCATCATTATCTTAAAACAATCATATTTCAGATGTTGTATTTTCGTACTGGGACGACAGTTATTGCAATATTTTAGACGAGGAGTTTCGTAATACAAATAGGGTTGTGTAAACATGACTCTAGACGAAAAATGCAATTTGACTCTAGTATCAAAATGCGTCATTGTATTTGAATGTAATGTTTTGATCTGGTTGATGTTGAAAATATTTTTTTTAGGAGTCACGATTCAAAAACAAAACATCTCTGTACTTAGAAATAATAAAATAATACGGTAGTAGACGTAAAACTCAATTGTGGGTTTCCATTTTTTGCAAAAATATTTTATTATGAATTTTAAATTCTTAAGTATTGTTGGGGTATTTAATCGTTTTAAACTAAATAATAAAAAAATGGTTCTAAACCTTTAGGAAACATTTTATCAACATTTTCCACATACCAATATTAATTTGTAGAGTTTAATTTTTCGGTAAATAATTAAATTTTCAAATATGTATGTAAACAAAAGGTTTTAATATACCGTCAAATGGGATGGAATTGATAAAAAAAACAACATATATTGGTCTTTATTTTACAGAAATAAAATACAATCAAAACAAAATGGGTTTATATATACAGAGTCTGGTAATACGGACTTTGACGCAAAATATTGTGACCTTACATGCCAAAACATAGTCTAGAGGAAGCAAATAAGCCATGAACAATCCCATACTGGTTTTGGGGTGAGATTGTTCACACGAATTCGCAGCCCTGAAAACGCACTTTCTTCATTAAGAGTAAACCCGACGAGAAGGTGGTGTAGCCGGGGTTACAGCCTCGCGGCCCGGGCTTAAGGAGGGAATCCGTAGCTTTCCGTAAAAGGCCGGAAAAAAGATTTAATGGCTTTTGTTTGTTTATCGCCTATTTTTTGGGGAAGAAAATTTTTAAAAAATACGGTTTTAGTCCCAGGCCCCGCCATTTTTTCCACGGCCCTAATTAAGAGTATAAAAACTGTTTGACCACCACTTTTTTTAAATTTTCAAAAAAATTCTTATTGTAAAAAAGTTTGTTTGATGCTTATAATAAATTTTAACAGTTTTAAAGAGTATAAAACATGGTCAGATACATCATATATGGCTATACGCAATTAATCTTTCAATAAAATGATTGAACAATCTCACCCCATGTATATGATTAATCTCACCCCACGCAATAATATGTTCAATATGACAAAAAATACTGAACTGATTATGTACAGCCAAGCACGTGATGGTTACAAAGCATCAACAATTATGTGTATTTTATTAAAATATAAACACTGTGTTTAGATTTTGATTTATCAGATAAAGTTTTAAAAGTTCACTTTCACCCAAAAATACGACTTCTTTTAATACACTATATTTTTTTTAAATATATAGAACTGCTGAACTTGACGTGTATAGGGTATTTTCAGCTATCTTATTTCTTCCATTATCGGTCGGGAAAGTCGCATTCTAAACTATAGTTCTGACGCTATATTCAATTTAAAAAAATATGATTTAGTGAACAATCTCACCCCCGATTATCAATTCCATCCCATTCGACGGTACCGATTTTAATTTATTATTGAATTAATTTTCTTTTTCTGTTTTTTTAAATTAGTTGTACGGTAGTTTTGTACAATTCGCAAACATGTGTTCAACAAGCTCATATTATAAATACAAGCCGTAAAACAATCACAGCGTTGGCCTTCAGTAGTGACGGACGTTATTTAGCCACCGGTGAATGTGGCCATATGCCTTTTGTGCGAATATGGGACTTACAGGACACAACTAATAGTGTGGGTGGTACACAAATCGCTGAATTTCAGGGACATCAGTATGGAATTAATTGTGTGGTGAGTAGACTTCCTGGAGGAAACATCATCGGGTCAGTTCATATAAAACCAACAAGGCACTCAACTTGACTATCACAGATTTCTTTGAAACTTTGGTTAACTGTACTCTTTAACATCCTGAATTCAAATATGATTTTTTTAAAAATTCTAACGGCCATTTTCATAATAATTGTCTTGAAGTGATTTTAGTTAAAGCGACTTTAAAGTTTTAATTTAACTTTAAAGTTTTTTATTTTCATAAAAAATTATAGTGCAACTTTAGTTAAAGTCACGGAACTAAAAAATAACGATAGCAACTAGTGGTGGAGAACTATCGATAGCACTATCGATAACTATCGATAGTTTTGACTATCGAAAACTATCGATATTTTTTTTTTACTATCGATAGTTTTCGATACATTTTTTCAGTCATTTCGTTTACTTATAAATACTAAAGATGATAAAAATTTCGTAGAAATTATAGCCAGAGATATAAAAACAACCATTTTAAGGGAATTTCCGGGCAAAAAGGAATAATTCCGCCCCAGCGCAAAACCGGCGACCTTTCCTTTTTTCTTTTTTTTTTTTTGCTCGCCGGCTATCTAAATGCCGCCCAACTTGGGTATCAAAAACTATCGATAAACTATCGATAACTATCGATAGTTTCACGACTATCGTAACTATCGATAGTCGGGACTATCGATAGTTCTCCATCACTAATAGCAACCTATGGTTTATTTAGTTACTATGTATCGTTGTTATATAAAAATAATATAGGTATTCCAAATTTCCCTAATATATTCCAAAATATGGATTGTCATTTCTTTGCTTAATCTAAATCTTTAAAAAAAGTTCTTGGTCTGTCTAATTATCAAAATTTGTTATACGCTGCTTATATATTTTTGGATTTCTAATAATTAATAAATCATTTTCAGAGTCACTACTACTTGATAATGAGGACGATGTACTCATTTTTTAAATATTTTCTTTTTGAAATAATAATTATACTAGAATACTAATAATTAACTACTCTTTATTAATTAAACTATTTATTCGGTTTTATTTTGACAATTAGGTACGTTAAAGTCAGTAAGTTCACTAAAGTAACTGATACACTGACTTTAATTTAAAGGACCTTTAAAGTAGTAAAATATGATTATGAAATAAAATTTTTATTTTAAAGTAAACTTAAAGTTAAAGTATTCTTAAAGTTGAATATGAAAATGACCGTAACTCTTATATTTTTTGAGGTGTGTAATCTTGAAACTCGCAAAATATTACTTTATTTTACTCGCGCTCAGCATTACAAAATGATCCAATTTCAGTTCTATACATCCTAGAGAGTTCCTTGTTAGCTCATTTTTCAAGAATTTGTCAACTCAATCATTAAAAAATTTTTTGGGGGAAAACTCAAAAATTTTTTTGAGATAGTGAATTTTTGAAAATTATGAAAATTATATATATTTATAATGGTGACTTGGGGAATGCACCATAAAAATTTCAAAGTGGGACCATGATGGGTTCAGCAGTTATGATAAAAAAAATGCCTTTTAGTACATCGTATTTTAACGTGTTCCGAAAAAGATCTCTGGAATTAGCTTTTATGTCAGAATGCGTTAAAATACTATACACTCAAATGCATTTTATCATAACTGCTGATCCCATCATGGTCCCACTTGGAAATTTTTATGGTGCATTCCTCAAGTCACCATTATAAATATATATATAATTTTCATAATTTTCAAAAAACACTATCTCAAAAAAATTTTCAAAAACAATTTTTGAATTTTCCCCCCAAAAAATTCTTTTTCAAAAAATGTTCAAGATTGGTATCAATTTAAAGCTCATTAAATTCTCTTTAAAATGAGCTAGCAGGCAACTCCCTAAGACGTATAGAATTAAAATTGGATCATTTTGTAATGCTGAGCGTGAGTAAAAAAAAGTGATATTTTGCGATTTTTCAGATTATATACCTCAAAAACTATAAGAGTTAGAATTTTTTAAAAATCATATTTCAATTCAGGATGTTAAAGAGTACAGTTAACCAAAGTTTCAAAGAAATCTGTGATAGTCACGTTGAAAACTATTTATTTTTGGTTGATTTTAAATGGAATGTCCCCATCAAGTAAGTTCTCCTTTTTCATTTTTCCTTTTTTTTTTAAAGGCTTTTTCACCATCGAATAAATATGTGGTTAGTATCGGCTCCCAGCATGATATGATCGTGAACGTATGGGATTGGAAAAATCATTTGAAAATAGCCAGCAATAAAGTGAGCACAAAAATTAAGGGCGTCTGTTTTGCACAGGACGGTAGCTATTTCGTTACGGTTGGCAATAGGCATGTAAAATTTTGGTATTTAGAATATACGAGAAATACAAAGTACAAAGAGGCGGTACCGCTGGTTGGTCGAGCAGCTATACTAGGCTCACAGAGGGGCCAAAATTTTGTTAGTGTCGCGTGTGGCAAGGGTGAATGTGCCGATAGTACATATGTAGTTACCAAATCTGGTTTGTTATGCCAATTAAATAATCGAAGACTATTAGATAAATGGTTAGAACTTAGGGTAAGTAATTGGCGGACGACGTTATGACCGTTATGTAAAAGTTAAATTGAAATTTATTAAATCAGAATTGATTTTTAAGACAACAAGCGCGTCGTCAATGACCGTAGGTGAAAAATATATATTTGTTGGCTGTGCTGAGGGAATTGTTAGGTGTTTTGATCCTTTAACGTTATCGTTTGTAACCACGTTACCAAGAACACATCATTTAGGTGTTGATGTCAGTCTTGGAACAAATATAAGGTAAATAAAAAATTTTCTACTAAAATTTTCCTGAAGTCGAATGTTTTGTTGATTGAATACGGTACTTGACTGTATTTAAAATTTGTGTCAAGTGTTAAATAATTCTAGATGCATTATCATTACATATGTCCAATTTTAATGATGAAACATAAAAAAAATTTGATAACTATTTAGAAATTTTATTTTGAAAATCGCCATTTTTCAACAAATATTCAAATTAGTGAAAACGCGCCATTTCTCGAATATGACGTAACATTTTGTAGCTAGATATGTCGATTTTGATAATTTTCATTGGTGAGGTGAAATTGTGTTTCCTTTTGAATATTTCTATTAGCTTACATAATATGCGGCCGGAATTCTAATAAATACTTGCTTTGACTTTAACATTTTATGAATACAATCAAAGTTTTGAGGTTATAAATGTTGACATTGACGTTTAGTTGCTTCAAAATGTGACGTCACTATAGTGAGGTGTTTTTCCCGCCTTTTTCTCATTTAAAATTGTAGGGTTATTTTTTTTTCGATGATTTTTTACAGAATTTGTCGAAAATAAAGAAATCACTTAACTGATATGGAAAAACGATACTTTTAAAATATTTTTGTAACTTCAGTCAAGTAGCCTATTATTAATATTTGTGTCCCATTAATATGTCCCATGAGAATAAAGTTCTTTGATTCAATGATTTATTTGGTATTTTCAAAAAAATATATCTCTACTTCAAAAAATGTTTTTGTTTTATTTGAAAATCTTTTGAAATAAAAAAATATTCTTTGGCACTATTGACTGAAAACATTTCTTAAGACAAAAACTCTTCCCTCATTGTGGAAAAAGTTATTTTAAAACTGCTTTAAAAAATATAAATATAATAAAAAGTCATTTCCCTGATGTCATCAAAGACATTCAACTATGTTTAGGTCGTAAAATTCCTAGTTTATGTGACAAAAGTTTAATGCTTTTCAAAGATTTTTGCGATTTTCTTTCCCATTTTACCACATTAGCCCCCATGTGCACTAATTTGGTCCACACTGGATTTTCTGTGATTCTAACCTTGCTAATATGTTTTTTAAGAGTGTAAGCCAGACTTAGAAATAAAATTTCGATATGTTGATAACAAAAATCTTCATAGAAATATATCGATAGAATGCCGAATATCTTAGTTTGCTTTTTTTCGTTTTTGAAAACGAAGTGTTCCAGTTTTCTTAATTTGACGATATAATTCTGACAAAGCTAAAAAGTCGGAACTGTTCCATCTAAAATAGAACCTATTATGGCCTACATAAAATATAGTAGGGATTCAGTTTTAGAAACTTCTGTTTTCGAAATTTCATGAAAACATTAGATTTTAGAAATTGTAACAGAAATATTAAATACATTTTATACTAAACATGTGCGCAGTAAACGTGGTTCATTACTTTGATAAAAAGAAATAAATAGTTACGTTCATAATACAACTGAACCTTTTTTTATACGGTGGATAGGGATCGAATAAAAAAAGTTTCATTGGAAAATACATGAGTCGAAACATTCAAAACCTCATGATTTCCTTAGAAGTTGGTTTTTTAAACAAGATAAGGTATTAATTTACGTATTAGAACATATTATTACATTTTTATAATATTACAAAAATTGCGGTAAATACATTTATTAAAAAAATTAATGATGCAATAATTTATTATGCAATATATTGATTAAAATGCTTAAAAAACACCAATAAATAATTTTATCAAAATAAATTATTATAATTAATGTTTAGGTTTCTTACTTTCTCTTGCTTTTGATTCTCATTAGGCATTTTAATGGACATTTTTTCAAAAACCGTATAAAAAAGTCGAACAAAAAGAATCTCACTAAGAAACGACTGCATAAAAAAAAATTCAGTTGTACTTGTAAATGAGAATTTATGATTCTTTTTGGAAACGAATTTATCTAAAATCTCTAAAATTGTTCCAAAAAAATTCGACTTGAAGTAAAATTTACCCTGAAATCCTTCGTATGTAACGAATAAAATATAATTTTTATTTTCAGTCATATGTCAATTCACCCCCCAAATGCTAAATATCCCGATACTGTAGCATTAACGTACGATGAAATTAATCATAAGCTTACCTCAATATACAATGATCATTCGATATACGTGTGGGACGTTAGAGAAGTTAGAAGAGTAAGTAATTTTTAACACAAACATAATCGGGGACAGTTCAAGAAAATCAATTTTCATTTGTATTTTGTACAGGTAGGAAAATCACAATCCTTTTTATATCATTCTGCTTGCATATGGGGAATTGAAATGTTTCCTACAAGAGAAGAGATATCTCTGTATAGGAATCCTAGTAAAGATACGCTTCCAGAAGGCTGTTTTGTAACGTGCAGCTCCGATGATACTATTCGTATATGGAATTTAGATGGAAATCATAATTTAGGAAATATTTATAGTAATGTAAGTCCTCTTACAATTTCCATAACTTTCAAAACAATCTAAATATTAATTTTTTTAAAGGAATTATTAAAAATAATATATATGGATCCCGAATTAAATTACATTAAAGATCAAGATCAAGCTCTAACTGGCAGCAGTGATAAAGTTGATATTTCGTACGATAGTAAAAATGGCGTTCGGTGTTTACGGATAAGACCGGATGCGATACATTTGGCGGCTGGTGATCGTGCTGGTAAGTACCAAATATTAAAATTTTGATTAGATTTCGTAGGTAAATACACCGTTTTCGATTTTTAGGAAATATTAAAATTTTCGATATGAGAACAATGAAAGAAATGTATAAAATTGAAGCGCACGATGCTGAAGTTCTTTGTTTGGAATATTCGAAAAATGGAAAAATAAATGATAGTGATAATATGTATCCAAGATTGTTGGCTTCAGCGTCACGGGATCGTTTAATTCATGTTTTTAATGTTGATGATGTAAGTAAAATTAGCCTAAATTTTGTATTTTGAAGGAACATAGTTTTGATTTCTTTTCAGTTTAAAATAAGAAAGCACAAATACAAACATACAAACTTTTCGAGCCACACGTTGGGCGCCAAATTATTTTTAACATGCATTTCTTAATAAGGAACACAGTTTTTTAACTTTTTCCAGTCCTATAAACAACAAATAAACCAACGAATAATTTATTCGATTATTAAATTAATTTGTAGTACAAAAAATTTGAGTGTTTTATTACATACAAGCTTTTCGAGGCCCACTTTTGGCGCCACATTATTTTTAACGTGAATTTTTTAATAAGGAATATAGTTTTTATTTTTTCTAGTCTTATAAGCGGCAAATAATTCATTTTAAAATAAGAAAGCACAAATACAATTTTACGGTATTAAAAATTCCAATGTTCTGTTATATACAAATTTTTCGAGCCCCACGTTGGGCGCCAAATTTTTTTTTAACGTAGATTTCTTAATACGGAACAGTTTTTAATTTTTCCCAGTCCTATAAACAGCAAATAAACCAACGAATAACTTATTTGACTATTAAATTAATTTCCAGTACAAAAATTTCCAGTGTTCTGTTGCATACAAACTTTTCAGCCTCACGTTGGTTACCCTGAGCGGTTACAATGTTGCATTGGACGTAGTCAATTTATCTGTTGTATTTAAAACAACAACAATAACTTGCAAAAAACTTATAAATTGACTTATAGAGACATCACTAGTGACAATGGTGACAATGCAGGTTTTCTGTATTTACTTTATTTAATATTTATATGTTAAAATTATAAATATTAAAAAGTAATAATTAATACAAAAGTATAAACTTGTTAATGAATTTATGTGAAAATCTATGGTTACAAAAATTTGCGCTGACGTGCTCACGCATGTACTTATAAAATTATTGAAAAAGGCGCCACTAGTCTTTATGCAGCTTCTCTATAGATGTCGTTGCCATTACACACCCAGTCAATAAACGCCGAATAATGGGGTATTTGACAGTAGTTGAAAAAATATCTATTTTGATTTTTAAATAATTGCTCGAGTCATAATGATACTGAATATTGCTTTTTTACAAGTTATTTCATTCAAAAATATAAAAATTTTAATTAAATAAAATTACAAAATTTACGTTAAAAATGACGTAATCAAAAACATCAAGCAAAAGCAGCTTACGTCACAAGCTCGTTCGAATATGTAGGTATTATATTTGTAATTAGGAAAAAAACTGTTTACTTTTTTGGTAACTATGAAAAAAATTTTTAATAATTAATTTTCATTACTAGACCTACTACTACTACTACTCAATGTTTTAGAGCCAATGACGTCATACGATTTGACGTCACAGGAAGCATCGTTTTGGCGATCTTTTTAAAAACTGAAATTTGATCCGTAATTTTTATTAAAAATATAGTACAAAATAATTTAAAAATGTGTATTATGAGTTTAGTAAGAAGTAATAAACACAATAAGATGGTTTTTTAAAAATTGTCAAATACCCCATTATCCAAACTTTTTATATTGCATATACTACAGCTTTTAATTTTATTTTTTTTTTATGTAGCATTATAAGATCTTACAAACCCTGGATGATCATTCCTCATCGATCACCGCTGTTCGATTCATAACCATTGGAGATCAGTTTCGAATGATATCTTGTGGGGCTGATAAAAGTATTATATTTAGAAATCTTATGGTAAGAATAAAATTTATTTCAGACTCTAAAAAACATTTCCATAACTTTTCGGTGTAAATTTTTAGATTGGCAACGGCCAATCATCACCGTACGTATTATTTCAACGTGATCATAACGTAGCGGGACGAACAACACTCTACGACATGGAAATTGACGTACATGGCCGACACATATTGACAGCGTGTCAGGATCGTACTGTACGACTTTATAGTACGAAATCGGGACATTATGTTAGATCTATGCGTGGATCTCCGTCTGAAGATGGTAGTTTAATTAAGGTAACAAAATCTAGAAAATATTTTAATAGAGAATATGCATGTATTTTTTTTTATTACTTAAATCGTTAGAGGAACTAATGTTAACTCAAAAAAAAAAAAAATATTTTAAAAAAATATCAGTACCCTTATGTAATTTTAAAAAATTATTTTTTTATTGTTATAATGTAATGTAGTTTAAACAAGATTGCATTACGCGCGCTGGACATGACGTATCCTGACATAACTAGTACTTAATGTTGACACTAGAGTCGCTAATAATAATTTATGATAAATATAATTAAAAATAGAAAGAAAATAAAATAAAATAGAAGTAAAGGAAGTTTTATGCAAAATAAAAACAACCAACTTGCACAAAACATATGTTTATGACGTTTATTTGTAAATAATGAAAAGAAACGAAATTTGTTTGTCTGTTTCCGTTGTTTCTTTTGGAATGTGCTTTCACGCAGAGTTACGTCAGCAAATTTAGTTTTGTTTAAATTCCATTTAAAATTTTATATTTTAAAATATGTTTTTTTATTAAAATTTACGAATTAAAAGATTTTTTACTGTCACAATGAGTCATTTTCTCAAAATATGTAACAGTTTGACACCAGGGCGGCGACACAGATAGGTTGGGACTACATCTCTATGATTGAAATTCTAATTTAAAAATTGCTATGTAACCGCATGAGAAAATTGTTTAACACCAGGGCGGCGACACGGGTTATTCGGAACTACATCTCGACAGTTAGAATATTAATTTCTAAAAAATAAACAATATTCCTAGGTAACCGAATTGGCAAATTTCGTTGCTAAAGTGGAATTAACAGGTGATTTTTGGTTGGTTAAATTAATATCTCGATTATAGACATGTAATCCCAAATATCTGTGTCGCTGCCCTGGTGACAGAATGCTACATATTTGAGAAAAATGATTTTTTACTGTCACAAGTAAGTTTCCATATACTACTAGAATACAAAAAAAAAAAAAATATTTAATATTTATTTGAGTTATATGCATATTCCCTATTTCTAGCTTGGGTTTAATATTTGGCATTTTTTTGTTAGGTAACGTTAAATTCGTCAGGAAGATATATGGCAACATCATGTACCGATAAAACGTTGGCTGTTTATTGTTATTGGTCCGGTCAGTTACTTGCATGCGTTTCTGGCCACTCGGAATTGGCAACCGGACTGAAATTCACGAAAAACAGTGACCGTTTAGTGTCGGCGGGTGGTGATGCCAGTATTCTTTTATGGAAACATATCAAACAGTAAGTATTACATTCTTACAAAATTTTGTTACATGATTACTTCGATAGTTGTTAATATATTGTAAAAATAAACTAATTAAAATGGTCAGTGTCATACTTTGAGAGCCACCGTAAAATACTCAACAATTGTAAAAATTCATTGCGGTGTTCATAGATGCCAAAAAGCGTTAGTCTACGCGGTATTAAAAGAAAAAAAATGGATTCTGACTAATTCAGAACTAAACGGACCATTCAAAAAAGTAAATTTGAAAATCTGGAATAACTTTTTTTATTGGGCACTCATAGATGACGTTCTTTTGGCATTTATTTTCATTAAATGATCATAGATGGTCGAACTGTTATAATGGTGATCAGTTGTTTGCGTCAGATGCCCCTAGATGTCTCCATGAAAATAAAGATGCGATATAAGGCCATTTAATCTAGTAATTATCGAAGTATTACTGTAATTTACAATTAGAGTTCAGAGTAAGGTATAAAAATAAATTTGTTTGTTCTAGGAAAAAGCCGTTAGTTATTCCTAGTGGAGTTGACTATGAAGTTGAAGATATGTCCTCTTTAACCGAAAGTTTTGATCCGAGTGCTAGTTTAGACGTATCGGATTACAGGTATGTAAATAGGGTAATGACAGTTTTAAGGTTGTTGTGGCATGAGGGCTGACTAGAGAAAAAATAATAAAAATTTGCATACAGATTCTCAAAAAGGTATTTTATTATCCTATGAAAGAACAAAAAAGTTTGGTCGCTGAGAGTCGAGAAAAAAATTACCAAAGTTGAGTAAAAATACATAGGTGCTTATGGAGACATGTGAATTTTTTTGTTTCAAATTTAAAAAAAATAGTTCTAATAAAGAGAATTAAATAAAAAACTGATTTGATATAGTTTAACCAATAAAGAATCGATACTCAAAATTCAGTTGCGATCTGGTCGACTGAACTTTAGATTTTTTGATCTAAAATATCGAAAACGTCTAAAGTAGTGATAACATTGGCAACACTGTTATATATTTGAAATCAAAATAATGTGAGAGGGGTTACAGGTCTCGTTAAATCTACTTAACCTCATTTTATTTGTTTATAAAACTTCTGAAAATAAAAATATAACTTTTTTGGAAGTATAAAACAGTGCACACTAATAACTGGTGCTAATAACAAAAAAACAATACGTATTTGAAATAAGTTTTGCTTATTTTCCTCAGTTTAAATTATAATTGAATGAACTGAAATCATCACATCTTTTTTCTATAAAAGTTCAATTGTTTTTTTTCAAAATTTATTAACAATAAAGCAGGTATATAAATTCATTACAGTAAATAAAAATACCTAATACTTAATGAAATTTTTGTATAACACTTACATACGTTTTTAAAAATCACAAACACCATAAAACAAACTAACATACATTCATTCATTCATACATACATTCTGATGTTCTTATGTATTTTTATTTATTGAAAAGGTTAAAAACAATGTAAAATCCCCTATGGGTTTCAGTGTTACCGACGAAATAGTGGTTGAGTTAGAAAACTAAAGAACAGTGTTAATAGATAGCAGCACTTACTGGCCATTGTTTTACTTCAGTGTTGCAATATTTTATACAAAGATATAATATTTAAATAGTTGCGTAAAGAAAAAATTGCTTTCATCTAAAATGTTTATAAAAATATTTAATGACATTTTAAAATACTTTAATGTTAAAATTATATCTCCATATATTAAAAATTAATAAATTTTCGCTTTGAAATTTCGTTGGATGCAGTTGGCAATACTTTCAAAAAGCAATGCTTTAATATAGGACTCACCACATTTCTAGTATCACCACATTTAAAAAACTAAACCTCATGCCATAATAACCCTAAGAGGGTCACTAGTTCGAATCCTATTTTTTTCATTTTTTTTCATTTTTTTTTTTTTTTATATTTCTCTGAATATTCGCGCCTTCTTATGTTCACTCAAAGAAGTTAGGATGAATTAGAAGAGGATCACAGTCGTTATAATAAATCTTGGTACTTTTTTGCAGATTCAATGCTGGGCCTTTACCGTTATGGGCAAAGAAACAAATAAACGAAGATTCGAATTCTCCAGCGTTAGCGAAATCGGTCGACTTACCGAAAGGTCGTTGGGCGCAACGAGTTGAACAGTCTGGAATTACAGTGCGATCAGTATTCGATAGTGATAGTATTATTCCATTCCCAGATCGTCAAGGTAGCGTTTAAATCTTAATTTTATTTATACAGTAATAATTTTCGTTTCTATTTTTTTAAATAGAATCAAAACAAGATTCTGATGGCTCGAAAGATAGTTCAATCGACAGTGGCACTGAGTCTCGAAATTATCCGGAATATCGGAAAGAAAGTACCATTAAATTTAAACAGGTATGTATTTTTGTGATTTCTTTATTCGCTTTTATTTGTATGAAAGAAAATAGGCTTTTTTGTTAAGTTTTGTATATTTTTTCTTGTTTTGAAACAAAATCACAGCAATTTTCGCTTGATAAAAGCTTCATATATTAAAATATTAAATTACACTAGAATCTCGAAAACTCATACATATTGAAAAATCTACTTCAGAGTTGGAAAGTTCTAGAATGTTCTATTCGGAAAGCAGCAAAAGTATTAAAAAGCCGACTTTACCATTGGATTGATCATCGAAAAGGAGGCCAAATTGCAGAATTAAACAAAAGTTCTAGAATATTCTATTCGGGAACCAACTATTTAAAATTATCAATTTACTAGTTGTATCAGTAGTCAATTGTTTGAACGTGTAGATTGAATTGATTTTCACTCTATATCCGTAAATTTTCTAGAGCATTCTATTTTCGAATATTATGGATAATTTTTGAATGTCGGTTCTACATTTCGAATTATCTTTTTTTGTAAAGATTTTTAAATACAGAGATTCTAGTGGATTTACTTTTTTAATCACACAAGTTGTGCTTGCATTTTTAATGGGATTGGTGCTTTACTTTGCTATCTAGGAGGAACAAATCACTGAAGAATTTGTAACCGGACCAGAAAATGTATTAGGAATTAGTAATGTGTCACAGGTATTTATATTTTGTAAATTATATATTTTTAATGATAGATTTCGATTTTACAAAATTACGTGCACTAAATTAAATAGGTCGGAATGCAGTAGAGGTGAAGGGATATAGCAAAGATTGCATGTAGCCTCTCACTTTGCTTGTAAGAGATAAATAAAAATGACAATACGGTACTTGACTGTATTTAAAATTTGTGTCAAATGTTAAATAATTCTATGCATTATCATTACATATGTCCAATTTTAATGATGAAACATAACAAAATTTGACAACTGTTTAGAAATTTTATTTTGAAAATCGCCATTTTTCAACAGATTTTCAAATTAGTGAAAACGCGCCATTTCTTGAAAATGACGTAACATTTTGTAGCTAGATATGTCGATTTTGATAATTTTCATCGGTGAGATAAAAATGTGTTTTCTTTTGAATATTTCTCTTAGCTTATATATATAGTAATAATAATCGACCAGAATTCAAATAAATACTTGCTTTTACTTTGACATTTTATGAATATAATCAAAGTTTTAAGGTTATAAATATTGACATTGACGTTTAATTGCTCCAAAATGTGACGTCACTATAGTGAGGTGTTTTTCCCGCCTTTTTCTCATTTAAAACTGTAGGGTTATTTTTTTTGATGATTTTTTACAAAATGTCGAAAATAAAAAAAATTACTTAACTGATATGGAAAAACAATGCTTTTAGAATATTTTTGTAACTTCAGTCAAGTACCCTATTCCGTTGACGATAAGTGTACTTTTAATAAATACAGTAAAACCTCTGATTACGGACACCTCTCTTAACCGGATCTCTCCTATAGCCGGACAAATGTTTTTATGACGGTGGCATACTATACTAAAACCAATGCATTCAACTTTTCTACATTCAAATACTAATAACATTCTCTTAAGCGGACTTTCTGTTAACCGGACGCGGACACAATATTTTTTGACAAAGACATATTATTTAGTTCATTATTACCTTCATTAACCAAACGCGAATACATCTAGTGCGTATGTATACCTATATGGGTTAGGTATAATTGTTCATGTTTTACCTTGTTAACAATGACTCTGATGTGACGATGCATTTGTAAATGTTATATTTTGGTATAAGTACCTAAATTCGTCCATAAAATTGATTTGAATTAAAAAATTAAAAAATTAGTTATGAATACAGCATTTTTTTTATGCGGTTTTTAGAAGAATGGCCATTAAAATGCATAATATAAATCAAAGTCAAGAGACAGTAAGAAACTTAAGTATTTACTATAATAGCTTTCTTTGATAAAAATACTTTTTAACGGCTTTTAAGCACTTAATCATAATCAATACATTCCATAAGAACATAAGTTATTGCATCATTTAATTTTGTTACAGATGTATTTTTTAAAATTTTCATAATATAAAATTGAAATAAAATGTTTCTACGTGTAAATTAATGCTTTATCTTGTTTATAGAAGCAACTTCTAAGGATATTTCTAAGTTTTGAGCGTTCTTAGTTATGTTTTTTCGATGAAACTTTTTTTTATGCGGTCCCGACCAATCGCATAAAAAAAGTTTTTTTTGCAATCTGGATCCAGTGTTGGCATCAATCAACTAAATTTTTTAGTTAACTAATTAGTTGATTAATATTTTTAGTCAACTAATTTATTCCTAACTAAATTATTCGCAATTAAAAAGTTTAGTTGTAGTTGCAACTAAATTTTTCAATTTTTAGTTATTAGTTGTAGTTAAACGTTATAAAACTAATAACTAAATTTGTCACATATTCCACACAGAAAGCATTATGGAACCAAACTGAAAGCGCCTAGTCTCGAGTAGAGTGCCTGAATGAAGTCCCAAATGAAGTCCCCCAAGTCCCAGTTTCGAAAGTCCCACCAAAACAAAAAAATACAGTTATTTTTTTTTCTAGGTATTAGGAGAACATAATAATATATTGTTTAAATTTTAAAACAGTATTTGAATGAACTCTTTCTCTAACCATTCAAAAATAAATTCATGTTACTCTGATAGCGTATTAGGATTTTGTTATTACCGTGTTGCGGCGATACCGTATTTGCGGGGACCTTTTTTGTCGTTATCGAACGAAAATTATCGACAACGACGAATCTTACCACAAATTGAGTAAATAAATAAATAAATAAATTATCTTAATAAATTGATTAAGATATTTTTATGTATGATATCTATCATTGACGCAATACAGACTATTTTTAAAAAATTACTTTTCGTTAATTTTCGTAATTATTTTTTGTCGTAAACCGAAATCTCATAAAAGACCTACATCGTAACAAAAAAATAACGAATTTTTAAAGGCTGAATTGAAGCATAGGTATTCCAAAGATATTAGCGCTACTAAAACGTAGTTTTCGTTATCGTAAATTATTGATATCGAAAATAACGATATTTTCAAAATGGAGAAATAATGAAAGAAAAGATTCTTCGAAATTATCGCACCTGCTAAACTATACTTTTCATTATCAAAATCCTTCTTTACTTTTTTATCTCCTACGATAATTTCAGTAACGTTCCAATAAAATTAGTTATTAGTTATAACTAATAACTGCAACTAAAAACTAAAGTAGTTATTCGTTATAACTAATAACTACATTTTTCAGTTATTAGTTATTAGTTACAAAAGAATAATTTACTTATTAGTTATTAATTATTAGTTATAACTAACATTTGGCCAACACTGTCTGGATCAAACTATACTTTTTATAGCTATTTATGATATTTTTGAATAGGGTAAAAGCCCCCTTTGTGGAACGGTATCTAATATTGGAACAGTTTTGACATTTACATATTTATTTCTTTAAGTAAGGAAACTTTAAATGCGAAGTGAATTTAAATTGAAAAACAATCATTCTATTAATAATAATTTTTGTTATCAGACGTTTCTTTCAGAAATAACTTCATTAATATGTAAATGTTCATAATTAGATACCGTTCCACAAAGGGGGCTTTTGTACTACATTATTTAATGCTATTAAATACTTTACCCCTGTTACGCGAATATCTCTGTTAGCCGAACAAATTTTTGCGTTACACTGCTGTCCGCGGTTAACAAAGGTTTAACTGTATTTCAAAACGATAATTTCATAATTACACATCTTACGTTTTAAATTTTTAGACGTACAGTTCGCATCATTCTATGATTCTAAATCGAAGTATTGTCACTACGAGGCATCACCCAAATACGGACGACAGTTCACTCGGTAGCATGTTAGGTGGCAGCAGTGCATTAGGTGGTGATACGTGCGAAGATAGTACGGCCGAACACGATGGAGACGTTGAGGACTGCTCGGACGTAGATCAACGGAAATTGTCGTTAACGTCGAAGCTTCAGTTCCCAGAAGTTAATGCCGATTCACCCAGGTTAATAAAATTTTTAATTTTTTTAAAATTTTTTTTATAATTTTTTTGTTTTGTTTTTACAGTGAATACACTGTCAATGCAATGAGCGTTGAAGAATTACGTAAATCTCAACGGAAATCGAAGAACAAACGAGATTTGCCTCTGATATCGATATCAACCACATCAGTTTCCGGCAGTCAAGAATCGGATTTTGATGATGATGACGTAAGGACAGCTTTGCGAAAAAGCTTATGCCTGATTCACACCTTTTGCTGTTTGTGTTTTGTCCTGTCTTTCTAAGAATTTGTTTTTGTTGAATTTTTTGTTTTTGTTTTGGTGTGGATCAGGCATTACAATCTAATCAAATTTCTAGAAAATACTCCTAATTAATTTTTTATAATTGATTTAAGGCATCAACTCCAAGTGGAGATAATACAGATAAAAATCCAATATCTTTATTATCTGGAAGTACTGAATCGTTAGATACGATAGCGACGCGTGGGAAATATTTGCAGTCTGCGTTCGATTCGTTAAGCGGAGTTGAGCAAGATGTAAGCACAGGTAAAATTTTATAACGTTGAATGACACTCAGATAATTTATCTCATTTATAAACATTTCAAATTTTCCTCCAGGGAAAACTACATTATCATCACTACACCATAATACTAGAACTTCGAATGGTATTGCTCCAAGAAATATTCCTTTAGTTAATGAAACGAAACAGAAATATGAAAATGATGCAATTAGGAAACGTGAAGAACTGAATAGAAGGATAGAAGAAACGAGAATGAAATTGCAAAGTGTGAGTATTTTTACTTTTTAATTAAATTACACACTCCAAGAAGTGTAACAAAAACATCAAGTGAGAGGGGCGAGCCACACATCGCATACACACGTACATATTTTCTTAAGTAAGTGTGTGTGTTCAGATCACTTTCTTGCCACAGACGGTCCGTGTGTCCTCAAGTTAGTTATACATACATGTATTCTTATAATTGCAGCAGATTATGATGGTACTTTCAAGCTTTAATTTGATTTATTTAATTTTTTATCACCAGATCGCGTAGTCGCACAATCACTTACCCATTGGAAATATAAAGAATTTAAGATTCATTTGAATTATACTTAAATAATTATGGTCAGTATTATAAAGGACAGTTAAATCAGCGAATAATTATTCAGTTGGTAAATTAACTTCGCAAGTAAAATAACATCCGATATTATAAAAGTATTTTAAAATTCGATTTACCGATGAATGTTCGTTTGTAGTTATGCAATAAAATCTACGGCGGATTTTCTGAAATTAGTGGGTAAAAATTGGGTATTTGTCGAATTTTGGGAAACTGTTTTAAAATACGCTTATTTATGCATTTATGCATGTATACTGTAATTTTTCATTTTTAAAAATAATATCGAAAATCATTAGAAAAAAATTAATTTAATATTTGGTCACAAAATTTGCGCGAAAACGTTCATTAAGCTGTCAATCACATTCTCTAAACAGCAACAAGTGTTCTGTAACGAAAAAAAAAACTATTTTTAGTAGTCCACAGCGACGAGTCGCAGAACTATCGTATGACAGACAGTTTTCACACAATTGAGAATTTTAATAACAATTTTATAAAGTTTTTACCTAAATTGTACATATAATAATGTGATTTAAAATGTTGACATTTTACAGTACTAAAATTTCGTTTTTTAATATAAAATACTATTCACCCTGGCGGAAAAATATTGCAGTATTTTTTACTGTCTTGTAAATTTTCAACAACGAAATCGCAGCAAAACTTTTATAACACAATGAAATAATATTAAACTCGATATCTGTCATATATTAGTTCCGTAAACATCCGCCAGAGAAATTTAATTGGTACCAATAATTATGAAAAACAATAACAACATTGGTGTTAATGGCCCTGGCAGCCGAAGCACCTAAAAAGAAAATAAAAAAAATAAAAAAAATAACAACATAATATTTCAATACATTTCAGATTGGTTACAAGTCGAATTTAAAAGCGAGTCAATCTGTGTTAGATCTAAGTCCTAAAGTACCTGAAAAACAGAAGTCAACTGTACCACGAAGTACTCTACATGGTACGTTTAAAAATTCTTTCTTTTTTAATTTCTTTTTTTCTTTTTATTCTATTAACAATCCTGGTGTCTTGATACTAATTAAGTTTTGACTTGCTCTTGCTCTATCTTGGTAATTAAGATTTGTAGCTTGTTAATTAATACTAAATTGATTTGTTTTTAATCAATATTGAAAATTAACAAATAAAGTCATTTTTAGGTATTGAATCTAACACACTACCGCATAATACTACTAACCCATATTCAAATCGAATCAATAAAAATGATTTTAATATACCCGCTAATATTAATATTAAAAACAATTTTAAAACACTTCCATTTTTCACTACGGACCTAGAAAATTACCAATCGTACGAGCCAGAACAATCTCTATACGATATGATAATAAATAAATTCAACGAAGACATGCGACATCTGGTGTTACAAACTGAAAACAGTGATAGTTTTAAAACAACTAAACCACAGATAACCGAGAAGCCGACACAAAATTATGTGGCGGAAATACGACAAAAAATTGAATCGAATATTCAAAATCAAAATCGGCCCAAGTTGTTAAATTTAAACAGCAACAATGATAATAATTTGAATGCTAATACTATTTTTAAAAAACATAAAAGTTTACCAGTGTCTCCAGTCACGGAAGAAGCGAAACTTAATGAGTACTGTTACAGCCAACAGAGTGATTATGTATCATCCAATATTGATTTGAGTGCTCAAACAAAATTTGACGAACAGACGGATAATTTAATTCGAATCCAAAATAATAATCTTAGGAAAAAAAATTATTCATTTTTTGTTGATTTGAGCGAAAAAACCAATCAGAGAAACAAACCCAAGCTCTTCGGGAGCAGTAAATTGAAACAAGCAATCAAAGATGAAGAAGAAGAAAATTTCAGTTCCGACTCACTTGAAGACTGTAACGTAACCACAAATCGTATTAAAAAATATTCAAAAGTAATGGCGGAATCGCGACGATGTGTCTCAAATTACGATATATTCCAACAAAATTCTCAAACCGACATAATTTACGATAAAAATTTCAATTCAACAAATATTCCACGAAGTTCTAGCGCACTATTAAAACGTGTATCCCATTCGAATGAATCGTTGGACTCGAATGCAGAACCACCTGTCGGACGTGCGCCAGAACCGGTATTGGACTGTTACGAACTCTCGCAATCTCGTGAATCGGTTTTGAGTATAAACGAGAAAAGTGAACCAATTGAACCCTATAATATTTATCCAGAGTACGAACGTCACAGTTCCGCCAGTTTTTATCTACGCAACACAAACGTTCCCGCATCCTTATCCCAGGAAAGTATCCTGTCTAATTTTTCTGACTCAGCGGATTATAGTTGGAAAATGAACGAGGAGTATAATCTGGCTGATAAATTATCTCGAACGAATTGTAATAGTTTAGAAAGTGTTCTCTCCGACGAGTCCGTGGACACCCAGAGTGCACCGTTGGAGATTCTATTTCGAACGCATCGACGACGAAAAGTCTCCGAAAGTGATGAGAAAACCGAAGCGTTGAAAGTCACTCCGATCGAACAGAATTACGTCCAACGAACGCTGATGAAATTCGAACCCGAACACAAATTAGTCACCAGAAGCAAAAGTTTTCAAGAATCACCGAAAAAAGTGATACCATCAAACGCAGATCCCGTGCCAAATATCCATAAATTCGAACGGGTTCCGTTACGCGAAAACACAAATCGAGATCGTGATTGTGGCAACATTCCCACGCTACAAAATAAGAATGATCAATATGAGAAACAGGGCAGTGATTTTTGGGCGGAAAATAAAATTGTGGCGAAAAGTAAAAGTTGTAGTTTCGAAGTGTTTTTCAACATGAATTCGCCGACTAAGAATATTGATCAAAATTATGACTATCAAACCTCGGACAAACTCTTCCCGAAATCAAAAACTAACAGCAGCGCCACTAAAAGTTTGGATCGAAACAAAACGAACACATCCGCCGAAAGAGATGTCACTACCATACAGGAAAATAACACCGCGTACACAACGCAAAGTTTAGATCGTAGTGGTCAGTCGTGTGGCGGGATCAAAATTAAACGTGATCGTGGATTTGAGTCATTTATTGGTGATATTGTGAAACATAAACCGCCGAAAGGTATTCGGCGAAGTGTCTCAACACGAATTAAAAGTAAAACCGGGAAAAATTTATTTGACGAACGTAGAAACAGTGATTCAATAACTCAAATCCGGAAACAAAATTATGAAAATAGCGGTGTCGAAAATAAATCATTCACTGTGATCGATTATATTTCCGACGAAAAATCCGTAAATTTACACTATTTTGAGCCGTCAAGTAAAATGGGCGTTTGCGATGAAAATAAGAAACAGCAAGACAATTACGATCCGAATGTGGCCGAACGTGAATTCGAAAACATATCAAATACAAAACCCCACGAAATCGATTGTTTCGATCTATTGCCCCAAACAAATTCCGACACTTATCCCACCCCGTCGTGCTCCTGCGAGCAACCAATCAGTTACGGAACAACACAAATTCAAAACATGAAATACCTTTCGAACGAAGACATCGTGAAATTTCGCGATATCGAACGAAAAATCGAAATAATTAATAAACTGGTGGAAATTGAAGAGCAAAAAATAACAAAAGGTAAAGTTAAAAGACTATCGAAAAATTTTGAGAGAATCGCTCTCGAACAACAGCAGAGTGGAATAAAACCTCTCGGTGTGAAACGTAATTTAAGTTTACCAGAAATTGCTAGTACAATTTCATCGAATACTAAATCGTCGTGCAAATTAAAACCGAGTCGATTGCCAATTAAAACTATCGCTGAACCGTTCACTTCGAAACACGGTTTCAAAACGCGTCAATTAGATTTTAAACCGTTATGGCCTCCGGCAACGCGATGTCCCCAAACTAAAATTATCAATAAAAAATTCATAAATGATAATAAAGTAAATACTAATAATAAACAGATAATAAAAAATACGATTGGGAACGAAAATGACCGAAAATCGTCGTCAGGTGATTAACACATCATTTACTAATGGCATGTAAAAATGTGTTGTGCTGTTTTAATATTTTTTATTTATTTTTCTTTCAGTTTTTTATTATTTTTTTGTAAATATTTTATTTGTTAATTTTTAATTTGATTATATTCGTTTTGTTCTTGTTTTGATAAATTATTTTTATACGTATGAACTTATTTATAAGCTTCATTGGTAGAATATATTAATTATTTGTTAGTTGATACATCCAATAATTGTGTCTCGTTACCATATTGGAAACAAAAATTTCAACTTTGTACTAAGTAATGTGAGACAGTGAGACTCATATTGTTTGATGTAACAGCTATTAAATGATAAGCATAAAAAATTAAAACGTACATCGTTAATTAACAAAATGTCTTTTTACTATCAAACGTGAACTAAAAAATATCTACAGGTGATTTTGTTAAGTTGGCCAAAATTAAAAATGTTAATATTATGAAAAATTGAATAAGAAAACTCAATAGAATTTTTTTCTGCTGGACATAGTTTTAGAAAAAATAAAAAAATCAACGTTAAAATTTTTAAACTATTGTCTGAAGTCACTGATAAATTATGGTAATAACTTAAAAATACTGTTGACGCGTCTAGGTTTTTATGACAATTTGGTTGGGGGTGATTCAAAACTAAATTCTATAAATTTTGTTGCAAATCTAAACCTAAGATTAATGGACTGTATCGCGATGTTCACCAAAAAATAATGATTACAAAAATGAAATTGTACTCACCGAATTAGTTCTTCTTCCGTTCTAGATTATTGATGTTTATTGGGTCAGAGAAAGATTTGGAAGGTAAAGGAAGAAGGTTATGACGCTTATTAAATTTATTTGTTTCTTCGAATGAATTCCATGTAATTTTGCGCCAATGTGAATTTACACTACTATTTTTAAATGCGGTTAAAACTATTATTATTGCGAACAAACCAATGCAGAGTTCCTAATGCGAACAAAACTATCACAAGTTATGGTGAATTAACCATTATCAATATAGTTGCGAACAAACTATCACTAATTATTGGGAATTAACCGTTATCGATATGATTGCAAACAAACTATAAACTAATTATTTGCGAATTAACCAATTAAAGTGAGCAAACTATTGTAACAATTAAACTAAATAAAATTGGCGGTAATAAAAGCTACCGGTGCAAGACCAGCAATCGATTCGTACATCGATGGATCCAATCGATTACTAACTGTTATACCACGCCTATTCTATTTAAAAAAAAAAAATTCAAACGGTCCAGGCGAATAGGCGGAGTAACTCATTATTCAACAGCACTATCTATTGACACTAAAGTACATTAAAGATTCCCTTTTTTTTTATACATACATACATACACAATCAACAGATGGCGCGAACAATACTTTAATGTGAACGTATTGGAACAACACATGTGCAGTAAATTTAAATCATATACCGTAATAATTCAAATTTATTTTGAAAACTACTTTTCCCTTTGTAAATGTGTCCTAATTAGTTTTATTTTAATAAAATGGGTTTTTTAATTTAAATTTTTAATTTAATGTAAAATATTTATTAAAAATTAAGGTTAGATATCTGTCACTGTGTGCGTTCGCCAGAGAAAAATGTTTCGTAATGTTACTAAACGAAGTTTGTACCGTTAGAAATCAGAGGGCTCAGATTGAATTAACAGGCGTGTCGATAAATTAAATTGCATTGTTTAAATTGTTTTAAAACTTATTTTTTTTTAAATTTTATTTCATAATTTTTTTACACAAAATATTATTTGTAAATTAGATAAAAAAAACCTAATAATTATTTCGAAAACTACACACTTCCAAAAAGAATATTAAAAACCAGTTTTAATTTTGGACAACTTAATAAGATCACTCTGTAAATTAGTAGTGGAAAACTAAATGGGGGCGTGGCTTAACGCTTAACCATCTGGTGGTGAATGGATATACTACTATAAGTGAAAACTGGACCACCAGTTCCCGTATCTGAGTTTTACGTTTTAAAACACATTTGTAGGTATATACGTACAAATCTCGCTACCGGAGTTTCTAAGAAATAATTGAGATATAGTTTGGACATTCCGGTGCAAATTATACTTATGTCTATTTCACTTAAATTTAAGCATGACTTATCACTTACGAATTGAAGGAATTCCCGTTTTCTTCGGTTTATCTCTTTCATTGTTGCAAATGCGTAAATTTTAAATTTGCAGTTTGTTTTTAGAAAAGAATAAAAGATTGATTTGTTTCGACTATAAGAATTATTTAATTTTTTAACGATAACTCATGCTTAATTGTATTTGAAACGGGGTATACATTAAAATTTTGTAAATGTCTTATTAACTATGTACAGTAATTTGCAAGTATATCTAATTTTTCTGCATGAATCTTAATTAATTTCTTCTAAATTTGCCGATGATAACTTTATTGTCTTAGTAAACTTCCTATTAGTAGTACTTGCTCCGCATAAATCTGTTTCTTTGAAATACTTCTCAAGACTTTTGCATGGTTCTTTAAACATTATCTGCCTCTTTCAAAATTATTTTTAAAAAAAATATTATCGGACAATTTTGAGTTATTTTCATTTTTGTTTGGTTTTGGCATGTTTTTGTTTAATAGTGCCTCCAAATGATGACATTGATTCCGAAAGCGGTTTACGTCGTGCTTGTTCATTAAGTGATCTTACTGATCCTACACCATTAAAACAAAAACCATCTAGTTTGTCGTCAGGTATAGTATTCACACTACACGTATGTTAATCATTAATGATCTGTGGAGTAAGTGATAATTTTATTAAATAAAATCATTTTTTTGTACGAATAAAAGTGAAAATTGTATTTAAATAATAGCAAATATAATTTTTTTTGTGTATACAACTTTAATTGTATATAAGTACATAATATTTTATGGCAGTAAACTTAATTATAATTTAAATCTAATTTGGAAAGGATCAAGGGAATTTAATTTGAAATATTTATTTTATGGGTGGGTATTTTCAAAGGTGTCTCATTATTGGATCTGTATTTTTGAGCTACTTATACGAACTGTTAAAGGGGAAAACGCTCAATTGAACTTTATTTGCAACTCATTTGAGCTTTACTTCAGAAAATATAAATAACTTTTCCTTCACTGTCTTCATTGGATCGGTAATAAATAAAATGAACAAAATAGGTATCAGAACGCTTCCTTGCAGTACCCCCTTTACGTGGCGATTTCCATTCAGAAAATTTTAATGTTTGGTCAAAAGTTTAACAATTTATTCTCTATTAGTCATATATGGTTCTAAGTAACAGTTATAACTATAGACAAATAAAATTATGCCCATAAGTAACATTAAGTCGCATTAAGTCAGGATTTAAGTAGCTAGTAGCTAGAGTTTTTCACAATTTTCGGGTTAAAATATTTCTTACTTTTATTTAATGTTAAAATTAGCTTTTAATTTGTTAATAATATGATTTTATCTGAATCTTCTACTTTCTGTATGAGTTAGAAAATTTCAATAATAGTTTTTAAAAAACGACTCTGTTAAATTACGTAAGGTCGGCACTATTATTTAAAAAATGGTCAAGTGTGGGTGGACCATCTAATACGATGACAGACATGGCGAACCTATAAGGATTTCGTGGTTATGACTACGAAATCTTAAAAACGCCTTTCAAATAGGGTTTCCGATCTCTGGCCAAAAAATCGATCTTGCGGATCGATTCGAATCGTCAAACCAAAGATCGATGCAGGAGAAAATCGGCTTACAAAAGATCGATCTGACAAAAATCGATTCAATTTTTGTACTTACAGAAAATAAAAGAAATACAAAAGTTTTAATTAAGTTTTTTTATTAGTAAATCACAAATCAGTTTCAAAAAAATTTGAATTTTCTTTGAAATTGAATTTACTGAATTTAATATAAATAAAATATAATTTAAGTGGTTTTCAGTCTGCGCTAAAAATGTCACACGAATCAAAAATTTGACTCAGTTTTCTATAAATGAATCATAAAAGTGGTAAAATTATTTGACAACATAAATAGTTAAAATATATTCTACAATAACTTTAAAAAATCAAAATTTTTACAAAAAATATTATAATTTAAATTTGAAAAAGATTGATCTCCGATCCCGTAAATTTTTCACGATCTCTGTATCGATTTGGTCTTCAAAGAATCGATTCAAAAAATCGAAGATCGACCCTCCAAAAATCGATTTTCGATAAAATCGAATCGAGATCGGAAACCCTACTTTCAAAACCTAACCTAACTTAACCTGAGCAAATCGGTTCTGTAATTTATGAAGACATTAATTAACTTTTTTCGTGTAACTCCTTGAACTGTTTCTTTCATATATAATTGTAGCATCGTCAGAAAATACAAATAACTTTTTTCCTTAGATTCGGTTGATAATAATAAATTAAAAAAAGTAGGCCTCAGGATGCTTCCTTGCAGAACTCCTTTGAAAGATGATTTACATCCAAGAAGGATATTTTGGGAAACATGTTTAATTCCAAAGTTTAACAGTTTGTTCTCTCTTAATTACGTGTACAAAATTGTTTAAGACTGTGAGTGACTTATATAAAATTGTATAAGCTTTTGCTCGCGCAGCCTTAAAATTTTTACAAATGTCCGTATAAAATCCTATATCAGATCAGAGTGTAATGACACATCTAGTGTAATATTTTATTTTTAGTATATAATTATTAACCAGGGTATCTAATAATTATTTTTAAGAGGTATTTTTTTTTTTTACATATACTAATATGTATGGCGATTTGACAATCAATTATATTGTGGGTTTATCACTTACTCAACTAATTATTTTATTAATTTGATATCAGTATTTGCATTTATTTTATGATACATTTAGTTAAATCTTAAAATTCACTTTGAAGAGCATGTTAATCATGTTAATTATGCATTTAAAATTGGCGGGAATTTATTGATAGTTACTGTTCGTTATTGTCTGTATCAATATTATGCACAAATAGTTTGAAATTTAATCACAATATAAATGTTCTTAAAAAGATAAATTATTTTTAGTTTATTTTTGTATTTTAAATAATTAAAAATAATACATTTTAGCTAAAATTATGCACAAACCGACGCCACGAAATCAACAAACTACACGTGTATCATCATCAAAGGTAAACATGATGAGAAGTTCGTCCGTTGGCGTTTTAAATCAATCCGAAAGTGAGTCTGAAGTGAACAGTAATGCAATGCCTGCACCAAAAGCTCTACCTCGAAGCAGCTTAATGCGACCGACAATAAGCTCACAAAATAAAATGGCTAATCCGAATAAAGTGAATCTGAGAAGGCGAGCATTACAATCATCATATTCTACTGGTACATTTTTTTTTCAAATTAATTCAAATGATATTTTTCTTGCTATTATAGTTTTTATTTTTCGATAGCTAATTTAACAATGGTTGGCCAAGATGACAGTTCGAGTGATGATCAACAACAAATGAAGAATGGAACAAAAATCACACGTAATCGATCGCACAGTATCGATCACACTGCCGGCGTCGGTGGATCGTGGAATCAATCGTCGCAGCGACGAAATAAAGAAAATATTGGGTTAAAGCCAAGAAGTAAGATCGCTTTTGTTACATTTATAAAAGTTTTTTTAATTTATATTTATATCAGTGGTGTTTACTGAATACGATTAATACAAAATTTATACATATAACTTACCTATTATTTCCATTAATTATACTTTTACCGAAATTTTCAATCGATTAAAAAAAAAAATCAACAACTAGAACGCTCGTAGTCACTTTTTATTAAAAATTAAGGTTAAGGTGAATCGATCAGTATTGATAAATGAATTACTAAGGCCTTCTGTACACGAAGCGTATCGTCATAGACGCGTACTAGATTCGTCATGCAGCGACGATTCCTGTACGCTTGAAGATTTGCACACGAAGCGATTTTCAAGCGTACTACAACCGTACTCCAAACGTCATCTTGTAGCCTCATTATAACCTCATTATTATACGCAAAATAATTAATTTAGTTAAAATAGTTGTAATAATGTTTAGTGATGAAGAAAGCTTACTTTATACGATTCCAATAATATTCCGTTATAAAATTTATACAAAAGTTCTGTTATAAATTCATACTCAGTGTTGCCAACCGTATTTTATTCAAAATCCTACAGAGTTGAAAATTCCATTTTTTATACAAAAATCCTACAATTAAAAAGAATTTTTCAAAATAAAATATATATTATAAATAATTATTATTAATGGTTTATGACAGGAAAATAAATTTAAGTAAGAAGATGTTTTCAAGTTTTTATACAGAATATTTGATACAGCTTCCAGTTTCACCACCAGAGGTGCGAGTAAGAACTTTTTCAAAAAAACCCGCAAATTGGAATAAATCCCTTGAGTTGCCAACACTGCATAATATACTATAAAAATAAATAAGTACTAATACATACAAAAAAAAATACTAATTCATATACAACTGCAATATATAACATACATTTTATCTAGTGTCGTACGCTAAGACGCAAACACTGCTGTACGCTAAGCGTACTGCAGCTTGTATGCTGTGACGAATACGCGCAGCTGCGTCTTCGTGTGCGGTTGTTCATTTAAAACAACGTGAGCGGCAAGCAAGCGTACACCAAGCGTATGACGAATCTAGTACGCGTCTATGACGAGACGCTTCGTGTGCAGACGGCCTAAGTCTATTTTTTTTGTTATAAATAAATATAATTTATGTGTAGAAAAATAAGTTAAATTTTATAATACATGTATCAGTATTAATATTTGATTATTGTTCAGATGTGTACGAACACATAATAACTAACACGTACACAAATATATTATGGGTGTGTTCGTGTCATTTATAAAAATTTGACATTTTTGTAGTTTTTATTTATTACAATAACTAAACGTTCAGTATGAAACAAAATAGTTTTTTAATGATTCAAAAACAAAAGAAAATAATTTTCGGTTTTTTAAATATTAAAGTTGGTTTTTAATGACACAACTTACTTATATATATATATCTGATTCACCTCTAATCATACTTTTGTATTTACTCGTACGTTAAAAATCCTAAGTGAATCCATCATATATTTCTTTTAATATACTAAAATTTCAAATTCTGAACTTGGAAAATTTCAATCGATCGATTCACTTTAAGTCGCTCTTCTATTGTAGGTTTGTTTACTTAAATTGCCAATTGTGTTTCTGTGACAGCTTAAAAATCATCAGCGCTGATGAATTAATTACTTTATTACTTATGTCATGTACGCAAATAAAAATATTTTCCTTTTTACTTTCAAAGGTTAAATCGTTAATAAATAAAATAAAAAAGAATTGGTCTTAAGATACTTCCCTGTAGAACATCTTTTTTATTAAATAGGGTATTTGACTAATTTTGGTAAACTATTTTAAAACACGCATTCATCATTTTTCATTTTAACGAATTCTCAGAAGGAAAATTCAGCTCCCAAATTTTTGCACAGAAACGTTCATTAACTGCTAGTTGTTAGGTTACATTCACTAAATAGTAACAGGTTCTTTGTAATTAAGAAAAAGAAATTGTTGATTTTTATTGGATTGATTAAATTAAGGTTATGCTTGATTAGATTAAGATAACCAGTCGAAGAAATATGACGTCATAATCCGTTTTTGATCACGTGGTCTGTAGCTAAAAATACTTTTTGATGTTTTTGAATTAAATAATAATAATTAAAATAAATTAGCATAATAAATTGTTGTTTTTTATTATAAATTTTCATTAAAAATTATTTTCAACATTTTTCCTTGATGCTGTCAAATATCCCACTTTTAACTATGTATTACGCACTAAATAATTTATATTTTGACATTTAAAGCATCGCACAAGTGTGGCTATTTGTGCGCAAAATTCGAATTTCATTAATTTTTTGTTCTTTGTACTATCACCAAAATATTCATAGCCCAACATGAAAGTGTAATATCGCTACTTTCATTACTCGTTACAAAATTTACTATATTCTTATCACTTAAGATTATCTTATCTAATATTATAACTTATCTTAATCACTAAATATGTTTCAAAACATCTCTAAAAATATTTTCGACACGATCTTTAAACACATCATCTTTGTTAAACATTTCCAAGACAAAATCATTTTTATCACCGAGAATAAACTCTACAAATTTATTTTCATCAGCCATTCTACGATCAACATCTTCAGCCTTAAAGATTATGGTCATTGCATTCAGCGCGGCATATATTAACGCAGCTTCTTGATCTACTTCGAACGATTCCATGAAATCTTTTCTCGGATACACTTCATTTATATTTAACGCGTGATGTTTCAATTCGTTCGCCATTGTGTTATAATAAACTTCTAAAACTTCTTCGAGATATTTTTCTCGAAACGTAAAACTAGTTGTCAAATAAATCATACCCATTAAATCATGTATTGGACTCAGGTATCGACAGAATTGGAAGTCGACCAGCATACAATGAAGTTCTTCGCCATTTCGAAACATTAAATTATTACACCATAAATCACCGTGATTAATCACATTTCGATATTTCTTCGAGGGTGCCATTTTGTTGGGTGCGTCCATTAGTTTTTGTCGGATTCGTGTAATATATTCCGGTTTACAGTTAGGTAATTGTGAGATGACAGTTAGAAACGCTTCTGTGTTACTGATGAGCCATTTTCGTCGTGGATGTGCCTCGTGGTCACTATTAATAAATGCGGCTTCTCTTAGAATCTCTTTATACCGATCTAAAATTGAGTATTTTTGCAATTCTTCCAAAACGATTGAACTCGAATGAAACATCGCTAATGTTTTCACGACTGAAATAGTTTCTTCGAATGTAAAGTAGCGTCTAGGATCCAGTGTACAGTATCCTTGTAGAGATAGATTTTCCATCACAATTGCTCGGTTTTCGTAAATGTAATATGTCCGGGGGCACCACTGTTTTGTACTGTATTGACTTAAGTCATCTTTTATCTTTTCAATAAATTGAATTTCTTTATCGAAAACACCAATTTCGCGCACATAGTTTTCGTGTGAATGGGATAATGTAGGAACCAATTTAACAAAGAATGAATAATATTTAATAGTTGACGTTTTTGTGTTTTTTGTAATTATTTCTAGATTATAATGTTCACCGAGAAAACCGATTGTTTTATCACTGATTCGTTTTAATTTGACTTTTTCGATAATTTTATTTTGATTTTTTGAACAATTATTACTAATTGTTCCACAAACCTCATTTGGTAGTTGTAACATGTTGACAATTTTTTGAAATGGTTGTCTATTAAATTTGTTTGTGTTTATATGAGGAAAAAAATGATTTAAAATTTATGATCTGACGTCATATAGGTAAAAAATGTTGTTTGAATATTTTGAAAATAGTTTCCTCATTCAAATTTGAATAAATTAAATTAATTTATTTTTAATGCAAATTTTGTTTTTGACAGAAATACTTTCATGATTTTGTTTTAACCAATTACCCAATGATTTAGGAACCGGATATTCAGGACCCCAATAATTAGAGTTGAATTCCAGAAAAACAATTTATTTTTTCATTAGTCAAATGTACATTTCGGAACATATGTCCCTTCTTCAGTGACCTATTTAACAATTAAAAATAAGTAAGTTACAATTGTGTTAGGTGTTTTGTAAAAAGAAAAAAAGATTGACAATGTATTTTTCTTTTAGTCTAATACATACATGTTATGAACATTGCATAAAGAATAAACATTTTATTTGAAATCTTAAAGGAAAGAATTTATTTAATTTCACAAAATTAACTATGGAAAATATAATAAGGTATATTGAAAAATTTTTTTGTATGTTATAAATATTAATATTAATCGATATTTACTTATCAAATTTTATTTTATTTGTAGTGGAGGTATACACTATATGGTCTATCTATATCATTATCGATGTATAAGGGAAATTAGCAGAAAAAACCAGCTTATTTTCAGTATTAGGAATTAAAAAAAGGTTTTGTTTTTTAATTTAAACAAACATCCGGACAGACAATAAGAATGTAAGTCAAAAAAGACAGAAATTATAAGAGAAAAAAGATTATAATAGAAAATTCAAGAGTTTACTCACCAAAATTTTAATTAATTATATTCAAGTTCCTTTCATTTAAACTTTTGCATATACATTTCTGTATATTTTTGTCCAAATATGCATTTCATAAGAAAATTGTCAAAAATTGATAAACAGAAAAAACAAGGAACTTTTTATTAAAAAGTTTTATATATATAATAATTGACTTTAAAGATATTAAACTTAATAATTAAGTCTTAAATAAAATAATATTTTTTTTTTTATTTTTTTTATTTTTTTTATTTTTTTTTTTTATTTTTTTTTTATTTATTTTTTATTTTTTTTTTATTTTTTTTATTTTTTTTTTTTTATTTTTTTTATTTTTTTTTATTTTTTTTTTTATTTTTTTTTTTTAAAGGATTTTGGTCTGCTTGTGACAGATTCTCAATGCATAATAGACAAAACGGATGCACGCTTCAGGCGGAAACAGTTAAAGAAAATCAATAGATTTGAAAATCAAATAATAGATAATATTTCAATCAATAAAGAATGGATTAAAAACTATTCAAATATAATTATTCCGAATGAAGTCCAACTAATACTTGCCATAAGTCCGAAATTTGTTATTGACGATAAAATTTTTAACCACAAAGATAATAAAAATACTATTTTAAATATTTTAAAAGCCATTGAAGCTAATATCGATAAATTTCCAAAAGAAAAACAAAAACCCTTAAAAGAAAAAATAGTAAATATATTACTTAATAACATAAACAAAAACCAATACATTGATCCATTACAAAAATACATTGGAAACTGTTACAAGAAGACCAAAAACTTTATAAAAAATAATAAAAATGAAATTATCATTACAGTCTCAGATAAGGGAAATTGCACAGTTATTTTAAATAAATCTGAATATAATGAAAAAGCAGAAATACATCTTAATGACAAAAATACATACTTAAACATAAGAAAAGACCCTGTGGAAGTTGTTTCTAAAAAAGTCAAAATATTCACTGAAAAATTATACAAATGTAAATACATTGACAACATAACAAAAACTAAAATAATTAAATCAGGAAAAACATTACCAGAAATTTACTTTCTACCTAAAATACACAAAGAGGGAATCCCTTTAAGACCCATAGTAAGTCAAATTGAATCTCCAATTCAAGAATTATCCAAATTTTTCTCTAAAATACTTAGCGAAGCTGAACACAGTGAATTTTCCATAAAAAACTCATATGAATTTGTCAATAAAATTAAAAACATACAATTAAAAAATTCTGAAGAAAAACTTTTTTCATTGGATGTAAAATCTTTATATACTAACATTCCAATTAAATTAGCAACAGCAATCATTAAAAAACAATGGAATAAAATTAAAGAATTCACTAACTTAACTAAAGAAACTTTTATTGAAGGAATAGAATTGATAGTAGAAAATAACTTTTTTAAATTTCAAGATAAATACTATAAACAATGTTTTGGCTGTCCAATGGGAAATTCACTGAGTCCTGTTTTAGCATCTTATGTTATGGACTATCTCTGTAATATCAGCATAAATAAAATTAAAGAATGGGACCCTTCTTTTTTCTTTCGCTATGTAGATGATATTCTTTCTTGTGCCCCATTAACATTAATTGAAAAAATCAAAAACACTTTTAATAATTACCATCCAGCCCTACAGTTCACTATCGAAATTGAAGAAAATAATCAAATTACATTTTTAGATACGTTAATTAAGAAAGATAAATACAATTGTTTAAATACCACTTGGCACAGGAAAACTAGTTATACAGATAGATTAATTAATTTCCATTCCAATCATCCACAATATATAAAAAACAATATAATACAAAATATGTTTCATAGGGCTGTACATCTAAGCAGTGTCAAAAACAGAAAATATGCAATAAAAAAAGCAATATCAATACTAACTAGAAACAACTATCCACTAAATCTAATAAATTCAATAAAAGAAAAAGTTATTCATAAAGCATATAATTCTACAGAAACAAATAATTTTAATTCAAATTCCAATGAAAAAGAAATAAACTATAATAACCTAATATGCTTTCCATATAACAGATTCACAAAAAGAATTAAACCAGCTATAGAAAAATTTAGTGATAACAAAGTAACTTTTTCTTTTACAAACACAATAGAATCAACATATAATAAAAAAAGATCAAAAATTGAAAATAAACAAATGCACAATGTAATTTATAAAATTCCATGCAAACAATGCGACCTTTGTTATTTTGGACAAACTAGTCAAAAATTAAATAATAGATTAACTCAACATAAATATGACATAAAGAGAGGAAAAGAATCCACAGGCTTAGCGGAACATTCAATTAATAATGATCACATCTTTGATTTTGAAAAAGTTAAAGTTTTAGATAAGGAAGCAAACTACAGGAAAAGATTGCTAAGTGAAAGTTTTTTCATCCAACTAAACAATAAAACTAACTGTAATAAACAAATTGAGTCTTCCTTTTTGGACGAATCTTATTTACCAGTCATCAAACATTTAAACTGATCGCATTGTTTACACGGACAGCATTACATAATCAATAATATATTTAAAGTAAACAATAGTTTATTCTAGAAAACATGGACAGACAAAGAAAGCAAAAACATCAAACAAAAACTTTTAATGTCTAGAATTTTCTACGATAGTTTTTTTAACAATAGAACCAATTACAACAGTTAGTTACTGTCAAACAACAGTACAATTACAATGTACTCACAATATAATTTTTTAAAAATAAAAAAAATATTATTTTATTTAAGACTTAATTATTAAGTTTAATATCTTTAAAGTCAATTATTATATATATAAAACTTTTTAATAAAAAGTTCCTTGTTTTTTCTGTTTATCAATTTTTGACAATTTTCTTATGAAATGCATATTTGGACAAAAATATACAGAAATGTATATGCAAAAGTTTAAATGAAAGGAACTTGAATATAATTAATTAAAATTTTGGTGAGTAAACTCTTGAATTTTCTATTATAATCTTTTTTCTCTTATAATTTCTGTCTTTTTTGACTTACATTCTTATTGTCTGTCCGGATGTTTGTTTAAATTAAAAAACAAAACCTTTTTTTAATTCCTAATACTGAAAATAAGCTGGTTTTTTCTGCTAATTTCCCTTATACATCGATAATGATATAGATAGACCATATAGTGTATACCTCCACTACAAATAAAATAAAATTTGATAAGTAAATATCGATTAATATTAATATTTATAACATACAAAAAAATTTTTCAATATACCTTATTATATTTTCCATAGTTAATTTTGTGAAATTAAATAAATTCTTTCCTTTAAGATTTCAAATAAAATGTTTATTCTTTATGCAATGTTCATAACATGTATGTATTAGACTAAAAGAAAAATACATTGTCAATCTTTTTTTCTTTTTACAAAACACCTAACACAATTGTAACTTACTTATTTTTAATTGTTAAATAGGTCACTGAAGAAGGGACATATGTTCCGAAATGTACATTTGACTAATGAAAAAATAAATTGTTTTTCTGGAATTCAACTCTAATTATTGGGGTCCTGAATATCCGGTTCCTAAATCATTGGGTAATTGGTTAAAACAAAATCATTAAACTCTTGAAATCCCAATTAAAACTACGTTGAGAAATACTTTCAATTAATAAAAAAATATTAAAAGAAATATTATCTTTTAGGTATTCGAATTACCAGCGGTTTATCTGATCGAACTAATACGGATACGCCGCGAACAGATTCGGATATCGACTTGACAAATTCTGAATGTAAGTAATTAATTGTTTAAATTTTTAGAGCTACGTCGTTTCAAAAAAGTAATATAAAAAATGTAGGCATATAAGTAAGGACTTAAGGAGATTTAAAATTTATTTAAAAAATTGCGTTTTAAAGATTGCGTTTAATTGGTATTTCACTACAAGTTACCTAGTTGAACGGGGTCGAGTTGTTCTCTAACTTCGTGATCAAAAAAGTTAGCATCGAATTGTATGTGGATAACCTATCTTTCTGCTAATTCGAATTCAGTATTCCACTTTTTCCATTTCCAAAACTTCCGCGACTAGTTAGATTTTGATTTGTAAAGCTCGAACTTGAATAAATTTGTTTTTATAACTTAATAATTGTTTATTCTTTTTTTTTAAAAAAAAAGAAAAAAATTTGTTTTATTTATTTTTTTTTCTACTAATTTTTTTTTCTCATTTCGATAAGTCCACCGTTTTCGATAACTAAAATGAATTATCTGATATTTATGTTCAAAAAAACTGAGATGTAATATGAAAGAGATATATTTTATTTTTGGAGACAACTTGGTTTTCCACATAATTGGGGTTTTGAATAAAAAATAATTTTTTTATTTCAATATTATATCATAAATAATATATTGATAAATAATCGATGCGAAAAAATTTTTAAATAGCACGGCAAAAAAAATCACGATATCTGTGACGTCATAATGTTAATGTGTCAAATACTATGAGCCATTTTCTCAAAATATGTGGCAGTTAGCCACCAGGGCGGCGACACAGATAGTTGGGATTACATCTCTATGATCAAGATATTAATTTAACCAACCAAAAATCATTTTCTGTTAATTCCGCTTTAGCAACGAAATTTTCCAATTCGGTTACCTAGGAATATTGTTTATTTTTTAGAAATTAATATTCCAACCATAGAGGTATAATTCCGAATAACCCAACAAATGCCAATTTTTAAATTAAAATTTCAGTCATAGAAATGTAGTCGCAAACTACCTTTGTCGCCGCCTGGCTGTCAGATTGTTACATATTTTGAGAAAATGGCTCATTGACAGCTTGTACATATTATCAAAGTTATTAAAATTTAGTACGAAAAATTATTGGCGGTTATTGAATTAATTAGCAATGTATGACAAAGGATTATTATAAAAGTTAATTCTGGTCACAGAATATCTAACATCTTTGTATTATTACCATATATTTGTACAAAATAAGCTCGATAACTCTTTTAAATGGACATTTTCAATAAGTTATTCAATACAAAAATATTTATAGCGAGTAATAATTACATAGCAACAATAATTCAAAATAAAAAGACACTATTGTATGTTCAGGTAAATAAACATTATGACGCCACATATGCGTTCGAGTGGTTTCGAGGAATGTCGGCCCGTTATCGATACTGAGTTTAAAAATTTATTTTTATTTGATATAACTTTTTAAATATTACGTAAAAAATAAAATAAAAAGAGTTTCCTTTTATGACATAAAAATTTTCTTCAAAAACCCACTTACTACTTACAAGTAAAGGTCCCGAGGCCGGACCTATCGATTTTGATGAAACTTAAATATGTTGTAGAACACTAAAAACTAAGGGACACGTATTTTTTTTTATCTGCGGAAAAACGGTTTGAAGGGGTGAAATCGCCCTCCAAAAATTGGGGTAAAAATTTAATTTTTCAAATATCTGGAAAACAGTAAGAGATAGAGCAAAAGTTTAAATTGACGATATTACTCTTTTTTAAAGAGCTATCTGTTGATATGTAATTTGTTCAAATTACATCAACAGGGGTGGTTGGGGGTTAAAATTTGGGTGTTAATTTTGCAAAAAGGGGGTGAAATATAAACAATATAAAAATTTTGTTTACAGATTTGAAATCTACGTCAAAAAATCTAATTGACCTGTTTTTGCTCAATATCCTAATATTAAGTCTAGGGGTAGTTAACTAGAGGCTGACTATGTCGAATAATCGTACTATTTGGGTATTTCAAGAAGTTCTTCTTCATGGAAAATAGCTTAAGACAATTAGAATAACGTAGAAATGAAATTCTCGAATTCAAAATTGAGTTTGGGCAACATTGGAGAGGGGGTGAGTCACCCTCTTAAATTACATACTAGTTTATATACACTAATTTTTGCTATTAACACACCGATAGTGGGTAAAATAATGTCACAATAAGTAGTTTTGAAGTTGGACTAAAATGAAATTCTCGAATTCAAAATCGAGTTTGAGCAACATTGGAGAGGGGGTGAGTCACCCTCTTAAATTACATACTAGTTTACATACACTAATTTTTGCAATTAACACACTGACAGGGGGTAATAATGTCACAATAGATGGTTCTGAAGTTAGACTATCGTATGTAAGGTTTTTATTAGGTTTCGTTATTTTAGGTTAGGTTATGTAATTTTCGGTATCGATAATTTTCGATAAGGAAAACTATAATATCCATTAAAAAACAAACCTAATAAAGACTTTACATATGATAGTCCAACTTCAGAACCACTTATTGTGACATTATTTTACCCACTATCAGTGTGTTAATGGCAAAAATTAGTGTATATAAACTAGTATGTAATTTAAGAGGGTGACTCACCCCCTCTCCAATGTTGCTCAAACTCAATTCTGAATTCGAGAATTTCATTTCTACGATATTCTAATTGTCTTAAGCTATTTTCCATGAAGAAGAACTTCTTGAAATACCCAAATTGTACGACTATTCGACATAGTCACCCTCTAGTTAACTAACCTTAGATTTAATATTGGGGTATTGAGCAAAAATAGGTCAATTAGATTTTTTGACGTAGATTTCAAATCTGTAGACAAAATTTTTATATTGTTTATTTTTCACCCCCTTTTTTGCAAAATTAACCCCCAAATTTTAACCCCCAACCACTCCTGTTGATGTAATATGAACAAGTTGCATATCAATAGATAGCTCTTTAAAAAAGAGCAATATCGCCAATTTAAACTTTTGCTCCATCTCTTACTGTTTTCGAGATATTTGAAAAATTAAATTTTTACCCCAATTTTTGGAGAGCGATTTTACCCCTTTAAACCGTTTTTCCGCAGATAAAAAAAATACGTGTCCCTTAGTTTTTAGTGTTCTACAATATATTTAAGTTTCATCGAAATCGATAGGTCCGGCCTCGGGACCTTTACTTGTTAGTGTCTTATGTTAAATAGTGAAATTCGACTAAAAAAATATTGCTATTAATAACAACTTTTTTACGTTCCCAGTAACAGCACAACTATGTAATAAAATAGCTGAACAATTAACCCGAACCGCTGATAACGTTGTGCAACTATATCGACGATTAACGTTAAACAATGATTCATCACCCGAACAGTCAACGAATAATCCCGACGAGACAATCGATAAATCGCATATGATGAAAAATTTAGAAAGTGCCATGTTAGAAACTCAAAAAATATTACAACTAGCCGTTAAGCAACAAGAGGGGACTTCGATAAGCAATGACACCACCTCGGATGTGACGCTTAGCCATAATAATTTACGTGATTTAGTTGCGCTGAGTGCTTCAAGTGGTAACAATACGAATCAAGCGAATGTCGTTTTAATGATGCAACAGTATAGTGACATTTTATTAAATATGATGCAACAAAAAATGCAACAGAAACAGTCATAGGCGTTCGTTTATTTTAATTTAGACATAAAACTGTTTTAATATGGACATAAATACAAAACACCAAATTATAACTTTTTAAGTTATTCCCCAATATTATTAAAATGAAAATGTTATTTTTTAAAAAAATAAACCAAATTACTCAACAGCACTCAACTGATAGTTTGTACAAATGTAATAAAATTTTAATATTTTATACATAAAAAACAGAAAAATAATGACACAATTTCAAATATTATTTTTTACGTTCTATTTATAACAAAATGAAAAATGCTTAAATAAAATATTTGCACAAATTAATACGATTAAAACCCGAATAAACTAGAAATAAGTAAAATAACATTTTTAATTTAAATATTATGTCATACAAATAATAAATATTAAGAAATAAATAAATACAATTTTGTTTACCTGTTTTTTCTTTTATTAAATAATTTTTTTTTTACAAATATTTGTTTGCCAAATTTACTTGTAAACGTAAGTGAAGTTACGAAATAATATTTTGTTATAATCGATTTAAAAAAAGACTACTATTGTATCAAATACATTCGTTCAGAATACGTGTACTGAATGAAATTAGTGTTATATTATTTTTACGGTCATTTTTTCCGGTCATGCGCATTGCACTACACAGTAAGTGGGATAGTTTTTGTGAATGAACTGAACCAACATGACGGACAAAATCACATGTGTGCGGAATTCGCATGACTGTTAAAAAAACCTAGAAGCCTAAATGGTATGTGATTAATGAAAATAAAAATTTATTGACGTAAATAAAAATGTAAAATTGGTATTGAAATTCTTATTTGTATTTTATAGAAAAGAAAAAGAAAGTTCCATACTAAATTGTTTTCCAAGTTAAAAATTGATATTATTCACGAATCATTCGGTTTTAAATAAAATTTCTTAACCTTATTATTATATCGGTCAGACCATGGTTATACAAGATCTAAATTTCCTATTTTATAACTACCGTGCCCGCTGTTGTCTGCAAATGACGTCACAACGCCACCCCTACCAAACGGTTATGATACATACAACAAAACACATCATTTGTATCTACATAAACATGTGAATGTGTTAGTGCAATATGGCGATGAATGACTACGCAGCTTGCATATATATAGTATATACTATCATGGCCGACCTATGTGACCAACAACCAGCGATTAAAAATATATTTATTTATTTTAAGAAAGATATCCCGGCTTTATTTTAAGAATTCTTTTGTTCAATAAAATTTTTACACTTAAATACGACACACTTCATATATTTTTCTGTTTAAACTTCACGAGTTGATTAAAGAACAATGATACTAGTTACGACATGAACCCTATGACGAACAGTAACAGACTAAATCAGAAGCGGCGTAAATTGACACAACATTACGCACCTTACGAACGACATATTTGTGTATGGACACTAGTTCTATAATGTTCTGTGGGTCAGACACACATGAACTTAGGGGTCCATAGCTAGTTTTTTGCAACTTTTCGGGATAAAATTTAGAAAATTTAAATATACACCAATGATTCGAAATAAGGAAAGGTAATTGCATATGTATTGGTTATGCGATAATAAAAAAAAAATGAAAATATTGTAGATAATTTTTAAAATAAAAAAACCATTAGATATGTATATACAGGGTGTAATTTTATCAACTCTTATTACCTTTTACTTTTGGCGAATTTTGATAAAATTTTAACCGATGATTTAGAATGAAATTCTTATGTGAAAATCTCTTAAAGTTATCGACTTAAGTTAATGGAAGCAATTTTAGTTGAAAGTTTTTATTTGTACATTAGAAAGTATCCGGTGTGTTACAATGCCAGATAATAATCTATATGAAAAACACAAATTAGTTGAAACGACTCCCGCGCTGCCTATTGTAAAATTGTTGTACTAATTCAGAAACCTTCACGGGCGTGCGCACAACTCATAAAAGTTTCATTGCAATTACATGAATGGTATAGGAACGCATACGAGCAAACAAAGAAACCTTAATTTTTATATTATACAGATTTGTATTAATAGTCGAAAAATTTGACGGGGGTGGAGGGAGTCACATTGAATGTTAATTTAAAGCTCACTATTTCAAGACGAAGTAAAGAGAACCTAAACTTTATTTTAAAATACCTTTTTAAACGATACCCGAAATTTTTATCTTCATTTTTTTAATACGGGGAAGTACTTCAAACATTTTTTTTTCTAATTCATCTTGGGCAGACAGATATGACGCAGCTTTAAGAGCTCCTTACGTACTACGAAACCCTAAAAAGGTGTCATTAATATATGGAACGTTACAGTAACATTTTTTAAAAATAATAAATGTTATTAAAGTTGACAGAATTTTAAGTGAGAGAAGCGCATTTAAACACATTTTCGAATGGTTCACTTCACCTGCGCATACGAAGAGGGCTCTTGGAGTTCCTTTATTACAAATTCGTTGTGTTATATGTATTTGTGATACTATTTAGTATGTTACTTTCTTTTGTTTGAAATTTCTATGGTGTTCAAAATTTAACAAAATATATGAAATAAAATAATTTAATAAATATTCCAAATATTTTTAAAATTTAAATAGTTAAAGTGTGAATGTTAGAACAGAACGTTAAAAGACATATAATGTGTTTATTAATAAATACGATTAATCTTTATACCTAAATATGCATAAATATTAAAAATTGTCGTATATTATTGCACGTACCCGAAAATTAATTTTGTTTTTACATTTTTTTTTTAATATAACGACCTTTTTTAGAAAAATATACATCATTTTATTTTTTGTTTTACTACCCAAAATTATTCTGTCTCTAATTTTACAATACACTGTTGCTTTGATTTAAGGAAAGGTAACTGCGTATGTATTGATCCCACGGATATTAAAAAAGAAAAAAAACAATATGTAAATAAGTCATACATATACAGGGTAGAATTTTATTAGCTTTTACACGTTTTGGCGAATTTTGATAAAATTTTATCCGATGATTTAGAACGGGATTTGTTGGGACTAACATTGGTTTTTTTTATAAAATAATATTTATAAAAACTTAATTAATAAATCTGCTTGACTAATGTACAATTTTTTCCATAAATATAACAGGTGACGCGAGACGTATTAATTTTGTGTTCTAAAGTATATTAAGTATAATATTAGCTACGTTGTTTTCCACAAATTCCGTTTAAAATAATCGCAAAATTTTATCAAAATTCACCAAAAGGTATAAGAGCTAATAAAATTCCACCCTGTATGTATATAATGGTTTGTTTAAAATTTGTAATTTTTTTTTAATAGCCGTGTTACCAATACATACGCAATTGCCTTACCTTAAATCAAAGCAGTAGTGTCATCTTATTGAATTTATATATAACTAGTTTAACAGTTACTAAATCTGTCTGAAAAATTAAAAAATTAAACCCACATACGAGAAAAAAGTAGTAAATCAGTTTTCGCCATATTGAGTTTCGTGTGACAACCTAAAATATATTTTGAAGACAAGTCGAACTAAACGTCATTCGTTGAAATCGGTTTAGTAGTTTAGACCATAGAAAAATACACTAAAGAACACTATCTCTGTACTCTGTGGCTGAAACACTATTTAGATGCCATCTCTCGGCTTGGGAGAAAACAAAATTTTATAAGCGTCCAGTTGAAATGCCACCACATTCAAATTTCATTATGAGTTTTTACTCTTGTATGCATATTTCTGACTGATGTTTGATTTAGTTAGATTGAACAAAATTATTTTTAAGAAAATACTGCAAATGTGAAATGAGGCATTTAAAAATACTACACTGGATCAAAAAAATTCAATGTATTCAACTAAATCAAGTATCAGTCAAAAAAATGCAAAATTAATTGATCTTAATATTTTTAACAAGGGATTCAAGTTTTTATTTAAAAAAAATTAAATAAAAAAAAACATTTAATATATTTTTATTGATTTTTATTTAACAGTGAGCTGATTCACAGGTGACAATTAGTACAAAAATAGTAATAAAAATTAGAAAGGTTCTATAGCTTCAAAATAAGACGTAAAATAAACGGCTGAACGGATCTTGATCAAATTTTGGTTGGAAATATGAACGCGAGGTTAAAATTGTACACCAATGTCTCAAGAGTGCTCAAAACTGAAGTACTCCTAAAACTATCCATTCTATCACTTACCTAGCTGTCTATACACAAAAAATAAATAAAAATTTGAATTGAATTTAAATAAAAATATATTTAAATAATTTATTTATAATTCAGTAATGACAGTCTACCATTTTTTTTTTATACTTTTAATTTCAAATGTTTATGGAAATGGTGGAAACGGACGAATCATAATGAAACGAATATGTAAAATGAGCGAAAAAACGGATACTGACAGCCATCTTACAGTTTGGGAGAAAATACCATGATATTCCATATGGCGCTATTTTAGATAGGTTTCTATTTATTTTTTCTATGGTTTAGACTCTATGAGAAATACAAAATCATTCCTTTTGATTTCGTCGTAGTTGGGTAATAAAAAATTAAAACAACAATAGTAATTCACTGATTATTTTTGAACATTTTTGAAGTGTCAAAATATAAAACCGATGTGACTGTTTCCTCGAATACATAGTTTCGATTTCGGATACATCGCGATCTTTTGACATTTACAAAAATACATAACCCATCATGAATTTTTTTAAATTTATTCCAAACCGATTAGTCTAATAATAATTATTCACTAACGAAAAGCTATGGATTTAATGTCGATACATTGTTTTCTTATTTTTATTTAAAAAAAAAATAATATTTTACCTCCACTTACAAACTGAATTGAGCTGAAATTTTAATGATGAAATAAACTGCACAAAAATAATGAAAAGATATTGAAAATATTTGTGCCAACAATTTAAAATAAATACAAGTTAAAAAATATTTTTCAGTATTCGTAAAATATAAAATTGTTTAATATTAATTATTGTAATAAAACAATTTATGTTACAATTTTTGTGTTTGTATCAAATGACCTTAACCCTCTGCCTCTCCTTACCTTTTGTATTTAGAAAGCCAACCTTTAATCAAAACTGCGTGTGTTCAATGAAGTGACATTACTGAGAAGTGACATAGTAGACTTGAAGGAATTTGAAATTCGGGAAACGCTACAAAGCATTTCAAAATGGTTTTAAGACATTTTTAAGGTAAGTTGGTTATTGTCAGATTTTCTAGTAAAGCTATGAATTACTGAAAATTTGGTTTATTTAAATACTGGTGACTCGGGGGGGGGGGCATGAGGCCACCCAGAAGATTCAGAGCAGACAGAAAATAGAACACAAACAAAATTAAATAATGTGAAATACTAATAAATTTGAAATAATGATTCAAATATTCTAAATAGACAGTTTGAGCGGGCCCTAGCCATTTGTCTATGGGTCTATGCGATGATCAGACTCTGAGTGTTGATATTTATCTGAATTACATTGTAGACCAAGTGGTCGAAAAACGACATTTCATATTACACGGCTAAATATTATTTCTCAATCAAAATCAACGGTTAGGCTGTAGTAAAAATGGCAACTCTCAAAAAACTCTGACTGTATATATGTAATTCGCCATTTACGTCATCAAGATCTACGCGTCGGCATACCTTTCTTAATCTACTTTGATAAAAAACTATAAATTAACTCTTTGCACTCAAGCAAAAAAAAGTGAGTTGTAAATAGGCTGGTAAGACATGTAGCACATGACAACGACCGACGTTCTTTTTTTGACGGATTCTTTTGACGTTCTAACCTTGTTTCCCCAAAGTTGAATACTAAATGCGCTAAATACGTCCTCAATGCTGTTTTTATTAGTTTTTAATTTTAAAAAGATAATTCAACGTGATTTTGTATTATTTTATTTACAATTTTTCTAATAAATGAATGTGTTTGCAATTATTAAATAAAATATTCATGTAATGTGAAGTATGAGCAGTCATTACAGCTCAACATTCAGTCTGTCATGTGGTACATGTCTTATGATCCAACAGACAAAACACCTTTAAATATGGTAGAGTTAATGGACAAACCACCTTGTCATGCTGTACATGTCTTATAAGTGCAAAGGGATAAATTAAAAATACTAGAAGTACTTTTTTAAATAAATTGTTATTTATTTAATCACTTAATATTTTTATAATAAATTTCAAATTTTATAATTATCATACAATTAACAAAACAATAAAATGTATAATTTGAGTAATTTATAGTTTAACTGCTTCTTGTTATAAATTTTCATAAATATAATATCTAAAATTTGTTACTCAAAAATTAAAGGATAAATGTAACCTATTAATTCGATACAAATTTCAATTTTAGGGATGGACGAGTAGAAGGATATATAATCGCTTAACTGATCAAAAAATTTAAATATTACTGTCATTAGTTACTATCTTTTGAAAAAGTATAAGACAGTTTTAAATTATGATGAATAAAATACGTAAAAAAATTTGTTTAAAAAAAATTATTCTCTAAAACATTTTTTTTCAATAGGTACTTTTTATTGAAGACGCTAAAATTAATTTATTAATAAATTAATCGATTTTATAGATTTTTTTAAAAAGTATTTTTTTGGACACACCCCTAATTAATACTATAAAATATATGTAATTTACTCTTTATTATCTGTTTCGAAACTTAAACATTTTATAGTTATTTCATTCATTTGATCACATCATAATTACAAGCTGGCAAATTAAGAAAAATAATATCCATGAATAAATATTCAATTTGAAAGTTCTAAATTTTTTGTTCGGATTTTCAAACTATACGTTTTGAATGAAATCCTTCTTCGTTTTTGTGCAATGCTCGGAAAACAATAAATTGTGCCTTGCATAAGGTGACCAGACGTCCCGTTTTTCGGAGACATGTCCCGGTGTTCCGACCAAACTTCTCGGGACGCCCATTTGTCCCGTTTTGGCAATATTTGAACCTATACGCTATTATACATATATTATATCACTGGTGTAAGAGGTTTGGCTATGATTTCCTTGATAATATCCTTTTGTTTTTTTATCTTCCTACTTCTAACACAATTCTATCCAAATTATCGTTTCATTATCAAAGGTCTCATGCTACAGTGGTGGTGGATCATTCGCCACCAAATTAATTTTATGGTAGAAAAGAGAATTAACACTCTAAATGACTTTAAAAACACCATTATTGACTTAAATTTTCAAAAATTTTTCTGGGGGAGGATCCTCGGACCCCCTTTTTCTCATGGGGGGTACTTCTCCCAAACCCTCGGTAAGGTCGGCTGTCCCGTTTTGACTCTTTACAAATCTGGTCACCTTAGCCTTGCACAATAAGTTAATATAAATGTGTCTTTTTACAGTCATAAGTTAAGCTTACATAAATAGTCAAGCTTTATGTAATCAATTGTCTGATTAACTATACAACGTAAACGAAAATGTTAAATATTTAAAGGCCTTAAATGCTTTTCTTAAATTGAGACGTAAGAAAATTCATTCTCTTTTACATATTAAATACGCAGGTACGTTTTTACTGAGAATTAATACTGGTAATTAATAATACCTTAGTTTACGGGAAACTTTCATCAAGTTAGAAATGATGAAATAAGAAACAGCAGTAACAGTCATTTTAAACGATCCTAAAAAGATATTATTATGTAAGGTTAAGACACTACATATGCATTTATGTAATTCGAATGCCGCGTTACTCGAGGGTCGTCGCAATTTTTAACCGCGCTATTCGCAATTTCTTGCAATTCAAGTACCGTCCCACTCCAGGGATGATTGTAATTTGTTCAAAAGAAAAATAACCGGAGTTGTTGGATAATTGAAATGAAATAGCTGACATATGCTGCACATTTTAGTTATCTATTGACATTTTTCTTCTCAGCGTTCCCGCCGTAATATTTAAAGTGCCAATGTAAACGAAAACGTTTTAGCTTTAACAATATTAATAACTCTATTTCATTTTTTAATTAATAATAAATTATTATACATATATTATTAACATCGATTTCAAAGAATGTTAGCATCAAGGCCTCTAAAATATAGCAACATGAAAAAAAATTATAGTTTCTTTAGCACATATTAGGTTTGATCCAACACAGAAATGATCGTACGTTGTACGATTACAGTATGCGCATAATGAATTTAGTGTACACTGCGCACTGTAAATTCATTGTGCGCATGTCATAACCGGATAATGTACGATCATTTCTGTGTGTTGGAACAAAGCTATTATTATGATATAATAATAATTGTTTCTAATTAAGTATTTGTGGTAAATAATTATAAATTTCAAATAATTAAAATATTATTAATAAACAATATATCCGTAAATGATTGATGTTATCTAAAAATTGTGATTTCGTTATTATAATTATGGAAATATATTATTATGGTAAAAGTTTTTTGATAAGTTGATTATCACGTTTTTAAAATAGATTTATTTATTCAGTTGTAAATTGTATACGTACTTTTAGTAGATAAGTCAATCACTTACGGATATTTAAATATTTTATAAATATACATAATATTATATAATAATTATTTAAACAACAATACTAATTATTGTAAAAATACTAAAAATTTAAAAAATCACAAATATCTTCTCAAATTTCATAAAAAATTCTTATTTAATGAATTTTTAAAAAAAGTTATTTTAATGGAAAATTTTTGGAATTACTAAAATTCTATCACTAAATTTATAAAAACTTATTTAAGTAATATTTCATACGGAAGGTTAAATATTCATTTGTGTGGCTTTAGTTTACTCAATCGTTTGCAGATTATAAGAGGCCGAATTTAAGTGATAAGTTTGATGTTTATAAATACTTGATAATTACTTAAAATGGAAGTTTTTAGTTTTAGCGAATTTCCTGAAGGAAATGTTTTTAAGCAAATTTATTATTCGTTAAATAAGAATCTTTTAAATACAGTAGAGGCTCTCAATAATGTCAAATTTGTCTAGTATGGGAGTAAAATTTTAGAAGACATACCACGAGCTAGTTCTGCGTTTTTTATCGTCACATTTGGTAAGTTTTTCGTATTCGAGATGAATATGTATAACCATTAATTTCGTTTCCATTTTTGTGGTAAAGAAGCGATAGGTAACAAGCGCTAACACTTTACATATGTACACAACATGTGTACACATCTTTTTTTTTTATCTATAAATAAACAACTTTTTAATTTTCATTGCTTAGCAGTGGCATTATTTAGATGGAGCGATCCATAATCTCGCTCGGAAAAATTGTTTAATTGTTGTTGTTTATGAAGCGACTCAAAATCTCGCTGAAGATCCTTACTCAGATATAGGAAAACGGCATTATTAAGAGCTTCTAATATATAAGAAAATTTTTTTGGGTCACTTTAAATGGACATCTCACTTCAAATAGTCGCGGATTTTATTTCCGCGAATATTTATATTTGAATAGAAGACTTTAAATAACAATTTTAAATATTTTCTCTCATTTTTATTATTTTTTCTTCCATTTAAAATATTTTCTTTTATACCGTTTGTATAAAGAATAATTTACAAACGATGTAAAAAATAAGTTTAATTTTGATTCACAGTTTCATTTTATTTTATATTATTCTGAATATTAATTTAATAATTTTGTAAAGAATTTTCATTTTCAAGCGTTTTAATTCTCACAGTTTGTTTAATGTTTCCTAAATTTTACTTTCATTTTTTTTTTAAACTTTAAATAATTTATTAATTAATAGTTTTTATAATTTCAATTTACAGTCTTTCATTTAATCTTTTTTGGATTATTTTTTAGGTGTATTAAATAATTTTTGTTTATCAGTGTAGCGTATTTAAGATTTACAATTTAGTGAATAAGTGTATTGTGTTGCATAATAGGTATTTATTATTGATAAGTTGTAATTAAATTTAAGATTAACCGTACAAGATTAGTGTGAAAGTAAAAATATTTTAATATTGCATACATATAAGAAAGCATCATATTTTAAGGAAAAGGGTAAGATATGTGATTTAGCGACGATAGGATGTGGATGTAAATATAAATACAAGGTATATAAATGAGAAATACTTTCATGAAATACTTAATACTTCTAGATCCGGCAATATTTGTTGATTTATTGCCTTATGAGTTAACATTATTCTCATCTTGGTTTCTTTTTAGATGTATATTATTATAAATGATTCTAAAGCAGATTTTTCTAGAAAATTTTTCTATTTTACACATGAACTACTTGAAGAAATTCGACTTACAGGTAAAAAATGATTTACCTTAGAGACTAGATGAAGGACAGTAGCAATTCGGAAGGTTGAGTTTTAGTATTTTATTTATTGGAACACATGGGAAAATTGTCAATATAGAGTCACGGACCATTAAGTATATATTATGTATGGACATAGTGTAGGCAAGCATTTTATTGAAGTTAGTAAAAATGGAAACGGTTCAGAAAGAAATCGGGAATTTCACTTCGTATAAGTAAGTATTAATTTGAATTTAATTTTTTTAATATACAATGTTTAAGCAATAATTGTTTAAAAATGATAGTGTTGGTAATCCTCCCTTCAACCTTGGGAAGCTTCAATACTAGATGCCCACAAACTTTTGACATGTCCATATGTCCATATTATGACTTTAAAAATATAAAGAATTTAAAGTAAATACACAATTTAAAAAAAAAATAAAAGAATCCAAAAAAATATAAGTTAATAAAAAAAAGTTATCTTTGAGCTGCAAGCATTCTGGTCCCTATTTTTATAACTCTATTGTTTAATAAAAATAAATACTATTTATAACCAATAAGACTTAATTAATGTAAACCGAATTAAAGCAGCTACAGAACAAAATATTTTCTTTCTAAATTATAATCGAATATGTTAACTATGTCCCACAATTGTTGCAAGCCATACCAAGATGCAATATGGGCTAATAATCTGCTATAAATGGCATAAATGGTAATGATTATAAATTAATCTTTGGACGGGGTTGAACTGTTTCCCAATCACCTGTTTCACTTTCCAGTTTCGGTAAGTCCACGTTCCTCGTTAATTAAAACGATTTATTTGTCAAGCCAATTTTGTGTCTGATACTTTCTTAGTAGTTCGATGATGTATTTTGTTTTGGGAAACAACTCTTTCCAGTCTTATTGCTAGGACTGTGGATATTTTGACTGGATATTTTCTTTTGTGGGATGTTCTGATTTTTTCTAAATTAAAAAACTAAATTACTGTAGCATATGCACAATAAATTTTAAATACACTTTCAATTTTTTACCAATGCATGTACGCATTTTGATTTTTAATATAAACAGATTAATATAATTTTGATTTGAAAAATTTATAGTGATCAGAGAGAAGTTCCAAGTATTTAAGTGTGATCAGAGTTTTTTTTAAACATGAATAGTGTTTAATAGCTAACATTTAGTTAAGTCTAAATATACAAGAACTTATTAAGTTGTACATTATTTTGAAGAATTATATTTTATTAAATATGATATTTGTTATATGATATAAGATATTTAGTAAAGATATTAAAGATATTTAATAGTTGTTCCACTGAACCATATTGAATCTAAAGAGTTTTATTATTTACGTCCTTATCAAGGAGACACTCAGATGTTTACGTCATAGAATTTAATATTTTTATTGCAATTGTCTCGCTCACTTACTAGTAAATTCTATGATTTGGACACCTAAACCTCGTTTGAGAGTAATAAAATTTTAAAAAATTAAAATATTTTTTGAATGCTTACTGAAACTTAATGTTTAACCAAGTGTCAGATTAACTATTAAGCAAAATAAGCAATTGCTTAAAGCATTATATTTAAGGGGTACCAAGTCCATAGCCTAAATACAGTAATGGAATCTGCTTTTCCTTTTTTTGTTCTCGCATGTAAACAATAAATAAATAATTTCTATAAATAAACGTGGCATTTATTTTGAAAAATTGTGCGTAAAGAATGAAAATAGCCTCACATTAAGTTTACATTATAAAGTTTACAACTGTTGTGACTAGTGATTAGCGTCACCCCATAAAAACATTGATATATTTTGTATATTGAAAGACATCTGCTGTAATAAGGGGGAGCGGGTACCACAGTTTAGAATTACTTAGGGTATCGAAGTGGTTTAATCTGACACCGGTTTTCCCAAACAATGAGCGTTACACTTACATTTACAAACAAAAAAAATTAAGTTTTGTTAAGTATTTTTTTTTTTTAAATTCGTAATAAAATTGCGTTTTCTTTGTTTACAAATAGATGATTATTTCTATAAACATTAGGATACTAATTTGTAAATTGTATAAATACATACCTTAAGATTCCTACAGCAAATGTATACATATTATGTAAACTTTACAGTTCATATTGTATCACAATTAACAATTTTGTTTTACAAATAAATTAATCAAATAAAAATTAAAATAGTCAGAATTAAAATCATCAACTCAATATTATGGGCGTAGCCAGCAATTTATTCTGTGATTAGGGCTGCCAATCATATTTTATAATAAAAATTATATTTTATTTTTGATCGATATATTTTATAATTTTGCATTACTATAAACTGTGTGAAAATACTCTATTTCGAGTCTTCATAAAGAGTAAAACGGTTTTATACGAGAGGTGCTGGGTCGCTGTGTATTTGTTAAAATTTTAAAGATATACTATAAAAATTATTTTAAACCGAACTTCTGCTAAATAAAAACAAATTATCGTTTTGTCCAAGTAATGGTGACAAAAAACTGTTTTTTCCGAAAATTTGTGCTGTCGGCTTGTCGCCCGTCATTTTATTTGTAAATTACGAGGTTAAGATGACAATATACGTGAAACCTTTTGGAGTGGACCCAGCACGGTTCCCTTCTGGCTACGCCTATGCTCAGTATCCTGGTTATGCATTATGTTTTTCAGTTAGGGATTAATTCAGTGTAGTTACACTTTATCCAGATATTTAACAGTCAATACACGTATGATAAATAAGCTCTTAATAAACATTTACAGTGGATGGTGGGTACTGGGTACACAAATACAAGAAGAACGAACATACAGAATACTATATAAATTACAACATGAATGATTTAACGTGTATTTAAACGTTTAACGAAAATTGTTATACTTTTTATTATATAAATACACAGTTTCGGCGAATAATTAATATTTTACCTGTATTTTTACTTATTTACTTATTTAATATTCATTTATTATAATTATAAAATTTTAAACTGTATTATAGGATAAGTAAAAAAAATAAAATAATTGGATAGTTAACGTTGGAAACGTTTTTGGTTTAAAAATTAAAAATGTTAGTGTCCTTAGCGCTACCACCATGCAAGTTGTCAAGTTATGCCACTGATCAAAAAATCGTGTCTGAAAGGAATACTGATTGCAGTAGTCAAATTTTTGAGGTACAAGGTAACCACTTACTAATAATAAGTTCAGTTTTATGTATCTGCCCGGGATATAAATAAGGCGTGGAAGACATAAAATATACAGCTCAACCAATATAAGGTTGCCGGTCAAGGTTGTACGCGCAGTAGACAAACACAACTTTTATCACACTTTTATGCATATATGTTATATGTTTAATTATTGTTGTCGCACTCTTTGATTTGCCCATCTGACCGGCAACCTTATGTTGGTTGAGCTGTATTAGTCTTGTTTTCGTATCAGAGTTAGTACTGTAGTATTGAATCATACAAGTAGGAGTCACTCTGGAAGAGTGACTTTTCAAAGTGTGCGGTGTTCTGTGCGACTCTAAAAAAGAGTCACTAGTACAATCCGCCATTACATCATACATACTACAATTAGTATGTATTACTTATTATATTCACAACAGCGAAGTGTGCTGCATATAGCATAGTACATATCGTAGCACAATGTGCTATATGCTGCAGAAGAGTCATTCGCCCTGTGCGGCTAGGTGTGTTAGCAGAGTGTGTTAGTGTGCTCCAAAAGAGTCACTCTCTCTGTGCGGAGTTACTCTTTCTATGCGGAATTACTCTTTCTATGCGGAGTTACTCTTTTTGGGCGGAGTCATATGTACTAGCACACATAAAAGAGTCGCCTCGACTCAATACTAGTTGGTACAGACTTTACCTCAACAAATTTCATGGTTTGATGATAGGAAACTAGTGAGTATTAATTTATGTATTATTGAATTTCTTTCCATCACAATATTCAAAAGGATACATATTACGACAAATACGTATGTGGTTTTGGTTACCATCAAGAAACGATATCGAACATAAAACTGATTTAATCATTGTCAATTCTTTAGTTATTTCATTACGTTTACTCACTAACCCATTTTTTCATATTTTTACCACATATTAAGTGTTTTATAAATGTAAAATAGAGAATATGCATGTATTTTTTTTATTACTTATATCGTTAGAGGAACTAATATTAACTCTAAAAAAATATTTTAAAAAAATATCAGTACCCCTTATGTAATTTTAAAAAAATTATTTTTTTATTCTTATAATCTAATGTAGTTTAAACAAGATTGCATTGTGCGCGCCGGACATGACGTATCCTGGCATAATTAGTACTCAATCTTGACACTAGAGTCGTTAATAATTACAATTTATGATAAATATAATTAAATATACAAGGAAAATAAAATAAAAAAGAAATAAAGGAAGTTTTATGCAAAATAAAAACAACCAACCTGCACAAAACATATGTTTATGACGTTTTTTAGTAAATAATGAAAAGAAACGAAGTTTGTTAATCTATTTCCGTTGTTTCTTTTCGAATGTGCTTCCATGCCGAGTTACGTCAGCAAATTTAGTTTTGTTTAAATTCCATTTAAAATTTTATATTTTAATTTTTTTTTTTATTAAAATTTACCAATTGAAAGGTTTTTTACTGTCACAATTAAGTTTCCATATACTACTAAAATTTAAAAAAGAATACATAATATTTATTTGAGTTATATGCATATTCCCTATGGTTTCTCCTTTAACATAATTCATTTACTTTGGACTTGTGTCAACTCAAACTAGAAATAGTTTTAATATTTATCATTTTTTTCCTAATATCACACTGGCTATGTAAAACTATAATGTCAATGTACTTTTCCGTCAGTCATTTTTTAAGTCACACCCAACTAACAGATTCCAATAAGCTGAACTCAAAATCTATTAAATATAATTATGAACTTAACTAACTTCCATAAACGTTTCCAGCGTTAAAAACTTATCAGAAACAAACTAAACATTTTATTGTTTTTTTCGTGATAGGTATAAAGATAGACAATTTATTCTAGATTGTAATTAACGGAAGCAATTATATTATTTAATTGTAGCATTTACAGAAATAGAAATTTTATTCTTCTTGGAAATTAAGTACAGCTTTTACGGTGTAATTTTGCAACTATTATTATAGAAATGGTTTTATAAATTTTTATATATTAATCTTAACAGTTTTTTTGAAATTTTAAAAAGATTTTTGGGTAGTGTAAAAATTATGAATCCATGTTCAAATGCACGTTCAAGTGGTTCAAATGTATATAATTTGATTTGATTTTTGAGTTCTATACGGAGCTAATTGTATCTTCATGTATATCAGAGTTAAAAAGGGTTTTTTGTGTTTGACAGAAAAATTGTTTATCATTACTAGGAAAATGGTGCCATATTACAACCAGTATTGTACAGACATGTAGTTTTACCAGTTTTCGATTAAAATTTGAAACAAATGAAGAAGAAATTTAGTTACAGTAACTACATTTAAATATGTATATTAGATGAAAATTATATATATTATGCAGAAGTATACCATTTAATTATTCCTCTTTATTTTATAGTCATTTAGCAATATTTACACCTAATATTTATATTTTCAATAAAGATACGATTAGCTCCGTATAGAACTCAAAAATCAAATTAAATTACTTGAACCATTTGAACGTGCATTTAAACATGGACTCATAGTTTTTACACTAACCATTTAAACCAGATTTTTAGTGCATTCATAATGGTATAAATTGTGATTATTATGTGGGAGGCATTTTTTTTGTTATCAGTGGTACAAGTGCAGTAACAATTTGGTTTTTTAAATGTTTTTGTATTAGATTTATCGTTAATATTAAACATCTCGTTTATTCAACAATACTATTTTAATTATGTAAAAGAAACTCTTCCAGTTTAAGACTAAAGTATTGTATTACTTGATCAAATAGATGTATAAGAATTTCTATGTTCTTACAATTAGATTAATTACACGGTTTATAAGTAAACAGGCAATTTAAAAATTGAATGGTACCCTACTATTTGCAATATTAAGTCAATACAAACAGTATTAGGACGGTTATTAATATTGATAAGTTGTGATTACGTTGTTTCTTTTCTCCGGGGGGTAAGTATAGCATCAAAAGTGTGCGTTTTTACATGTAAATACTTATATTCTAAATAAAAATTGATTATGAATAGGTATGTGTATATTTGTGGTAAAATTGTATTACTAAAAACAACTATATACTACAAATAGCACCTTATTAAATTTTATTATGTACTTTTATGACAATTTTTTTTATTATTTTGTCTTATTATCTTGCCCAGTATGCAGGGGATAATTTTATCATAATTTTACAATATTTATTTTTACGAAACATTGATAATTCTATTAAAAAAAAAGTAATAATAATAATAATAATAAATGTAACGATTTATGACACGATAATTATTTAATGAGTCATTAATATTGAGAAATTAATGAAGATTAATTACACTTACAAAGAAACAGTTGATAACATTTTGAAGAATGAAGGAAATCGGAGAGAGGCATCTTAAGGCCTACATTCAATTGTTATCCCAACTATGTAAACTATTTAGTCGACATTGATGAGCCTCACGATTTCAATCTAGTTAAACTACTATTTACCTATCTAGGTGATTTAGTTGTTAAAAGTGCGCATATTATCAGTCAGTTAGTGTCGAGATTTTCAAAATATTGCAATGCGTACTTATTCCTACTTGTGCTTAAGATTCTTTCAGTTTAATCAATCATAATATATAAGACTGATCGGTCACCACAGTGTTATACATCAACTATTTAATCGAATATATGTATGCGCACTAAGGCTATGCGCCCACGGAGGACTTTTGTCACCGTGACATTTTTGTCATGCCTATCTAAGCTGTGTGTTAAAAAGAGAGCTAAGAGAAAATTATCTTTCTTTCTAATACACATATCAGATAGGAGTGACAAAAATGTCACGGTGACAATTGATCGCTAACTCCCCACTTCACTTTATAAGAAGTTTAGGCTATAGGATAATTATCATTTTTAGTGGAATAGCAACAGCTTAACGATTTTTAAGATATCAAAAGATTCCTTTTATCATTTACAAGTTATGATCAGTTACTGTTTGATAGGAACCAAATCATAATATATAGAAACGTTTTCTTCAATCTAATTTTTACGTAGGGTTAATCTGTCAAATGTACAAAAACACAATAGGCCCCGATCCTTAAAAAAACCAAATTAGGAACGGTGCTTTACACAAACTTCTTATCAGGATAATTTTTAGTCATTTAAAAAAACACAAGAAATTAAAATTGGTTTAACAAAGAAAAAATTTGGTCCCTGGGATAGCTATTTGTTAATGAAAATATATTAACTCAAATGCAATCATCCTCTTAGAATCAAATTATTGTCAATAAATATCTTCTATTCTTCAGTGCTAAAACAATCGATATGTTTAAAAGGACAAATTCTATGATATCTACATTGCCATAACCGCAACTTCTAAAATAAACTTATTAAATATTGTTTTAAGAGTATTGAAGGTACTCTTCTGAAATTCAGATGACAATTCATTCGATTCAGAATTTATCTGTTATATTTTAGTTTGCGATTCTTCTTACTTTCCTTTCTCCTTAAAGATTAAGATGATCGTGATTTAAATCCTAGGTGATGAGGGATCTTATAATATTTTAAATTAAAGTGGGGTTATTATTATAATGTACTTAATATTTTTAGATTTGGATTAAGCTTGTGCTCTAAACATAACTTTTATAAAATTCGATTCGTCTACAGTTTAAATAATTTACAAAATCTTGGCGATATTATACTGGATATTTTAATATTTTTTTTTTTAAAATAAAATTTTGATTGAGAATTTTTTATACATATAAAAACAGTATTTTAGAATAAAAATCGTAAAAATATGATAAATTTCGAGGGCATAGCAAACTTTTTTTATATTTTTTGTAAATATATTCCAAAGCTCTGATTTTAAAAGAGCTTTAATATTATTTATTTATTATTTTGAATACTTAATAATATAAAAAAAAAAAACATATATACTTTTTATAATTATAAATTTATGTATGCAAGTAATTCTTTATTCCGACTTAAAACATCTATTCGTATGTTGATTTTTAACGTTACGTCTTACAAGTAAATACATTATGCTCAATGAATTATTATAACTCACTTTGATATTAATAAATAAGAAAGGAAGGTAAGGTACATATTTTATGTAAATTTTAAATAGCAGAAAAAAAATTCAATCACACAAAAATACTTGGCGTTTTCTTTGAAATATGTTATTTAAGAAACTGTGCATTCATCCGCATTACTTTGTGCGTCACGTATTTGTTGCTTTTGCTTTCGGCTTGAACGTCGAATTAGTGATCGTGAGCGTGGTTTTGAGCGTGGTTCACTTAAACTAGATCCACCTTCTGATGTACTTGACGCATTTTTATCACTAGGATTGGGACTGGCCGTTCTTCGGCCCGCTTTTGTCGCTGATACATAAGCACTTGAACGTCGTTTTAAACCGCTAGTAGACTCGTCTGTACCTGGTGGTAAAATTCGCGATAATGTTACAAACGAACGAAATATTTCCTTTATATTGTAATCTTCTTTTGCTGAACATTCTAATACTTTTACTCTGAAAAAAAGTAAAATTTCTTTATCAAACAATTATTTAAAAAAAAAATTAAAAAATATCAAATAATTCTACCTATATGGTAAAAATTAGGGTTTCCGATCTCGATTCGATTTTATCGAAAATCGATTTTTCGATTTTTTGAATTGATTCTTTGAAGACCAAATCGATGCAGAGATCGTAAAAAATTTACGGGATCGGAGATCGATCTTTTTCAAATTTAAATTAGAATATTTTTTGTAAAAATATGATTTTTTAAAGTTATTGTAGAATATATTTTAACTACATATTTATGTTGTCAAATAATTTTACCACTTTTATGATTCATTTATAGAAAATTGAGTCAAATTTTTGATTCGTGTGACATTTTTAGCGCAAATTGGAAACCACTTGAATTATATTTTATTTGTATTAAATTCAGTAATTCAACTTCAAAGGAAATTGAAATATTTTTGAAACTGATTTGTGATTTACTAATAAAAAAACTTAATTAAAACTTTTATATTTCTTTTATTTTCTGTAAGTACAAAAATTGAATCGATTTTTGTCAGATCGATCTTTTGTAAGCCGATTTTCTCCTGCATCGATCTTTGGTTTGATGATTCGAATAGATCCACAAGATCGATTTTTTGGCCAGAGGTCGAAAACCCTAGTAAAAATAGATCAATTAAGACCCGATCCACACTATAGTGCCGATATCGGTACGCTCCAGCTCCGGTCTCACTCCGATATAATCTTATTGTGTTTACAGTACAGCTCAACCAACATAAGGTTGCCGGTCAAGGTTGTACGCGCAGTAGACAAACACAATTCTTCTATTACACTTTTATGCATATGTGTTATATGTTTAATTCTTGTTGTCGTACTCTTTCATTTGCGCATCTGACCGGCAACCTTATGTTGGTTGGGCTGTACAGTGCTACTACCACGCTGGTACCTATTCATTTTCCATTCACATTATAATGTCGTTCTCGGTACACTTCCAGTTCGATTTCAGTTCGATACAAACATCTTTTCATAACAGCTGAATGCAAGCGGAGATGAGTGGAATCATAAAAGTGTTTACACTATAGGTATAAGTCATAACAAGTCTGATATCACTCCGATAAAATATAACTTGAGTGATATTGGTACGGGAACGTTATTGGAACGGGAGCATACCGCGACTGATATCGGAGCGATGATGTGAATACACTCATTGTTTCATGTGTAAGAATATTTTATCGAATCAGGAGCATAGCGATATCGTACCGAGAGCGGAGCGATAGTGTAGATCGGACCTTAGGTCAAAGGTTTCCAAAGTCAGGTATCAACAGGCTTAAGGGGAGGTTTAGTCGAGAGTCCTTAAAAATTATGTATTTTTCTAGAATTTTTTTCTCAAGAACGGAAGTAAATATCAATTTCAAATTTTGTACACATATTTATTAAGTATTAAAATATACAAAAAAAAAATTTTTCAAGGAAAAATATAAAAAATTGTCCATTTTATAGATACTGCAGTGTGACGATCCGAAAATCCAATGCCTTGTTGGCGGACATCCTAGCGCCGGTAATATACCACCAAAATCCAAAAACAAAAAGGATTTATAAGATATATGAAGAGTATCGGCACCTCTACCTATAATATCAATAAATTGCTGAAAGAAAAAAAAATGGCGGATGTGTGAACTTTTGATTACGATTTTTGTCTTATTTTTCGCTCTTTAAAGTAAATTTAAAAATAAAAAAAATATAGAAAGTGTATCGGACTTAGGTAGAGGTGCCGAAGAATTGAATTATCTTTAAAATAAAAAATTAAAAAACAGGATCCATCGAATAGTTTTTGAGTTATCGTGTCCGCCAGTTCCAAAAATGTAGTTCCGAGATATATTATAAAATATATATAAAGAAACGTACTTTCAAAATTTTATATTTAAGCCTCATTATTGCGTGAACTACGTTTTTTGAATTTTTTTTTAATAGAAAGCTGGATTCGGTTAATGTGGAAGAATCTTGTTTTTAAATTATTTTCAGTAAAATCACTTTGGGAACATATTCTACACATAATTTGCTATCAATTTCGGCAAAAAAAATCGATTTTTTTTTATCAAATCTCAAGTAAACCTTCCCTTAAATTACTTTCAGCAAAATCACTTTGGGAACATATTCTACACATAATTAGCTACCAATTTCTGCAAAAAAAATCGATTTTTTTAACGACTCTCAAGTAAACCTCTCCTTAATTGTAAATATCTAAAATATTTTGCGCGCTTAGAAAAAATTCTGAAATAAAGTAGAACACATAGGAAAAGTGCGTTTGTTTACTTAAACTTCATAGTTTGGGTTCTAATTAATAAATTTTAAATATATTCATATTATATTTGTAAAAGTGCGAAGAGGAGTAGGAGCGCAAAATTTATTGAGTCCATAACATACAAGAATTGTAAATTCGGCCAGCAAACAAAAAGATATAGTTTTACCTTCAGTTTACAAATAAATAATAATATCTTGTTGAAAATGGGGTTGCTTGTTCTATAGTGTTCTTTTGAATACCTAAGCGTGCGATTACAAGGGGAATTAGCTAACTAAATAAATTGTCACGATACTATTAAAGTACATGAGATGTAAAATATATCAATTTTCCATCAAAATTTTCCAACGAGTAGAATTAGTATAGCGATAATAAAAGTAAGCTAGGATTAAATTTGAATCTAATACCAAGAAAATTTCAACGTTTTGTATAAAGCGTAGCTCTAAATATCTTTAATGAAGCCTTCACGATTCAACTATAATCGAGTGTATTTCTAAGAAATTTTTATAACAGATCACACGTCATGCTGTCTTATTTATCTGTTTAGTTTTGTGCTTTCAGAGTCATGGTTGTTATTTGTAATTTATGGCGGGTTTACATTTGCAATGATTTGCTGGCGCCACTTTTAAGTTTGCATGTCTGCAATGTTTACACTACTTGCACATTCGTTTACATATGATTTGCATGGTAAATAATTTGATAAGTACTGCGCAGGTCATAAATGGCTGAATTGGATAAATAACTGTCATATATAGTTTTCAGAATTGTCATTTGTATCTGGATGTAAAGCAAACGATGAATTAGAAGAGAAAAAAACATAATCGATACCTAGAAATGATATTCAAACTTGAATAAACGCGTAAAAATGACATTTAGTTATTTTTAAAATAATACTGGCGCCATTACAAGTGTACATTTGCATGTTTTAATTTTAGTGGCGCATGAATCATTACTGGCGCCGGAAAAGTTAGAAGGTTGCTAACTTTTTCCATCAGTGCACACACTGATCTACCTTGCACGCCAGTAGATGTTTACACGTTTATTTTGCTTTTACTGGCACGCCACTTTGTGTTGACGCCAGCAAATCATTGTAAATGTAAACCCCCGTATTACTAACACGTAAAGGTACTCCAATTATTTGCGCGTTTATGCATAAAATTACACTAAAAGAATCAATAGTCTATCTATTTTTAGCAATTTTTAGTTTAATGATTATTATTAAAGGAAAGTTTAGAAAATACAAAATATTCATTTGTTACATAAATACCCCTGTCGCAGCATCTGCATAACATAGCGAATTTCCAAATCTTGGGCACTGGCGGATCTCATCTAAGACCTGTACCTATTTAAAATAGTTTAGCTTTCTAAGAGTAAAAGAATTTTTAAAATCAGCTGGGTAATTAGTTTTGGTAGTTTTGGGGACCCAAGAACCCGAACGAATTTTGTGCAGCATAGTTGTATCCATCTAAAATAATTTAATTCTCTAGCAGTGAGAAATTTTTTAGCATCGGTTCGATAGCTTATTACTGGCGTTTTCGGATCTGCAAGATCCCGGTGGACCTCATTAAAAAATCAGCTCGACCGTATATTCTAGGCGGACTTTATGTAATATATATATATATATATATATATATATATATATATATATATATATATATATATATATATATATATTCAAAACCCGTTGTGTAGCATTCTACGCCGCATTTGCATCCGCAGGACAGTTGTGGATCTCAGATAACACAACCTGTACCTATCTAAAATAGTTTACCTTGGTAATAGTAAAAGGGTTTCAAAATCGGTCAGTTATTTTATTTTTGACACTTTTAGGTCCTACTGACATTTCAGACCTTACATAACGTAATCTATATGTATCTAAAATAGCTTAGCTCCCCAACAGTGAAAAAATTTTAAAAATCGGTCGGCTAGTTTATTTTTGACGCTTTTGGATCCGATGGACCCTGGCAGACTTTACATAACGTAATCTATATTTATCTAAAATAGTTTAGCTCTGTAAGAGTGAAAAAATTTTCAAAATCGGTCGGTTAGTTTATTTTTACCACTTTTGGGTCCCATGGACCCTGGCGGACCCTAAATAACGTAATGTATGTCTATCTAAAATAGTTAGTTCCCCAACAGTGAAAAAATTTTCAAAATCGGTCGGTTAGTTTATTTTTGACACTTTTGGATCCATGGACCTTGGCAGACCTTACATAACGTAATCTATATTTATCTAAAATAGTTTAGCTCTGTAACAGTGAAAAAATTTTCAAAATCGGTCGGTTAGTTTATTTTTGACACTTTTGGATCCCATGGACCCTGGCAGACCTTATATAACGTAATCTATATTAGCTAAAATAGTTTAGCTCTGTGACAGTGAAAAAATTTTCAAAATCGGTCAGTTAGTTTATTTTTGACACTTTTGGGTTCTATGGACCTTGGTGGACCTTACATAACGTAATTTATATTTATCTAAAATAGTTTAGCTCTGTAACAGTGAAAAAATTTTCAAAATCGGTCAGTTAGTTTATTTTTGACACTTCTGGATCCTATGGACCTTGGCAGACCTTACATAACGGAATCTATATTTATCTAAAACAGTTTAGCTCTGTAACAGTGAAAAAATTTTCAAAATCGATCAGGCAGTTTATTTTTGACACTTTTGGGTCCTATGGACCGAGGCGGACCTTACATAACGTAATCGATATTTATCTAAAATAGTTTAGCTCTGTAACAGTGAAAAAATTTTCAAAATCGGTCAGTTAGTTTATTTTTGACACTTTTGGGTCCTGTGGACCCTGGCGGACCTTACATAATGTATTCTAAATCTATCTAAAATAGTTTAGCTCTGTAACAGTGAAGAAATTTTTAAAATTGGTCGTTTAGTTTATTTTTTACAATTATGGGATCAGTAAATCCTGGCGAAACTCATACAAGTCTAGTACTCTAACAGTAAGAAAAGGGTTCTAAGGATCTCATATAATCTATGGCAGTCCGTACGCTTCTTGCGGACATCATTTAATTAATTAATTCAAATACTTTAACTTACTAACTGTGAAAAAATTTTTAAAATCGATTGGTTAATTAATTTCTGGCCGTTTTAGGTCCCGAAAACCTTGACCTCACATAAAATACCTTAAATACATTTGAAATGGTTTAATTCTTTAACATTATTAATTATTAGTGAAAAAATTTTCAAAATCGATTCAAAATATTTTTCCGTGCATACATAATATGTACATTATACATATTTTGTTTTTTTTCATATATTTAATAATATTATATCATAACATAATCTTCAGTTTCTTGTTTACTTAAAAATTCAATAAAAAAAAAATAAAATTCTTCATTACATTAGCTTAGAAAATCTGTTTAATTTACATTTTTTAACATGGGATAGAACCATGCTAATTATAATGCAATAAATGAGAAACAAAACTCTATACATGTATGTGTGTTATATCAAATATATGTGAATAGTTTTCACTTGTTCTCACAAAATTCTTTAATAAAAAAGTGAAATATTTTTATACTTAATAAAGAACTGAGATATAAATATAAATTACTTATTAGACTAACAAAGAAAGAATAAAAGTGAAAATTTACATTTTCTCGAAAAATACTTAAAATAGAAAGAAAATTATAAGAATATTTTCTTCATAATTTTTTTTTTCCTTTTCAACGATGTAAAAATTGAACTGCCTTATGATAGGATCGAATGATAAAAAATGGCCAGAAAACCTACTTCTGGGCATCCGACGTGTCTGGCTAACGAACTTAGCCGAGCGAATTCAGAATCCAGTCCGCACACAAAATTTCATAAGCATTAGACGTTTCGTTCGAGAGTTATCGTGGCGACACATATATATATATATATATATATATATATATATAAATTTTAGTGAATATCATTTTCGTATTCTAGGGACCTCAAAACAGATTTCTGCCATAGTCCCGGACTCAGATTGCGTCATGACACCTACTGTAATAGCTGAATTTCGAGTTTTCGAAATTCGCTAAAAAGTGAAGATATGTAAAAAAGTGATAAAAATGTGCGGTTGTAGGTCGCACATTATATACAAATACAATACATATAAAATATATATTATATATATATATATATATATATATATATATATATATATATATATATATATATATATATATATATGTGTGTGTGTGTGTAAATAATATTATATACAGGGTGTAAAGGAAATAACTCTTATCCTTTTGAAGGGTGACGCGACTGTTAATTCCGAAAAAATTCCTACGGTCTTAGTGTCTACAGGGTGTTATGCGTCACCCCACAAAAGGACGAGAGTTATTTGTTTTACAACCTGTATATATATATATATATATATATATATATATATATATATATATATTGTATATATATATATATATATATATATATATATATATATATATATATATATATATATATATATATATATATATATATACAATATATTAAAAAAGCGTCCTTTAAAAAAAATTATTTTTAATAAATAGTATGCGACAGTATGGATAATAAAGGACCGCAAAAATTATAAAATCATAAAGTAATTATACTGTATATTTGATATACGAGGAAAACGTGACAAATTTTCCAAGACATGTAGGTATTAAATATTTTTTGTCCAAAACCAATAGAAACCAATATTTATTTGACTCGAATTATTTAGAAATTATTACCTACTGGAGTGTTTGGGTATGCTTTAAGTAGTACAACAAAATTTTATAAAATTCGAAAAGTTCTCAAAAAGGTCGTCTTGGTCTGCTTGGTTTTAAATAATATAATTACGTATATAAGTGACTTAAGCTATTTAAAAAATTAACCTATTCCTCGATTTTAAGAGTAATTAAGTAAAAAATAAGTGAAAAGCTTAATAAAAGAAGAACATGCAATTTGTATTTTAAACTAATGTTAAATAGCACGACATGAAATGTTATTTAATTCCTATGATGTACATTAATGGTTCCAACCAGTTTTTCTTTTTTTTTTAAACCATTTTAATCAGACATTTAAAGCATTCGTTTTAAAGACTTATTTTATTGATAGATGTGTCACAGTTTACCAAGAATAAGAAAAACAGTTTCCTCACAAAAATCACGCAGCTTGAAAATGAAAAAAAAAAAACAAAACAAAACAAAACAAAAAAAGAACGTTTGGACAATCATCAACCAACCTTACAATAAATTAATCTTTTAATTTCTTACTTATCCTTCCTTTTTTTATTCATATTATGCACTTTGAGGGATATTTTTTATTTGTCGCACAAATAACGGATATTTCTGATGTAAAAAAGACAGCAACGTTGTAGAAAATGAATAATTATTAATTTGAACGATTGGGAAAAATCAGTAGAAGAATTGCGTTACATTTTAATATGAAAAATAATGAAGCCTTACAAAATTTTTTGATACTTTTGTAATTAAATTCTGTCTTGCGAAGATGTGAACAAAAATGATACAATAATTTTTTTTTAACTTCGTATCAATAACTCCCTCAAACATTTATACAGGGGAATTGAAAGGCTACCTTTTACAGAAAATTAAATTCGGTGTATATTAAAACATCTAAAGACTTAATTAATAATTTTCTTGAAAGAAACATTATAAAATTATTATACATGAGAAATATAGATACATTTGCGTTTTAATGCTTTAAAATATACCTTAATTTTGGTAATTCGCAGTAGACCCATTCACTCACATCTTCTATTCGAACTTCACGATGTGACGAGGCTAAGTCGACTTTATTGCCAGCAATAACGATTGGTATCTCTTGAAAATCGGCTCGTTGTTCACGTATTTCCTCGAAACAGCGTTTAATACTTTCGAAAGATGGTGCCGATGTTACCGCGTAGACAAGTAAGAATGCGTGTGCCGTAGCGACACTTAAACGTCGCATTGCTGGAAATTGCATATCACCGGCTGTGTCCAAAATGTCCACTTTTAATGTAACCGTTCCCAGATCATATTCCCGATTATACAAATCTTCAACAGTACTACGATATTTATCAGAATAAGTGTTTGTAAGGAAACGTTTTACTATGCAACTTTTGCCAACACCAGCGCCCCCTAAGGTCACCAAACGGATTCGTTCATAATCAGACATTGTTGTTGCAATATTATTATTCATTTGTTATAAAGAAATTTTCTACAAAATGTAACAAAAAAATAAAAATAAAAATATAATAATATCAAAATTGTTAAAAACGATGGTTAGTAAGTCTTTCTTGAAAATGATAATGTAATCGCAGTCATGTTTTAAATTTTTAGAGCAACAAATTGATTCATTTTAAATACTTCTTGCTCATCCATGATCCCAACGTTTCTCATCTTCATATTATGTAGTAAATAATACACTGAAGACATCTGTAACAAAAATAAACATAGCGTAAGTAACGTAAAATTACAACTAGAAATAATGATCTTAAATTAAGAAGTAAAGAACATTTTTTCGCTTCGTAATAATTTTTCTGACATTGCAATATGAGGAAAAGATATTTTGATATCAAACTATTTGAAATGTTTTGTTGATTTTAAAGCTTAACAAAAATATTTTAATAGACATTAACGTAAAAGCCCCTATACCGGAACACTATTTTTAGGTGTGTAATTAAACTGGCTTATAAAAATTGACAAATAAATTAAACAACCATTTCTTTTTCTTAATGAGCATGAAATAAAGTTTTCTTAATCCGATGAATATGTTTTTAAAAATATACAACCCAAAAATTTTTATTTATTAATGTTTTTCTGTATTGAATCGCGTTCCGGTATAGGGGATTTTACCCTATTTTTCTTAAATAGTTATTTAGTTATTACGAGTTTATAACAATAGAATACTTAACTATATTGATTCTATTAATTATCATTAAATATCTTCAATTTTAATGGTAAAACACAAAAGTATTTGAAAATAAATAATTAAGATATTTTACTTTGAAAGTCCTTAATTTTCAGCAACGATTCAAATGAGTGAAAGCGCGCTGTTACTTCTACACGACGTCACAATTTGTAAACAAACATGTCGATTTTGATAATTTTCATGTGCGAAGCAAAGTTATGTTCTATTTTAAATATTTCCATTAGACTTACTATACGGTAAAACTATACGGAAATATAAACAAAGATTTGAGATTATAAAAATTGGCGTTGACGATTGTTTTCAATTTGTGATGTCAATATAATAAATAAGCAGTTTTTCATCCAATTTTTTCATTTAAAATTAAACAATTTAGTCTTGATGATTTTGATAAAAAAGAAAATACTGTCTTCCAACACAGAGGTGAAAAGCACACTCAAAAGGGTATTTTTTTAAGATTTAGAAATTACATAAAAATATACTATGAGTATTTCTGCATTTTTTTTTTTTTTTTTTTGAAAAATCATTTCAGATAATTTTTCAAACAGAGCTATGTCTAGATAGATGTTCAATGTGCCATAGAGTAAACGTAATTAATTAAATAATAAATCAGTGTCACACTTAGCAATTTTTTAAATACCATTCAGTGATAAATTTATTATATGGGCACGTCTTTTTGCCTGAAATGAAATTTAAAAAAAAAATAAATAAAAACAATAAAACGAATTGAAATGAAATGAAACGGTCCGTAAAATTAATTTCTTTACCATATTTACGTGAAAGATAAATTAACAGTTAATTATTTATTTTTATCTCTGTACAGTATACCTAGACTTACCGGCGCAAAACAGCCAGTGAGCGTTTGAATAATGATGGTACATAATGATAATTTTAAATTAGTTGTTGTTTAAATGTGTTACAATTGTCAAAGGCAAAATTACTGATGTGTGAAATATATATTGTTTTTGTAATTATATTTTAATTTGAAGCAAAACAATATTTTGTAATATGATATCTGGTTATTTATATCGGCGATCCAAATAAGTTATTTATCTAGACTCTTTAAAATAGTGGTTGCTAACGGAATCGCTCGGCATTGTTCACTAGTGGCCATTGAAGAGGTCTAAGGGAACTTTCTTGGTGGAAGACTAATCGGTAATCCCTTAAAATTTTGCTCATATGACTTTTGGTACAGGTGCAGATAACATCATGCTGTTTGAAGAAACACGTCACGAAGAGCTTGAAGAGCTTGTAAAATTTTTGGGGCCTTATAAGAATTCACGGAAATTTACTCTATTTCAATTCCTTGGGAAAGTTAAAAGAAATTAAAATAATAAAAGGTACTGGATGTGCAAGATTGCGTGCACACTCTCACACTGCGCAATCTTACATAACTGTTTATTATCAACAAAATCATCTTATGGCAACCATCTATCCGAATTGACCCGAATTTAAGTGATCAAGGCTAGTTCGTAACTAAATTCACTAGACGCAGAAATATTTATAACTTTTGATTTGCTTCGAATCCTTCGAACTAGAAGGTAACAACACATTTAAATTCGAATTCTAGAATTACGGAATTGATTTCTGAATGTATGTTGGTGGTTAAAGTGGCTACTGAGGTGAAAATACCCCTATCGTAACATCCTGCATAACATAGCGAATTTCCGTTTAAAAAAGTTAGTTTTTCTCGGAAACTAGTTGACATAGAATAATAGTTTAAAGACCTTTTTGTGTAAAAAAAGTCCCAAAAATTTTTGAATAAAGGGAAATTTTGGCAAAAAACTATTTTTTTTTTTCATGAAAATTGCCAAAAAAAAAAAACAAAAAAAACCATGTTTCGGGCATTTGACGTGTCTGGTTAACGAACTCGTCCAGCGATTTGGGATTTGGGACTTCCAATATTTTTACCAAATTTCGTAAAAGTAGGACGTTTCGTTCAAGAGTTGTCGCGCGGACATATATATATATATATATATATATATATATATATATATATATATATATATATATATATATATATATATATATATATATATATAAATTTTAGCGAATATTATTTTCGGTTTCTAAGGACCTCAGAACAAATTTCTGCCATAGTCCTGGGCTCAGGTTGCGTTATGACAGTTGCTGTAATAGCTGAATTCCATTCTGGAAATTTGTGTCTGGACATTCAGTGGTTCTGAAATCATTTTTAATTTTTTGGAAAAATCGAAAAATTTTGATTTTTTTCGATTTTCTCCGGATTTCGTTGATGAAAATCGATGAAACTTAGAAACAATTAGAACAAAAGAGCTCATTTACTCCAAAGGCAAAAATTTCGTATAAAAGTCACGTGATCTTTTTTATCAGAACTGAAAAATTTTTGTAACAAATAAGAATCGTAGTATATTCCCAATTAGCAATCGATTTTTTTTTTTAAATGGGGTCACAGTGGGTTGGAGTGACTGGAAATACGAATTTTTCCCCCTGCTGGGACAGGAGGCAAAGTTGTGTTGTATTGTTAATGCTAATAAAACATGAAACTGTAACTATGATGGCAACGCTGTGGAGAGCTAATATGAATGAATATTGTTATTTTTTTTATATCATTATTAATTTTTAATCATTTTTTGGAAAATTTCGGTCGAATAATACATCTTCTCTTATTGTTTATTTTTTTAATAAAATAGAATCTGTACATGTATGTACCTACAACACAAAAACATTTCATCATAACAAACTGCCAATTTACAAGTACATATTAACGTTTTTTCATTAAGTTGAAAATATGTAGCAAACAATTTTCATTAAAATTAACGAGATTATATTTTATTGTTACCTATACTGATCTACACTAATGCCATCTACTGGACACATTTGTACAGGTGTTATTTATTTTTAATTATGGAAGTTTCTATTGTCATTTATGTTATTTCGTTCATATTTGACTGTTTTTTACAATATGTCGTTAGAAACATTCTAAATGAATATGCTGTACGTACACCTATATAATATGGGAAATTCTACTGTATTAGTATTTTTGATCATTCTAGATTAAACTATTATCTAAGAATTTAATTATGTTTACACAAAAAATAGGTACATTAGAAATAACTTGTGTTTATGAGAAGATAAAAATTATTTTAATTTTCTTGTCATTTTATAAAGATCCAAGAAAAAGTATATCCGTGGGTTACATGTAAAAAACACAAATTTATTAAGTAAGTTAATTTTTCGTTATTAATTAAAATCATTTTTAGAAGCAAAATTAACAATAAGTGTTAATTTTTTACAAATGACTTTACGCACGACTGTGTGTAAAGAATCAAAATTTTCTACAGTTTTATCACTGTATATTGTTAAACAAATACTGTAATATCACTGTAACAAAATATCACTGTAAAACAAATACTTACGATAATTATCCGTGTAAGTATAAAAAATTATATCATTTTATTGATGCTTAGTTTTGGATTTTTGAGTATAAAAAACTTTCCATTTTCTCGAAAACAACATTTTTGAAGTTCGTGAACATCATAACTCAAAATCTACTTCACCAATTTTGTTGAAATTTTGTACATTGTTTATACACATAAATCAACAGGTAATCAGGTCGGGTTTTTTTTTTGCTATTTTTTTCCAGTTTATAATAACAAATTAACCGAAATTTTTAGCAAAAATTGCGTTTTTCACTTCAAACTGCTGCCAAAAATAAAAAAATCGAAAAAATACAAAAAACTCTTCCTGACTCTAGGGAAACATATCGTCTTTTAAAACGCATTTCAGTTTTTTTGTCTCGGATGATCCTGTACCGAGTTATGATGTTCACCGCAAAACAACTTTTTTTCGAGGCGCCTCCGGAGATTCGCTGTCCGGGCCTTAATTATTGATATTTGTAGTTGATAATTTTTTCAAAGATACTTCAGATGTTATACTATAACGTGTATATGAAATAAATAAACCAACATTATTCATATCTCCAAAAAAAAAATCATGAAAATATGCCTTTTTTCGCTTTTAAAACCTTACCCTCCCCTTAAATAAATATAATTCAATTGTATTTACCTCGGTACCAGAAGAGGGGAGGTCACAAACAAGGCTCAAAAATCAAGGACAGTTAAAGGTACCTCAACTTAAAAGGTCATTCTAGCAATATCCTCCATGACAATGTACGTGGAACTATTTAATAATAGTTATATTTAAAAAAAAAAAAAAAAAACTATATAAAAATAGAAACTTTATGTAGTTTCCAACATTTCCTCCAGTGATTTGGAATTTTTGGAGGACGTTTTCTGATAATCAACTATACATCCTTGCAAAATTTCATTCACTAAGGAAGATCTTCTTCTAGTTTAAAACTTTTTTCTGAGTTTTCGAAAATTTGGTTAACTATGTCTACAAAAGTTGTCGACACAACTGAAATAATTTGTCATTTACAAATGAAAAAGCCCCGTCTTTTGAATAAAAATTATTGTTCGTTTTTACGGTCATTATGGTCTGTAACGTTTAACTCGAAAGGAATTAAAATGGCAAATCATTTCTCTCGTAATTTTCAAGTATTACTTGACACACAATTTCTCAAGTTTTATGTTAGCAGTTGTTTTATTTAGTAATTATACCGAACATTTTATTATAAAATTACGTCAATTTAAAATAAAACAGATTGAAGTAAATGTCCTAAAATAAACAAATAAGTCTTTCAAAGCCACTAAACAAGAGGAAATCTGATAAAGAGATTCCTAGTTATTAAAGTATTATTTTAGAGTGATTCTCACAAAATAGTTTATTTACTTCCACACGAAATTAATATAAAATCGTATTTCGCATAGCAAAAACCATCAGTCGACGTTTTTATTATTCCACTGCAGTAAAAAATACCATATACATTTTTTCATCAAAAAAGTAGAGCAAAATTTTAAACATTGCACAATATAATATTTTATAATTAAAAACATCTTGTTAACAAGTAGTAAATTTGTATTATTCTATAACAGGGAGAGAAATTCATGTTCACAGAGTAAATTGCAACGTTTGTAATGATGATATTCAATTGTAATAATATACGATATTATTACTATATATACTACACTGGAAAAGTAAATGTGTGCAAGAATGTGAGACGTTAATAATTTTTTTAGTGTACTATTTGGCTGCTTTTAAAGTAATACTGATTTCGCTATTTATGTGATTTTGTTCCCTAGATGTACACTTAGATCCATTCGCAAAGCTGCCCTATAATGGAATTAAGTTAATACAGAAATAATTAAAAATCACAAAGTGATTGAAAAAATTATCCGGATCGGCCGAGAATCGAACCCAGAATCTCCCGGTAACTAGCCAGGCGTGTTCACCATTACACCAACGATCCTATGCCTCGACAGCCGCCCGATACAGAAATCATTCAATCACCTATGTGTATTGGTACTCTCTCCAATGCGAGAAACAGTTACAATTTTTCAATTTCAAATATTATCGAGTGCTTGTGAGACATTGAAATTGAAAAATTGTAACTGTTTCTCGCATTGGAGAAAGTACCAATACGCATAGGTGATTGAATGATTTCTGTATCGGGCGGCTGTCGAGGCATAGGATCGTTGGTGTAATGGTGAACACGCTTGGCTAGTTACCGAGAGGTCTTGGGTTCGATTCTCGGCCGATCCGGATAATTTTTTCAATCACTTTGTGATTTTTAATTTATATGTGGTTTTTGGTCATACTATACCAAAGAAATCGAGTGTTTAAAGTTTCAGTTTACCTGAACGATAAGTGAACATATGAATATTGCGTGTGTTGAAATGCAAACAAAAGTTTGTCATACGTAGTAATGTCTCACAAGCACTTGATAATATTTGACATTGAAAAAAACAGAAATAATGTTAGAGTGTAGCCACATGTAAATTGTTAACATACAAGTGTGTTAAATCAACAATACTTATGGTTCTTCTACGCACTATAAATACGAAAAGTCCATACGTACCAAGATGGTAATTTATAGTGCCATTGTCGATTGTTGGTAGTTTAAGGGGTAAATGTTCCAACATCCTTTGTGTGACTTATTAATTCTAATTAATATTATAAATCCGGAAATGAGTTTGTTTGCATGTTTGCCTTTCTTTCATGTCTCAACTGTTTATTATTATCTCATTATTTCAAATATATATTTGTTTTAATAGGGTTATTCTCGTTTTTTACATTACAAAATTACAATTATAATAAAGAAACGCAACCTTGTATGTGATTTTTCTTTCGTTTTCGTAAATCTTTTGATATCGCTATAACTTTACTATTTTTGGTTATAGAACTGCTGTGACTTTACTACTTTTGATACAGAACTGCCGTGATCTTGCTACTTTTGATACAGACCCGCTGTAACCCTATTACTTTTGGTACAGAACTGCTGTAACCTTACTACTTTTGGTGTAGAACAACTGTGAACTTCTATTTTAAGTATAGGACCGCTGTTTCGGTATTGAAATTTGATGAATAAAATCACTGAAGAGGTAAATTGATTTTGGCTTACTTTAGCTCAGAAGCAATATTTTATTATATTCAGTCTTCAAAAGACATCTCTGTACAAACAGTGGTAATAGTTTAAGTGACAAAGTTAATATAGTTTTCAGAATAGTAACAAAATTTGGGTACAGTTTAAATAATTTACATGTTTTGAAATAAATATTATAATACATATTTGTGATATTATGATTCTGTCTCGTGTTCGATTTGTGGTACAAAAAATTCCAGTGCAATTTGCGCATGTGTACTTCCAAACCGCGCGAACATATTAGCAAAAATTTAAATATGTAACGGCTACAAGTTTCCAAATATGGTAGTAGACGTCAAATAATTTGAATTTTTGTTTACGCGGTTTAATAGTGCACATGCGCAAGAATCTTTTATACCACAAATCGAACACGACCCTGGAAAAACAAAACAAAACTAAGGACCAGGTTTAATAAGATTTGCAATTTGAACGGGGTCCGGCCTGCGAGCTCGAGATTGCACATTTTTGTTCTATATTGAGAAGATAGATATTGTTATTAGAAGAAAAAGAACATACGACATAATTAGGAGAAACGTGCTTCTTTTAACATGTTTAAATTTACAGTGTATATAGAATTTGTCTGCACATGATATTATTCTACATTTTAATACAGATTTGGTACAGATTGTTTATATTTGTATAGGTTAGTATAGTATAACGAAAATTTGAAAACCTGGTAAATTCTCACATATATTGTTTGACATAAATATTTAATAAAACCTACTATTACATTTTGTTGGTAATATTATATTGTTGTAATTTTTAGTCCGTACCCAAAACATCAGAATCCTAATAATTCCGTTGTGTCTGTCTTACTTTTTGATGTACAGTCTGGTATAAAATAAAATAATTTCACCAAACATATGTTAAGTCAGGATTCTGTAGTCAACAGCTAAAGTTTTTCATAATTTTCGGAATATAAAATACGAACTTTTAAGTATATTTATTATAGTTTTAACATAAAAATACCCCTGTCGCAGCATCCTGCATAACATAGCCAATTTCCGTTTTTTAAAAGTTAGTTTTTCTTGGAAACTAGTTGACATAGAATAATAGTTTAAAGACCTTTTTTATGTGATTTTTCCTTCTCGTTCCAATTGCGAAAAAAAATTTCACAAAAATTTTTGAATAAAGGGAAATTTTGGCAAAAAACTAATCTTTTTCACGAAAATTGCCAGAAAAACCATTTTCCGGGCATCGGACGTGTCTGGTTAACGAACTCCTCCAACGGTTTGGGACTTCCAATATTTTCACCAAATTTCATAAACGTAAGACATTTTGTTCGAGAGTTATCTCGCGGACACACACACACACACATATATATATATATATATATATATATATATATATATATATATATATATATATATATATATATATATAACTTTTAGTGAATATAATTTTCGGTTTCTAGGGATCTCAAAACAAATTTCTGTCATAGTCCCGGGCTCAAGTCGCGTCATGACCGTGGCTGTACTAGCTGAATTCCATTCTGGAAATTCGCTAATAAACGGTGCTACATACGCATAAGACATGTGTATTCATTCCTTGTTTGTGTAAGTATGTATGGGCAGTGGCGTAGCTGGGCATGGGCGATATGGGTCCACGCCCACGGCCTCGCACTTCAAGGGGCCCTCGCAAGTGGCTGCTTTTCGTTTTTTTGTTCTTTTTGCTTATCGTCTAATTTTTAAGACAGAAATTAATTTTAAAAAGAAAATTCCAGGGGGCCTCGCAAAAATTATGTTGCCCACTCCCCATTCTCCTCTTGCGACGCCACTGTGTATGGGGATCAATTACGTGATAATTTTGTTCTCTACACTATTTTCAAAACGATTTCTTTGTTCGAAAATTAAAACTTTCTGTGACTTTGTTTTCTGTAGGTTAAAAAAATAATTCTTTGCGTAAAAATAATTTTTTGGAATAAAGAATTTTTCTCTTATATAGTTATATTGTTTTCAGTAGTCAAAAAATAAATATTTCAAAAAAATGTTTTCTCTGATTCAAAGAATTTTTAAATTTTGAACAAAGAAATTGTTTTGAGAGTGATATCTCTTAAAAGTGTCATCTTGAATAAATAAAATACCGAATCTGAAAAATAGCTCCCTGTAAGTGTGCAAAAACCAATTTCCAATCGTCTAACCACTTTGAATAAGAATAAGTTAATTCGAAATTAAATGTATACAAGAGCGCTTTCTTTATTTAGGTATGTCTTTAACTAGTCATTTCCCTCTTGGTGAAAATTTTGTCAGCCTTTCGTCGTGTTTTTTCTCACAAGTTTCCCCGAAATAATTACAGAAACCAAATTTTGCGTGGTCCGTCACGCACCTAGCGAATCTATTGAATTTATGTTGTTTTCGAATAACTATTCATAAAGCTTTACGGATAAGTTATTTATAAAGGTTTTCAATTTATGTCTTTTTATAGTGAATGGTATTTATTTATTGTTTACTTCTACTGTAAAAAGAACTTATTTTGGGACCATATGTTTTTCAAATTAAATTAACAGTAAAATAAATATCTTGGAATGTTGGATTACAAATTGATAATAAATTAAATTGAAAATTTCACATACAATATATCGTCTAGATATTATTTATTTGTAAGAATAATATGGTTAACATAAATGGTTAAATTAGTGAATTTATAAAAGTTAGTTCTCAACTTCTCATCCCTCTTAGGTACAATTTTTAAGGTTTAAGGGAGGAGGTCACACCAGAAACGACTAATAAACTAATTTTTTTCAAATCTCGTTTTTGTCTTTATTTTGTTCTGTGGTTCTTTACAAACACGGTGATATATAAAACATGGCCAAAAAAATTTTTTTTCAAGTAGAAAAATATTTATTTGTGAGCCGCTGCACAGTCAAGTTGCTGCTCCTTTGCAGACAATGCTCGTCCCCCCTTCGCGATTTGATCAGTAATATTTAGTTTTGGTGTGTACATGAGTTATAATATGCACTGAGATAATGTTCTTTTATTTGTATACCTTTGTAGACGTTTTAACAAACAGTAAGTAAACCGCTTTTTTGTTATTATTTTTGTTTTTTACTGTTTCCCGAAAGTTGTGTTTCTCCCGACAAGGAAAATCATATCTCAAATTCTAGAAGAGATAGAGACTTAATTTTTTTTAATTTTGTTCATAAACATATTGCGCCTAAAGTAGAGTATGCTTTTTCCATTTGAACAATTGTAACTATTTTTAAACATTTTTTTTTTTTTAATAAAAAATTGGGTTTTATAATTTTTAGAAGTTTGGGATTACAATTTAATAGTTAAGTTTTAAAATTTCCTAAAACCCATACTCAGCTTTATGGACAGGTTCTTTAGGAATAAAATAATGAAAAAATATTTAAAAAATATTCATTACTTTTTGAGATATGGCTATTCCTTGTAAACGCTTAAAAACTTGTGGAAAGGGGCCCCCTCCATCCAAAGGGAAGAGTAATGAATGTTTCAGAAACAAAATTTTCTATTTGAAACCCTCCCTAATTTGAAAAAAATTTCAACAAGCAAAATAATCATAAATAAAAAAGTTGCTTCTTTATTTGAACTCCCCCTTTAATAATTAAAATTGAATAAGAAATTATTGACAAATGGCGTCTAAATTAATGAATATCTTCAGATCTACTGAGCTAGAGAAATGAAACCATACTTACAATAATTCTATATAAAAAGCATTAAACGAAGTAGAACACATTTTTTGATTAGTAAAAAATCTGCTTGAAAAATCGTTGAAACTTCCATGAAAGGTATAGGTAACAAAAGGTCCGCAATTATTTTAATAGCTAAATTTTTATCATGTGTTACATTTTTTTAAAGATCCTTGTATCTTTCTTATGAAAACTAAAAAAAAATTGAAATTTTGTAGTAAGGTAGGAGATGTAGCATACCTCCAATCAGTAATCAATTTTTTTTCAAAATGACGTAAGAGTAGACGAAGGTGACATGAAAATATGAACTTTTCCCTTCAGACGAACCGGAAGCATAATCTTGAAAAATTAAATAATAATTTGTATTTGTATTATTAAGTAGGTAAATCATTTCTACAAATGTTGATTTGTAACAAATTTGTTTGTACCTACTCCCAAAAACGAAAAATAAATTTTGATTATTTATAACCTTTGAACGAAAAGGACTTTTTATTAGAGATTTTTTGGCTATTCATAGACGCTTATATATTAATTCTTTGTCAGTTACTGACCTCCATCACTCTCTCTCAACAGATTGCAAAAAACAAAAACAGAATGAAAAAGTTCACCAATTGAATATCAGCTTTTTTAACTTCCCATTGGAAGTTACTGTAAGGGTCCGATTTTACAAATCGGTAATTTTTACATATCTCCACGTTTCAAGGTCACTAGAATCCGAATCCATCGTTTTTAGCGTGATGTCTGTGTGTGCGTTCGTTAGTTCATTCGTTCGTTCGTTCGTTCGTTCGTGAATTTTTTTCGTCTCGCATATCTCGGGAACAAATGATGATATCAACTCCGGACTAATTTCATTAGATGCGTAATCAAAAAATGAAGACCGGATAAAGTTTTCAGCAAATTCGGATTAGCGGTTTGTTTTTTGTGATAAAAAAATGGAATTAACTTTATTAACATAACATAGATTATATGGATTTTTACCATGTCTTTATTATATAATGGCCTAAGAACCTTCTATGATGTTAAAAACGCCAGTAAATTATTAAAAAATTAAAGAAAAAAAAACTAAACGGAAAAACGAAATAAGAAACTTTTTGTGAAATATTTTTTGCCTCGCGTATCTTTAAAACAAATGATGTTATCATTTATTTGATAAGGGTGGAGCCCCCACCCCTAGGTACAGTAGGCGAAGCCCCCGGTGTGGTGCAAGGGGCAAAGCCTCTATCGGGGGTCCAGAGAGGGAGTCCCCTGAATTAAAAAAAAGTTATTCATTTGCAATAGTCTTTAAGGGCATTCAATGGGAAGTTGACAGTGTGAGTAGACCTGTCCTCCAAATTTTTTATTTTATATTTTTGAAATTATTTTAAATTTATCTGAATGTTCAGGGAACGCTTTGTATATTCGGTATTTGGACGTCATTCTCATTATGCATGTCACTATGAATTATTGTCGTTAATTAATAATTTGTACTTTCCATTCGTTAAATTTCGAAATAGTTCTAATTAAATCAAAGTAGTTTAATTAAATTTGTTTGGTGCACCCAAATCTGAACACGTTCATTTCATTAATAAATGTATTTACATTTTAATTATGAGAAAAAATAAATAAGAAACATAACACAATTTTACGAATTTCACGTATTTTAACCATGTAAATATAACAGGCTGATTAAAACTTGCCATTGGAAGTTATTGTAATGAGTCCGATTTTACGAATCGCTAATTTGGACAAATCTCCACGTTTTAACGCCACTAGAATCCGAATCCATCGTTTTTAGCGTGATGTCTATGTGTGCGTTCGTTAGTTCGTTCGTGAATTTTCTTTCATCTCGTATATCTCGAGAACAGAATATGGATGATATCGACTCCGGACTAATTTCATTGGATGCGTAGTTAAAAAGTAAAGACCGGATAAAGTTTGGAATAAATTTGGATTAGTAGTTTGTATTTTATAATAAAAAAACGAAATTAAAAAACTATTGGGAGATAGATATTTTTTGTCTGGAATTTCTGCGTTCGGGATGCAGGGACCATGTACCCTAGTTCATAGTCTTTAAGACCTTATTTAAATGGGAAGTGTGGGTAGACCTGTCTGCCCAAATTTTTAATTTAGGAACATGCACCATTACACTTTTAGCAAGAGTAAAATTTTCAGAGATATTTAATACTACTAGCTGTCCCCGTGACGTCGTTCGCGCGACGCATTGTTATAAAATCAATTAGAAGTATATAAGTGTAATAATTATACAGAATTTGCATAGAACAATAATTTTTGCGTAATGCATGCACATGTTCAAAATGGTTTTTATATTTTCCCAAGGGGAGGAGATATTTTATCGTAACAAATGTATCTTGGATGTTGACCTAGGTATAGCTGGGACCTTTTTACTTGGTAGTAACTCGCGCAGGATACAGATAGAAATATTTAAAAATATATTACAAGTAAGAGACAATAATATCTGAAAAATTCCTAGGTTTAAACCATATTAAAAAGAGACACCTTTTTAACAAACATACTGATCTATTTCGTTCGCTTTTTATTACCAGACTTGGGAAAACAGTCGTCCCTAACAGAATCGCCATATAAAATATTTTGGATTACAAGATTTTTATTACAAGATTTTCTTCTGGATTTGAATACTAGCCTAAGGAAACTTTTGAGAACAAATCAGTAAAAATTAAGAAATACCTATTTTTAATAATATAATATATAATTCTAACTAAAAATAATTTTAAAAAATTAATGTTGAATAAATAAGTACGTGGTCAGCTATAATAGAAACTAATTAAGTCGAATTGAAAATATGTATAATGTAAACATATCTCTATTTCTTTTGTGATTATTTAAATAACACGTATATCTCACCTTCTTTAAAAAAACAATACTTGCTTAATCAAAATAAAATGTATATATCAGGTACTCCAGTTGTTGTTCACTTACAAGTTTGAACATGGTTTATTTTTTGCGTTAGAAAACAGACAAAAGATTCATAAATATTGGGAACTAAAAAACACAAACAGACACACACAACGTAGATGATGCAGTATTAACAGTAAAACGTTGTAAAACTGATTTTTAAAAAGATTGATAATATTTTTACGTTTTATGACAGCCCTCTAGTTCCATTCGTAGCCCCCCACCCCCAGTATAAAATATTTTATATGGCGATTCTGTTAGGGACCATTTTTTCCCATGTCTGTTTATTACCTACTATTAGATGTATACGTGTTAAATTCGTTTTTTGCGCACTGCCAAGCAAAAAGGCGTCAGCTATAATAAGTTTTCATCACACCAAATTTCATTAAAATCCGTTTAGTAGTTTTTGCGTAATGTGTGCACATGCTCAAAATGGCTTTTCTATTTTTCCGTGGGAATGAGACATTTTTCCGGAATAAAAATTATGTTAAATGTTGACCCAAGTAATAAGTTATCATCACACCAAATTTCATTAAAATCCGTTGAGTAGTTTTTGCATGATGCGTGAACAGAAAGACAGATAAAAATCGCTGTTTTGAGATCTATATCGATAACAATTTACAGTACCAGTACAATTTTCAAAAAATATTCCATATACAGAAATGATCTCGTTACAGTTTTATTATATGTACTAATAGATAAAAAAGTTTTCCATATGTTGCAAACTTACTAACGAATATCACAGACTATGAATAAAATGGACTTGCCATTGCCTAAGTTTTGGGATACCAACATTGAAGCTTTGGAAGTGTGTAGAGGGGTTCACTAAAAGTTCAGTGGTGTAGATTTTTTTAAAAATTTTATTTATACTATGTACTAGGTATAAAAATAAGTTACATAAATTACTCACTATATGTAAATATGTATGTAACATTAATAAATACATAATTTGATACTTATATCATAATGTTTACTTATATCATAATGATAAACATATCATACTTATATCATAATGATATCATACTTAAGCGGGTTCTACACGATGCTACGAACGTTCCTTCCAACGTTCGATCGAACGTTTGAGGCAATTAAGTTCGATAGTTGATGCGACGAATGTATCTGCTACACGGTGAATCGAATGTTTGATCCAATACGAATGATGATGTGTTGGTACTCAGTGGACAACGCTGCTATCTGTCTGATGTTATCTCTAATGTTATACACTGATGTTGTCTCTCTTCATATGAACGAGTCGTGCGCAACCAACGAACGCAACCAACATTGACCTTCAAACGTTTGAAGCATCCCTTTGACTCGGTGCAAGAATACCGACATCGAACGGGACACGACCAAATGCGAACGTTTGACGCTCGACATTGGACACTCGTAGGTTCGAACAACGGCTACACGATGCTATGAACCATCCAACGTCGAATGTTGGAAGGTGTTCGTAGCATCGTGTAGCAGCGGCTTTATATCATAATCATACTTATATCATAATGAAACTTATATCATAATGATACTTATATTTATGTTTAATACACATATAATATAAATTTAAAAATAAATTTATATTTTTATTTACGTTGCTACGTTCTTATTTTTTTACTTAATATTGAGAAAATTAAAGTCAATTGGAAATATTAAGATTTATATGAATATATATGTGAATATTTATATGAATGTTTACACTTTCAATAGTATTACCGTGGTTACATGAATGACAAAATGACAAGTACGACATACTCAAAGCTTCACCGACATACCTATATACAGCTAGTCCATTCTGTTCTATAGTCCGTGACGGATATATATATATATATATATATATATATATATATATATATATATATATATATATATATATATATATATATATATAATACGATTATTGTACACCTAAATTGATAAAATATCAATAACTAATCCTTAACAACTAATTTGAATGTATTATTGGGTAAAATATGGAAAATCATCTTTGTGACGTCATCAAGTATATTATACGGCTTTTAGGACATAAAATTTCTAACATTGTTTTGCAATATCTTTTACGATTTAACCAACATAAGCAATAAAAGGCATATACAATTTACGTCACTTTCACCATCGCTACCATTCACTCACTCAGTCCCTTTTTAATAAAGCGTTAGATATGTTAAAGCTTATGCTATCCAGAAAACCATACACAATATTACGTGAAAGTTGTATGGCAATCGGATGAGTGGGTTTTGTGTGAAATAAACAGACCTTTCATCTCTTTACAATATTATATAGAACTAACAACAGATAAGGAAAATACCAAATGTATCGATGTTTCCCTATCGTATCGCTTTTAAAGTTATCGTTTACTGGTCGTTATAATAATAAAAAATAAAGTGGGCTTAAAAGCATACATAAAATATTCAAAATGGAGGTGAATTATATTGTGTAATTTTACCATAAACCGAAACAATATTGTTCATTTTGTTCATTAACTATTTCCGCAGTGATCGTTTATTTAACGAGCAAATGGAGCAAAGAATGGAGAAACACTTAAAAAATTGAAAAAAAATTGAAAAAAAAAAATTGAATTTACATTTCTGCTTGAGGTCAAAAAACTTTTATTTATTTTAACTTTATATTTTATTTATTTTAACTATTATTTACTTTATTTATATTAACTTTTGATTAAACCAAAATTTAAAAATAAGCCCTGGAGATGGATCTACAAAAAATTTTGATTTGATCTATACGGCCGCAATTTATTATAAAAAATACCTCTGTCGCAGCATCTTGCATAGCATAACGAATTTTCGTTTTTAAAAATCAGTTTTTCAAAGGACTATGGTTAAAAAATGGTAACATATGTGATTTTTCCGTTCTTTCCATAGTTAAAAATTAAAAAAAACTTTTCAATTTTGACAAATTTTTTTCAAAAAATATATTTTTTTGAGGTTCCTGGCATCGGACGTGTTTGCCTGAACAACTCATTGAAGATATATATAAATTTTAGTGAATGTCATTTTCGATTTCTAGGGACCTCAAAAGAAGTTTCTATCGTAGTTCCGAATTCAAGTCGCGCCATACCAGTGGCTGTAGTAGCTGAATTTTCGGTTTGAAAATTCGCTAAAATCCTATTTTATTTTAGCTGTTTTGTTGTAGGCAGTTTAGAGATTTACATATTTGTCTTTTAGAGAAATTATTCGGCAAATTGGTCTTCACAGTCCGTTATTTCATAGTTTAAATTAATAAACTAGTAACAACTGGCGTTTTAAAATTGACATAACTTGTATTATTACCAACATAAAGCTCTTTGGGCTTTATAAGAGACAGTCGTAGTGAGCATATGCCGAAAATTTCTTTCAAACAATAGATGTCATAGAATCACCACTCGAAAAAAAGTAATTTTTATAACCGTAAATTCGCTATGTTATGTAGGATACTACGACAAGGGTATTTTAATAAATATCGTCATTTTCTTTTTAGCCAACCAAAAAAAACGAATTTATTTAAAAAAAGAAAATATATTCTTATAGAGATTGATTAAAATGTTTGTTTTCGAAATACAAACATAATTAATTTTCTGAAATATTCCATGATATAAGCAAAATTATTGCTTTGATCAATTTTCTAGATCCAATCTCTTTCTGTCATGATAATCGCTTTGTTAATAACATACATACGTGAACACAACAGAAATGAACTGACATTTCGCGAGCTTAGTGTTACACTGTTCCATGTCGACTTTTTAAAATCTCGAGAAAAATGAGTTTGAAGTTTTGACATATTTTAAAATGTAATTTATATAATACATCGGTCAATTTAAACATGCAAGGGTACAAAAATTAGGGGAGAACTGAAAATTGGTATGAATGTTCGAAATACCATTATAAATAAGTGTTGAAAAGTCCTCATCGATCCTGTACGTGGAAAAAATTTTATTCAAGGTCAAAGGTGTCAAAAATGGGTTTTTCGCGTTTTTCAGCAAAACGGTAAGTTTTATCATAAAATTAGGTCAGACAGAAATTGTAGATCATATAATTATCTATAAAAAGTATCTCAATACTTTTTTTCCTAAGAGCCACTGTTTCTGATATATAACTATTACAAAAGTTTTAATCTTCATAATATGCACACGTTTCCACGCAACATATAAGGTAGTGTACTTAGCGGGTTTTTTTAAAGGGTTTCCCCGGTAGGCCTATTCCACGGTCTATGGTGATCCTGTTTAATTGAAAACTATTGAATAATAAAAAATATTAAGGAGGGAAATTATTCGTCAGATTCATAATCATCTAATATTTCAGCTTGCTCTTCTTCTTATTCTTCTCCTTCTTGTTCTTGTTTTTCTTCTTGTTCTTCTTGTTGGGTGCAAGTAAATTGCCTCAAAAGCGATGCATCACATGGCTTCTCGTTGGTATCATACGAATCCTCTTTCAACTTTTATAATAGTTATATCTCAGAAACGGTGGCTCTTAGGAAAAAAAAGTATTGAGACATTTTTTATAGATAATTATATGATCTACAATTTCTGTCTGACCTAATTTTATGATAAAACTTACCGTTTTGCTGAAAAACGCGAAAAACCTATTTTTGAAACTTTTGACCTTGATTAAAATTTTTTCCACGTACAGGATCGATGAGGATTTTTCAACACTTATTTATAATGGTGTTCCGAACATTCATACCAGTTTTCAGCTCTCCCCTAATTTTTGTATCTTTACTACTATTTTTAGAGCTAAATTGATCGGATTATAATATGAATTAATTTTAATTTCCAAGGAAGCAGGTATAAACAAATTACAGTATATCAAAATATTATGTGAAACAATAACAAATTGAACCAAAAAATAATTTACAACATCCAAATTCTTTGTGAAACATAGAACTTTTAATAAAATTATTTATACTTTTAGGAGATGGAATTTTTATGTTTTGTTGATTTCTATCGTTCTTTAACGAATTTTGATTAAATTTAAATTTATATAGATAGACAATGAAATGGAGAACTCAAATATGTGAAAAAGTGCAAATCTCAAAAATGTCACATAGAACAGTGTAACACTAGGCTCGCGATTTATAAAAGTTTTGAAATTACGTTTTAAGATTATAAACTTGTGGGCGGGAGAATGTACGCATAACTGCACGAAATAGGTACCTAATTTATGGTAAACTTAAAAAAAATTCCTCAAGTGCAAACTGTTCTTGCGTAAATGGTATTCCGTGCAATCAGTTGTTTTTATAAATTGAATGTAATGGAATATGAAGGTATAGAGAAGGTATTTTTCGCTAACGAATAAATTTTATTACTAAAAACTGTAATTCTCAATTTCAAAACTGTTGTATTTCTATCGTGCCCCTTTTATACTTACCAGAATACAAAAAAAGCATGGAGATACAGGCTCTGTGAGAGAAATGGCGGGCACCCGGGCCCAACAAAAAGTTTTTTCTCTTTTAAGCAAAAAAAGAAAACGCTTTTTGACTTCCTCTTGAAAAAAAAGTTTTTTTCCAAGTCTCAAATCACCCCCTGAAATTAATCCCCACAATCAAAATTCAACTTGACGTGTAGAACTGGATCACCCACACTATATATATATATATATATATATTTCTCTATTAAATTTCAAATTTTTACATCGAATGTTTAAATGGAGCCAATTTTAGTACGGAACACTAAAAAGATGTACTTACCAAAAAATATATAAGCCATTGGTCTATCTAAGCATACTCTGTCGGGACTATCTTTAATTAAGTTAATTAACATTAATTAATTTTTCTGTTTGAATACATCCCGACCATAATTTATATGGATTAAGTATAAAGTATAAATTATTTATACAAAATTATCTTCGTCTGTTTTATATCACCTTGTAAGAAGTGCCTAACACTGTATAATATATATATATATATATATATATATATATATATATATATATATATATATATATATATATATATATATATATATATATATATATATATATATACGTTATAATGCTTTTGCGTGTTTCGCCTGCACCAGCGGTTCTCAATCTTTTTTCTTTCACCGCGTACCGCTTGACCAGACTTTTCATTTATAAGTACCCCCTATTTTTCAAAATGTAGTTTTCAAGTTCTTGTTACCACTATTCTTGTTTATAATATCTTAAATAACAAAAGGCAATAATTTCAGTTATTAAGGTATACCATCACAGTGTGATCCGCCGAAAAATAGTCAATTTTCGCGATTTTTTTCAAATGGATGGGATGGGGGAATGGGAATGAATTTTTTTTATGATTAGTACCAGTATTTAGCAATACAAAAATTTTTTTTTATTTTTTTATTTAGTTTTTATAATTATTATAATTTTTTGAAAAAAGTGTCTTTAAGAAAGGGTGGAGATTGGTGCCCACGATTGCGGTCGAAGTTTTCGTTTTGAAAAAAAAAAGTCAAATAAATTATCAAGCTTTAGGTAAGCCGCTATGTTTCTATGGGAGCTTTTTTTTTGAAATCTTCCTATTTTTCCACACGGAAAACTATAAAAAATTTTGTACTTTTTATTCAAAAGTACATTTTTTCAAATTTCAAAAAAAAGCTCCCATAGGAACATAGCGGCTTACTTACAGATTAACAGCCTATTTGATTTTTTTTCCAAATGAAAACTGCGGCCGCAATCGTAGGCACTAATATCCGCCCCTTTTCAAAGACACTTTTTTCAAAGAATTATAATAATTATAAAGAAATAAATAAAAATGAATAAAACAATATTTTTGTATTGATAAATAGTGGTATTAATCGTACCACATTCATCATCCCCAAACAATCATCCCCATTCCACCATCTTATCCATCCGAAAAAAAAAATCGCGAAAATTGACTACTTTTCGGCCGATCACACTGTGATGGTACCTTAAGAATATATAATAAATCCTTTCGTAGTAGGTAATTTTACGGACAACAATGTCCTAAAATAAAATAATTTTAATAGGGAAATTGTTTTTCTTATCTTTAGAAATTTTTTCTTTATTTTACTTGTATTTTATTGTTTTACTTTAAGGTTTGTCAAATATTCGTCTTATAAGCATATTGTAGCCTGCAACTGATATTTAAATTTTTTTTTCCTTTACGTCAATCAGTTCCAATACAAAACTCAGTAACTATAATCACGTGAGGCCCAATCAAACACGAAAATTATGGTCTACTTTTAAATAAAAACGTCAATTCTGAAGATTCATAGAATTTGTAATTTCTATTATTTCTTTTCCTTCCATTTCTCTGTTCAAACCAAGCCCTAAGCGTGTTTGTAGAAAACTGTGGAAAGCAGTGTGCCAGTGTGTGCTTGATACCGCTTAAGGCATTTAGTTAGTCGGTATCGGTCACTCAATGCACAACGCATTATTATGTATTGTTGGACCAGTGTTAGCTTGGACCCCACCTTGCTCCGTCCGACAATACGTGTTTTGTAATTGTGTGTGTTTCAACTGACACAGTTGCAAAGATCAAACTAACACCACTACACACAGTGTGTACTTACACAACATAGTGGTGGGAAATAGAGGGGATTTTTTGTCTACATTGGTATCACTAGTGCAGAGATAGCAACTTGGCTTCTGATTATTCTGTGGTTCAAACCATAATTATGTACAACTTGCTTGTGTTTTGATTGAAACATGTGATTTTGTGTCATCCACAATTACCTAGTAACACCAGTAATTTGTTCCCGTATCCTTAGAATGTCCGTCACATACCTCTAGGGGTGCACGTACTAAAATCGAATACAGGGGGTGCGATACCATTCGAATTCAGATTATTTAAATAAAGCTTGCCTTCAGAAAAACGAATTTTTTTAATACATATAGTGGCGTTGTCAAGGTTACTAAAATTTTTCGATGTCTTAAAAACCGTAATTTAAATGATGAAATGATAAAATTAGAAGCGAATTACAGTTTTTCGAAGCCGTTAGTCGAATTTTATCATTCAAATTCAATTCGAATTCAAATCATTCACACAAAGCTTGATTTAAGCAAAAAAGGGAAATTTTTAATTTTGTGACGTCATTAAGTTTATCAAAAATTCTTCAGTGCCTTAAAAATCGTTAATAAGATGACAGAGTGGTGAAACTAGAAGGAAATTATTTGTTTTCGAAATCATTCTTTTAATGCTGCTAACTTGTGTAACATTCTTTGTTGCACGACCGTGTATTTTTATGTATTTACCGATGCTGTTGACAATGCTGGTAAGTTTACATTTCCCGAACGTTTGTTTATATCCATGGAAGCCACAAAATAACAGTGCGGTAAGTGAAATAGATGCATAGTAAGTTTAGGGACTGTGGTAAATGAAATTAGCTCAAAAATGATTGTAATTATTTATTTATATTGAAATTAAAAGTACAATTTGAACAATTAGGAAAATAAATCGATTAATATGAAAATTTTCACTAGTTTGCACATTATTATTATTATTGGCATTAATCTTCTTATTTTATTGACATTTAAAAAGGTCGTTCAATCATTAAAATTTTCTGTGCTTTTCATAATCTTCCTTTCATTTTACGAGAATAAATTTGCAGCCAAAAATAAAATGCTTTATCAATTTCATGATTCTCACTAATATTATAGTTTAATAAACTATTTTCCTCAATTTTTTTAGTAGAAAATTAAAAAAAAAATATATATTCACGCCAGTGAAATATTGACACTTAATTTTTTATTTACAAATATAGTTGTCAATTGTCACTACAAAGATTCGTATTAGTTGTTATGACTATTTATAATATTTATTCATGGCATTCTATGTCATAACCTAGAAATATAAATTTCACCTATATTATCCGAATTTTATTTTTTATTTAACATATTTTTATTCTTTAATTATTTTAAATCGATCGTGCAAAAAATATTATACAATACACGATGCGTTAAGTGCATTTACTGATCTCGAAAATTTCGCAACATTTTCTCCATTAGTAAAAGCAACTTACCGAACTTATATTGTAAAACACTATTAAAATTTGCAATGTCAATGTCAAAAAAGTATTTCGAAGTTTTTTAAAAAAAATGAAACGCTCCTCATATGAGAGCTGAATTCGCCCAGGCGTGTACCATAGGTTGAGAACCGCCGACCTACACACCATTGAACTTGATTTTTTTTTATTTTGAAATTCAAATTTTCTTTTAAACAAATGTAAGTAAGGATTATATACGGTAGACTTATTTTCATCAAAATGATGAAAATATTGCGTTTCGCAACTTTATATATTTTTCACTAATTCACTCACATAATATATTCAAGCACTAAAATATTCTATCAACTACATATTATATAGTAGATAAGTATTAAAAAATTTTACTCGAAAAGTATAGAATGAGTCATCCCACTCATAATGTTTTCCCGAGGAACCAACCACTTGCATGTTGGCGTTATTATGATAAATATTCTTTGAATCAAAAATATCACACATTACCTACGTATGTTTAACTGGATTTCCGAATGGAAAATTCAGTTATTATAGCCACTGTCATGATCGTGTGCTCAGGGCCGGACCTACAATTATTATGGGGGGGGGGGCAAACATTGCTATTGGCGCCTTGCTCGAGAAAAACGACAAATCCGACATTTTGGCGTATCGTCCAATATTGTAACTTGCTCCTCACAAAAAAAAAGCAAGTGACGAGTAAAAACCCTCTCTTGTCAGCATTTTCACTCTTATCAGAATTTGGCGCACCTTAAAACCTGCAAGGGGGTCACGTATCCCCGCTGCCCTCCCTAGATCCGGCCTTGGGTGTGCCCTGCATCCGCACTTTATAATAACTCTCGAACAAAACATGCTATTTTCACGAAATTTCTAACTGAAATTCGCTATTTATGCTGTAACAGGGGTTTCTGTATTCTTTCCATATACATACTATTTTTATATTATCGTATACAACAGTCAATTTTTGTTTGTTATTTTAGAGTTCCGAAGAAAAATTTCGAAATTCTTATAGCTTCATGAAATTTTCTATGTACATGTAAAATTTTATAGGTAGGTACATTTTTAGGTATTAGAAAATGGAGACGAAAATTTTTTTCTCACGTACGATACCATGTTGGATATCGTTAGAAAGAGCTCTTAAGTGAATCTGAGATGCCTTTTATAATTTTTCATTTTTAAGCTCCGTTTGAGGAATGTTGGGCCTCAAAATAAGGTAATTCTTGTAACCGAAAATTCGCCATGTTATGCAAGATGCTGCGACAAGGACACTTTTCTTTTTTTGTTTTTGTTTTTTAAGAACAAGCTTATATTTTTACTACCATGCACTCTTAATGTATACGAAAATGTTTTAAAAAGATTTTAACAGTTAAAAAATAATTCCAGATTGGTGATGGTACCCGAAACAAATTTTTTACTCGAATTCAGCCCCGGATCTACGATTTGTTAGAACCGGGGCAGATTTGAAAATGCCCCCCCCCTCTCCAACCTTTGACATAAATTGTCAAGAAAACTCCTATATAATAATAGTATATAAGTCCTTTACAAAACTCCTATTTTTCCCGTTGCGGCAATGATAAAAACTGAGGGTCTTTAAAGCATCAATATATGTAGGTACAAGTTGGTGTTTTATTTTAATAAATCTATTCTGAGAGCAGTACAAGTTGTGCAAATTTCAAATTTTTATCACCAGCCCCATCAGAGGCGCAAAATTCCGAAATTTGGAAAAAAGTCAATTTTCGAAAGTTTGTAAAAGTTAAAGGATATACAAGTTTCACAATTGAAACAGTATGTACTTGTTTCATAATGGGTAGTTTTACCCGTTTACAGCTATTCTCATAAAGAATACTAAGAGGTTTTGAACATTCCTTCTATAAGAAAAAAAAATGTTCAAAAAGTGAATTTTGCTAAATTTTGATATCCAACTTTAGGTAGAGTTTTCTTATGGAAGGGACGAAAATAGGTTAAATATGGACATCACTTAAAATAAAGAGACATTTATTACCTTTAAAATGGTTTTATTTCAACCTTTTAGGATGAACGGTTTATGAAATATGTGCATTGGCATAAATGTCTGCAAACACAAAAATCAGCGCAAATTGGAAAACAAAAATGGCTACCACGCTTAAACGGTTCAAGATAATTTTTTTTAAGAATTGTTCTCAATTCTTCAAATATAATATAGAAACAACTGGAAGAATATTATTTTTTTCTAAAATGATCGAGCAACCAACTTTTTTTAAATCATTTGATATAGACCGACCTAGTATGATTTTGGCGCCCCCTGAAACTAACGCCCGTGGCAGGGGCCCCGGTTTGCCCCCCTCTTAGATGCGGGCTTGCTCGAATTACATGCTCATTTAAATTTAAGTCTTTGAGTTATTTTATCATTAGTAGATAATAGCTAGTTTAGATGAAAAAGTATAATTCTGTCATTAATTTGAACACATACAACATAGGTAAAAAAGTCATGATAGGTTTAGAAAAAATATTTTTGTTAGCTTTGTTTAATATTTCTGTAATTTAAATAGCTGAATTTTCATAATGGAAATAAGTATAACAGGAACCTAACAGTTAACTCTATAGAATTCAAATTATAAAAATTTTACTGGAATGAAAAAGTCTAACTCGATTTGAACACAGCTCGAATACCATCACTATTAATGATCACAACCATTAAACATACTTTGTTGTTTTTTTCTATAATTTGAAATAAGTTTGTACACCTAAATATTTTATAAACTTTGTGTACCTTATTTTGTTCAAAATTAAAAAAAAATAAGTAATTTAAAAACCCCTAAAGCATTGAATTCAAAATTAAAAATGGAAGTTTCGAGAAATTTTAATTTTACCTATGTTTACTTTTTATTCAATGTCGGCTCATCTTTATTTGTGCGCCCAATGCCATGTTGTGGGCACACCACAAATTCATTTTTAATGAGCTAATACTTAATTTTTAGTTAACTTATTTATTTTGATGAAATTTACAAATATTCTTCCCAGCACCCATACCATCATGAATACGATTTTACGTTTTTAACGAGGTAATTATTAAAGTTTATATTTTTTTAAGAAATTGGTTGAGATGATTTATAAAAAGGGTTCTGATAGTTATAGATATACCTCAACTAAAATGTATCTTGAATTTTTATTAATTTAGGAACAAATAGCTGAGATTTTTATTACGTTTTATATACTGTCAAACTTACCTAAACTATTGTTTACAGGAATAAAATATTCCCCTAACGTCAAAAATAATTAAGGGGGGAGGGTCCTCCAGAACTTTCAAATTTTTCATTTTTTGTTTTGCTTTAAAAGTTCATTTGAACCTTAAGGAATATATTTCTAATGTTTTAATCCCAATAGAAATATTATCTTCGATAACGATAAACTGCTTTTAATTCTACTTTTCAAGAACGAAAATTTTTTAATAGCGTTTTTCTGCAAACAAGTTTTTTTCCGCGCCGTGCAACATAACTTGAAAAGTTATTAAGGTATTAACTTGAAATTTTGTACAGATATTCTTTAAGATACTGGCCTTTGCATATACCTAAAATTTTGCATAAATATTACTATAAATATTGTTTATAACAATTTATTTATAAAAAAAAAGTGACATTTTTGTCTTTTTGATTTTAAATTGTGAAAAAAAAATTTCTCATGAGAAATAGGTATATTCAAAGCGAAATGACTTATTTTAATAAAAATTTTTTGTCAGATTGAATTCAGTTGATTACAAGAGGCTGGGCATTCCACGGCGCAAATTGAAAGAGACAACTTGGAGCAGCTGTAGCGCCGCCATTTTTTCTTTTTTTTGCATAAAAATTTATAAGTGAATACACCATGTAGGTACTATACTATGTAACTTCATTTGATACACTAAATGTATCCAGTTTCTTAAAAAAAATTATTAAAAAATCTGTTGTCTGGAGGACCCTCCCTCCTTAAATGCAATAATATCTGATGTAAATAAATTCTGAGCAATGTTTAGATGTAGGTAGCTGAATTTTATTAAAGTTTAATTATATCAAAATAAATCCCTAACTTTGATAGTTTGATTTCCGGAACGCCGATAGTGTGCGAAACTACCGGTCAGTAATTTATTCATGTATTGATAACACATTCCAATTATAACTTTGTGAAAATTATATACTTACATAAATCAATATACAGTGAAAACTCATCGTTGAGACATTAACAACAGACGCTTGAATTGTAAAACTTCTCACAACCCAGAAAGGGACACAAACAAGCAGTCAGTGTTGTACTTAAGCGAGACCACTGTTTGAGAGAGTCAAGTATTACCCTCCTTTCACATCATACGGTTTTTGCCGTACGGCAAAAAACCGTACGGTCGCATTTTTTTAGTGGAGTGAAGAAGAGCATTGGACCTTTCACATTACACGGTCACGGCAAAATGCCGTTGCCGTGCCGTGTAGCAGCCGTCTCTTGCCACTGGACTTAACGGTTGCCGTACGGCGTTTTTAACTCAGTAGTGTATGTAATTAAATGGATGCTTTCACATTACACGGTTTTTTAACGTACGGCATTAACAATATTTTGTTGAATTTCATGTTAATTATTAATTTTATTTGTGAAATGGATGAAACTAATGTTGAATGTGATAACCAGTATTTTAATAGATTGTATGTAATTTCGAAATTGTGTGTTTTGATGTTAAGTTCGCCAAGAAATTAAGCAAAGGAGTCTGTAAACATCCGAAAATAGTTGAAAAACTTATTTTTGTCATTTTTCAGGTCTTCAAACTGTGTGATAATAAATAATCCTACTTTCTATTTCCTCTGATTTATAGAATTAACTTTAATCACACTTGTTACTTGTATAATGTTGCAAATTAAATGAAGATATTCAGTTTACAACGGCAAAAAGTCGTACGGTTTTTTACCGTACGGTGAAAACCGTACAATGTGAAAGGAGCGTTAATGTATACTACAATAGGTAAATTAGGACGTTTTGGGAACTCTGAGTTTCGTGGAGCTACATAACGTTCAGTACTGTCTCGTCCCTTTAATGATATAATAGCACTATGTTTTGACATCGGTAAAGGACCTTACAGACTCGTGTGACAGACCGTAACACCATCGCAACTTGACCGGATTTTGGCGTGTGGCACAGTGCGGTCAAATGAGACATTCACACCAATACGACACAAACGAAAAATGATGATATTGAAATGGTTTGAACATAGTAAACACAGTAGTAATATAAAAAAGCCTATTGGGATCTGTCTGACGGTATGACATCTGGTGTTTAAAAATCAGACTATTCTTAAAGTGCATTTGCTGAAATGTCATTAATGATTTGAATTTGATAGATCTACATTTACATACAATTGATTTGTTTCTTTCATTCGTTCTCTAGTTATTTCATGACATTTTGCTATTCAAAGACGTTTGTATACTGTAAATTGTAATATTTATTAACTCATTCACTCATTTTCCATATTTTTACCACATTTTAACTATTTTTCAGATACAAAATTCTCTCTCCTTCAACAAAATTTCTTTGCTTCAAACTTGTCAATTCATATAAAAATAATTTTAATATTTATCATTTTTTCTTCATATTGCACTAACTATTGCATATAAAACTAATATCAATGCACTTTTTCGTCAGCCATTTTTATTAAGCCACGCCTATTTGACAGTTTCCATATAACATGTACTACTTGACCCATCCAAACGCATACATTTAAATACATGTATTGAATTGACTGTGAGGTCGACCGCACGGTGATTATGCCGGTTGCTCGTCCCGATTTGTTCGCACACTAATTTCGATTTTTGTCCCATATGTTTTTATTTTCTTCCAGTTATATTACATACTCCGCATTCTTATATAAAATGACTGTATTATTAATCAGAACAGGATTATTACTGTTCCAAATAATCAACAATAAAGTGGTAGACGTATAAAAACAAAATTAAATATGTTACACTAATATGTTTGCGAATTTTGTTAATGTAAATAACTAAAGTTTCAAGTGGAGCGATAATGGCATTCTATTGCCGTACAATTATTTTTTGCTCTGATCTATCCATTTCGCGTAACACCATATCAATGAGTGTTTTTGTTCTTTAAACGTAAAATACAAATACATTAAAAATAGGGTAAGTGTGGGAGAGATGCCGCATTAGCCATAGTTCGTCCGTTGATTGATAGATAGCGCTATTAATGGATTATATGTTTAAAATAGGCGATTTATTTAAGCTGTATATGGTAACATTTATGATTAGTCCATCAGTTTAGTAATTATCCAACTTTTTATTATTGAAAAGTAAGTTTTTTAACATAATATTTTATCAAGCATTTAATTCATTAAAATTTAAGAATGTATATTTCATTGTTTTAATGAAAATGGGTTTTGTTATTAATTTAGGTATATTTTAAAAGCACTGTATAAAATTTTAGGTTAGAATTCCGCACTATGCTTGCTATAGCAACATGCGGCATCTATCCCAACAAAAAGGAGAGATGCCGCATTTAAAGTTGGTATAGATGCCGCATCATATTTCATATTCAAAACATAGACTTATACCTTAATTATGCTATTTTTTTTTTTATTTTTTTTTTTTTTTTTTTTTGGAGAGTGAATTATGCCACGTAAATATTAAAGATTCATTAATGGATCAGGAAGAGCTCTCATATTAGTGAAGATAACGAAAACAATAATGATTGCCTGTGTATTGAATGTTTTGAAAAGTTGACTGGTTAAGATGTATAAAGTGCCAAAAATGGCATGCATCATGCATGGAGATGTGTGTAAAATACAAAATTTTTGATTTGAACTATGCGGCGTCTCAGCTTTCTTGATGCGGCATCTCTCCCATAGGTGTGGGAGAGACGCCGCTTTGCAAACTCTACAAAAATATTAATTATGATCCTTTATGACTCAAAATTTAAAATTGTTTATAAATAATTTTAAAGAACAATGTTTACATTTATTGTGTACCAAATTTCAAATGAACTAAATGCATACTTTAAGAATTATCAAGTGTTTTCAAAATGTGCGACATCTCTCCCGCATTCACCCTAAACTGAAGAATATTTTGTTAAACTTCCTTGATCTTAAACTTTCCAACGGTACTGTATTTCACGTGGTCCACACAGAAAGCACAATTTCAACTAGATTGACTTATACGATCGTTAAGGTATTAATGTCCGCACGATTACTCTCGAACAAAACATCCGATTTTTATGAAATTTGATGAAAACACTGAAAATCTCTAACTATTGGATAAGTTTTTCAGCCAGACACGTAACAAAATTTATCAAAATTCAAAAGTTTTTCGAAATTTATTTTCAACAACAGCAAAGAGAGGAAAAAATCACATGAAATGCGTTTTTAAACTAATATGCTACGTAAACGAGTTCTTGAGAAAAAGTAAATTTGTATGATATGTTTATTACATATAATAATTATACAGCTAAACCTTTTTTTATGCGGTTCTTGAAAAAGTTTCCATTAAAGTGCATTATATAAATCAAAAGCAAGAGAAAGTAAGAAAATTAAACATTGATAACTTTCTTTGAAAACATTAATTTTTAATGGTATTTAAGCATTTTAATCAGTACATTGCATAAGAATATAAGTTATTGCATCATTTAGTTTTTTTACAAATGTATTTTTTAGAATTTTCATAATATTATAAAAATGAAATAAAGCGTTCTCATGTGTAAATTAATACTTTATCTTGTTTAGAAAAGTAACTTCTCAGCAAATCGTGAGGTTTTGAGCGTTCTGAGTTATGTGTTTTCGATGAAACTTTTTTTATGCAATCCCGATCCACTACATAAAAAAGTTTTTTTTACTATCTGGACCGAACTATAATTTTTATAGCTATTTATGAAGTTTTTTAATATTTTTTTTTTGTGCGATTTTTTTATACGGTCCCTATCCACCGCACAAAAATAGGTTTATCTTACTTACACTATTAGTACCTACAGATGGCTGAGAGAGAACATATTGCGAAATTGCGAATATATATTCCTTCCCTTCTCCTTCAGAAAGATACGATTTTATTTACAAAATATTCATCAACTTAAGTCAATCCCGCCAAATCGTGTATTCATAAAGTCAAATTAAATAGCCTCACTTGGCATGAATCCCCTGCTACATAAGAGGACAGGTAACTATTTCAGCTCACAGTGTTATTAAAGATTTACTCAAATAACTAATAAAAAAACCAGTAATTAAACAGTAATTTGTTACAATAACTTTTCTTTGACTAACGATTAAATTACCCAAAAGTTATAAACTTTAGTTTTATTATAAGAATCATGATTAAAACTGACTTGTACGGTTTTTATAAATTGTATTACAAGAATAACCAAGTTTTATAAAAAAAAAAAAGAGAAAGACTTATACCCTATAATTATATACTATATGTATATTCTATAGTTTTTTTTTTTTTTTTGTAAGTATTTTAGCAAATATAAAAATTGTAACTGATTTTTCTTATTTTCCGTTTATATCGAAATCGATACGTATTTAACGTGTGTCGATTTATTATTGCCTATTCTTGAGTAAAGAACTTTTATTTTTCTAAGAAAGAATATTTGATATGTTACTTTAATATTTGATTCATATCAACAAACTTTTATCAATAAATTATTAAATATACCTAAATCACAGTTTAAATAATAGTTTGTTTCACAAACAGTTACGAAACGAGATGACGTAAGAGTGTCATTTGGAATTCAAAAATTCCAAAGGGTTATCCATGTTATGTACCTAAATAATGCATAACATTATGCATACTAATACAGTGAAAATATCATCACTAAAGTAAATTTAATTTAGAAAAATAAATTTGCAGGTCAAATTATTTTGTGAAAATTTACAGTTGATAATTATGTAAATTATTTAATTTTGTCTAAGTTTTACTGACCTTTTTAAAATTTTTAACAACGATGGCAGTAGAATTTTAACTGTCATTAAATTTTTTTTATTTAATGTTTGTCATCAGTTATTTTTGATATTTCCTTGTAATTTTAGTGTGTTTGGTGATCTGTAAGATATTTCTGATATGTATTTAATTATTATGGTGGCTTGAAATGTCTGGTGATAACTCTTGTGCTGCTAAATTTTGTTTAAATCATTCAAAACAATATTTCAATTTATGTTTTTTCTGAGTGCCGTTTCATGCAAATTTGTAAGTATTATTATAATTTGAATGCTTATGTAAAAATACGTTAAATAATAAATAATTATTAAAATCTTATAATAATTCAGTTAATATTTTCGATTTCGACAATGGTTGGTGCTAATAGGCCGTGACGATCTAAATTCTCGTGTTGAATACTGTCATAAATTTCGCGTTTGCTCAATTCATTTTGAAGAAAGTTGCTTTTAGTTGTTCATATAATTTAACATGACCATTATCAACCCTCGATTTCACATGTACAAACACATACAATCACATAAGTAAAAAAGGACATACATAATTGTTTGTACTTACATCAAAAAAGGATAGAAAGTGCGTTTCGCTACTGCCTATGGTATAATAATAATCTTTTATTTATACTGTGCCTAAATATATAGGTACTTATATGTTTACAAAATTAAATTTTCGAGCATATTAATAGAACTTTAGCCTTCCTTCATTGTTTTTACAGCCAAAAATTGTTGTTTTTACCCTACTGCCCCAGAACGAGTGTTATATTTTTGGGTTGTAAGTATGTATAGATTCACAGATTGATTCTGACCGTTCAAAGTCCAACTCTATTTGTTATGTATCCTTTTTTCTTGCATTAGTACAATACCAATACAACATCGTGTAACAAAGATAGGAAACATGTCTGGTGGGCCAAAATTAATCTGTTGAAGTATAAGTATGTATGTTTCTTTGGCGCAGCCTACAGCCTAAACACCTTGGCGAATTGTGATAAAGGAAGTGTTGTTGGGTTCGTTTTAATCTCAGAAGTGTTATAGGATACATTAAATGTCAATAAATGGTGTTTATAAAACGCCATATTGGATTTTAGGTAAAAAAGAATATACATATAATCAAAATCTATTAAGCGGAATGTCAAAATAAAGGTCTTGAACAGACAAATTCAAAAATATATAACATTTGTATTTTAAAATTGATTTTTGTAGTTATTTGTAAACAAGATTAGTAAATCGATCTATTTTTTATCTATTTACCCTTTATATGTATTAAAATTCGTTAAGTGCGTGTTTTTGACACGCACTAAGTAATGCCATCTCAGTGAAAGTGTTAATTTATGATTTTTTGTTAACTCTATAGTTGTTTGTTAACTCTATAGTTGTTAACTCTACAGCCCTCTTGCGTTTATTCAATATGGATGTACAACTCAATAATTATTCAATCACGTGTTCAGTTCAATCACACAACGATATTAATACGTCATCTTCGATGACATAAAAATTGAAACTGACTGACAGATCAGTCAACTCACAGCCCAATCTATTGGGTCTAGTATCGTGAAATTTTGCACAGGGATTCCCTATGCGACATAGATGAGCCAGAATAAAGGATTTTTAAAGAGAAAGGTAAAGCAGTCGGAGGCATCAGATATTTTTGTTCGACTTGTTGCAACAAGTAGGTATACTTTTATGCTGCGATACTTTTTTATTCATATTTCTTTTTTTCTGTTTTGTCTTATTTTCATCTTTTTATTTCGTTTCTTACGTAGTTTTTTTTTTAAATTTACGATTAGTGCGCATGCGTAATAAGAACGGACATATAGTAAAGGGAAGTTAATGAGATCGATAAAAGTTTTTAAAATTAATTTAGTTAACTTCGTTAGCTGTGTTTGTTTGTTGTTACTCGTTACAAAAGGAAAAAGCAAAAAAATTACGCTGCCAATGGGGTGTGGCACACAGCTTCCTCGTATAAAATAATAGCAAAAATATTTTAGAAAATAACCCCCAAAATACTTTAAAAATTTGAGCGAAGTGGGAGACTAGTAGTAAATAAGATATTGACATTGAATGGAATTACATTGTAGCGGCGTAGCTACCGTTACTCCGAATGCAATGAAATTTGTAGAGGATCATCTAGAAACCAAACCAAGCGCGTATACAAAGGGGGAGGGGGTCAAGGGGTCATGACCCTCCCCAAGAATTAAAAATATACACTAGATATTATTTAATTTTAAACACTATATCGGTAAATTTTGCCAGTAGACGTTTTTTTTTTCTTTTTTGGTCGTCAAGGGTATAGAAGAAGTTCAATTTTTTTGTTAATTTTGCCTTAGAAATTTTTTTAGTTCTATTATTTTCCTCGTGACCCCTCCCAAGAAGCTCGGCTGTATACGCCCCTGCACCAAACTACATAATTTCTGAAAATTTCATTAAAAACAATCGAATAGTTGAGAAGTTATGCCACTTGGTGCAAACTGGCGACACACAGACGGACAGACAGACATACGGACGGACAGACACCAAACCAAAATTGTTCAGGAAACTCTAAAACGTAAAATGTACGTAAAAAATTTTATTTTGGAGGGAAACATTTTTTTATTTTTCAAAAGTGATCACAACACTTTCACTACTCTAGTAGTCTCGGAAACAAAATTAGTCAATTTCTAACGATGATAACTAGTTTTTACTGTATTATTAAACAAGATAATTTGTAAATAAGTCTGCAGGTAGGTAGTAATTATTATGAAACAGTAGATGAGTGTGTTACGTACGAGTATAAAAGCAGCAGTAAATTCAAGTAAATAATAATTGAAACTGTTTTATATAGTAAAGTGAATATTAACGACAAATATGAAAATGTAAACAAAGCAGTTACCTTATAAGTGAAATGTCAAAAACAGTGTTTCCATTATTCGTTTTACACATACGTAGGTATGCACGCAAACACAAATCTCTAGGTGTTTAATGAAAAATGAAAACTTGGATGTATTCATTAAAACTTTTAATTAATTTGTATACATGTAAATGTATGTGTGTACACAGTGAAAAAATTTGTGTTAAAATTAAACACATTTTACATGTCCAGAACGGTCCACTCAATTTTTTGTGTTATTTTAACACAAAGCATATGACGTGTCAAATCTTTACACAAGATTTGTGTCAATGATTTAACACACAAGACGACATACATTTTGTGTTAATTTTTCAGATTTATCAGAGTTAGTTGTAAAACTTTTTTATTCAATATTTTACTTCCACTTAAGATATTTGAAAATCGTCAAAAATTGTAACGATTTTGTTCATATATTATTATAAATGAGACTCAAAGAACGCAAAGTAAGTCAGTCCTTTGTAAAAATTCTTATTTGTTTCCATATATATGTACCAATATATATATATATATATATATATATATATATATATATATATATATATATATATATATATATATATATATATATATATATATATATATATAATAAAAAAAGATGAGAGTAGTTCTTATTATTAAACAAAACCGAAAAATTATAAGTTTTTTCAGTTATTGACGAATATAGTTTTATTAAACGTTTAAAAATGAAACAATTTTCTTACATTTTAAGGTTATTTTGTAACAAATTCAGTAAAAGAAAATCATGTAAGCTTATGAGATTGTATGTTATATAATACAATCTCAAGTAAACTTACATGATTTTTTTTAACTGAATAGCATTCTTTTGCTCTACACAAAAATATTGTGTTACTTTCCTGCTGTTCAAAACAGGTTAAAATTTTTATTCTATTAAATCGAAAGGATAAAGCAAGATAAGCATAGTAAATCTGCCCCGGAAGCGAATTATTTTAATAACTATATTACCGATATGGTAAGGCTGTAAGTAATTGATATCTACAACTTTGGCGGCAAAAACTGAGTACTTATGGAGGTAACTAAAAAAATTTAAAAAATTACAAAAAAATTTTTCTTGGAAACTACCCAATTTAGGAAAATAATTCCAAATTCACATGAAGGCAAACACTCTCAAGAATATTAAACATATTTATTATCGTATCAGTCCTCGTTATTAAGGATAATAACAAGGATAGTATCCGATCCAATGTTATTTTTATAGGGTTCCAATTGAGCGACCACTTCAAAAAAAATTCAGTAACTGTGCCCTTATGCACTTAATTACTGCACCAAGTCTCATTAAAATTCAAGGGCTGCAACATGGTAAAAAAAATTTTTTTCATTTCTAATCTGCTGAATCGCCCCTCCAGTGGATCCGACCCTGGAATTGTATACATCAGTCGAAAGTACTTTAAAAATAAAGTGTTGTGTCTCATAAAATGTTTTTTCTCCTATAGTTTTCGAGATAATCGAGAATAATTGAAAGAGGTATATTAAGTTATAGGTTATCTGCCCCTGATAGAAAGTCCCAATAGTAACTGTATTGTCGTTTATGTGACACTGCAAGTACTTCAAATGTATAACTTCCTTAGATCAAAACAAAACCATTGTAGAAATATAATAGAAAATTGTCAAAAAATGTGGTGTAGTAGGCATTCTTTAATATTCTACATGTTAAAAATGCCTACTACGTGGAGAGAAATGGCTGCCATTTCTCTCCTAATCTGGAGAGAAATGGCAAGCCCTGGGAATAAACCACATTTTTTAAAAATTTCCTCCCAAAAATCAGTGGTGAGCGAAGTAAAAACCTCTTAACTTTTTCCTGGGCCCTCTATCGATAGCTACAGGCCCGCTTCTCAAGCCTAGGCCCCGGGGTTGTAACCCCGGCTACCCCACCCTCTCGTCGGGCCTGCTGCTATGGAAATTTTTCACTTAAACCCTGGAATTATATGGGTGGAGAACACATCGCATTTTTTCTTTTTTTTAATTAAAAAATGGCTTATTGTAAAAATTTAATAAATAGTTATCTATTTTATTTGAAAAATGTGTGGGATTATAATTGTAACAAATGAGGGGTGCCACACCATAACGTTGTAAGTGCCAAAAAAGACGTTTTTAGTAGAGACAAAAAACCGTTTTAATTGAGAAATAACAAACGAATTAATGCATACAATATTTATTATTAAACTTTCATTTAATACACATAATTAACATACAAATTTGTAATATTCCGAAAAACAGAAATAATTTTAATATTAATTTAAAAAAACTGAAAACGACAAAAGTTGTAAGTGCCATTATTTATGCAAGTCATAACGTTGTGAGTGTATCTTTACTTGCACTTATCAAATTAAATTAAAACTTTTAAGATATCTGTTTTATGAAGCTTTCATAAAACAATTTATTTTCTCCTGATAAGTACGGTAACATGGCATGAATGTCCTTCTTCTTCTTAGCAGCTAAAGGTACAGGTGCTCCCTTAATCTCAATTTCCAAGGCCTCAAATTTCGTCTTTGTGACTTCAGGTTTCAACAGTGAAATTGTTATCCATCGGGTAAAGTCAACTTTTCTTTGTATAAACTACACCAAAATTTTCAGATGTTACTCAAATCATAGTAGCCGAAGATATCTGTAGTTTTTTTGGTGTTAATTATCGTTTTAGCTAGATTCATCCAATCAAAAAATGTTGTAGAGAATAATATTTCTTTACCAGCATTCGCAACAGACTCAATGAGGTCTCTTGCAATAAGTGGCTTTGTACACTTTTTTTTTTCTTAATAATTGAAAAATCACGATAGCAGGCACATACAACGTTACGACTTGCTTTTTAACAATATTGAAGATGGTGGCCGTCACAGAGTCTAGACGGTCGGAATTTTAAGGATGCAGGTAAACACCAGCATATACAACGCTTTACTGCAAAAAAACGTATTCGAGTTCGTGTGGCACTTACCACGTTATGGTTTGGCAACCCTCAAATGTGTTTCACAACCGTAAGAACGAGCTTTTTTTATTTTTAACTTTTTTAAAGTAGGTATAAATTTAAATTAAAATATCAACTTATATTTGTATCTGTGTACTGAAGGTATTAGAAAAATTTTAATTATGTAACTTGCTACAAAATATTCAAACAAATTGATTCCGGCATTAAAAAACTGTATATTTCTGTCTGTTTTGTGTGGTTAGTTAGTGTGTATAATAATAAAAACTTCATATATTGACCAATAAAACTTTCCTCTCTTCATGTAGGTATCCCGTGGGATGAACTGAAAATTGAACATCGAAATTTTGTCAATAAGGCACTTTAAGTACATTATGGGGTGATAATGTATGATTCGATCCTGCTAATATTAATATTCGATACCAAATTTTTATTTCAGTTAGTTAATTATTATTAGTCGATATAAAACAATATTTTTAAAACAATAAGAAGTAAAGTGTGATATCGCATTCAGTGGCGTAGCGAGGGGGGTGCGAGGGGTACTATCATGACCCCAGGGCGCCACTCTGAGAGGGGCGTCAAAAGCTAATAAGAGGAGCGTCAAAAGCTAATAGAAGGGGTGCTATTACTTTAAATTTTTTATGTTTGTCATTAGAATTTTGTTACGTAAAAGTGTAGGGAAATTACGAAATTACTTCCAGGTTATGACTTCAAATATATAGACACAAACAAAACACTGGTGAGCAAAAAAGGTCGTTAAGGCAACTTTTAGGGAAAAGTTTATTATACAAATTTAGGAGAAAGAATTTTTCCAAAATTTTAAATACACCGTTCCACTACCTAAAATTTTTAAAATTTTAGAAGTTAAGGGAGGCGCAAATAAAGTGTCATGCACCGGGCGCCAGTTATGCTCGCTACGCCTCTGATCGCATTTACGCCAATCAGCAAGCGGAATTTATAAACACGCACCAATCACTAAGCGAAATTTAATTTTAATAAATTACTACCACTACTTTCCCATTTTTGTTACTCGTTTTGACACCAAACTTGATGTTATATTATTTTAAATAAATAATTTTCACTTAGTTAATAATTTTTTTTTATTAATTTTAAAATATTTTTTTCGGTTCCTCATATAGCCCTTGTTCTTTCACGGGTTATATTTATACAATAAACACTTTAAATTCAAGATCAAAATCCATATTTTTGACCCTTGTACGTGTCCAGAGAAAAGTCCAGAGAAATCAAACTTAATTTTTTTTATTAATTTTAAAATACTTTTTTCGATTCCTCATATAATTGCTGCCCTTGGACTTTCACAGGTTATATTTAGACAATAAACACTTCAAATTCAAGATCAAAATCTATATTTTAGTCCCTTGTACGTGTCGTAAAAGTCCAGAGAAATTAAACTCAATTCTCAATAACAAGAAATATATACCTCCAGACTAGGAGAAATTGACAATTCTGCTTTAGAAATATCAAACGATTATCATTACTCATGTCAACAAAACACACAAAAATATATTAGCGTAAATTTTTTAGCAAGTATCATAAATAGTTTCTTTTTAAATAGCCTTTATATCATACAGGATCTATTTCTACTAGATACTTTAGATATTGTAGGTATTTGATGGAGTTTGATCCAGCCTATGAAACAGCTAACGATACAACCTTAATCCACTGTCACTAATATACATATTTGATGACCTAATTGCTCAGTAATAATTTGAATTTATTTTTTTTAAAAAACAAGTGAACCTATTGTACTTGTATAATATACATAATGGATATATAACTCAAATACCCCTGTCGCAGCATCCTGCATACCATAGCGAATTTCCGTTTACAAAAATTAGTTTTTCTTCGAAACTAGTTGACGGTAATTATGCAGAAGCACGGCTCCACCTATTTTTGGCTCTGAAAGGAAAACTACTGATCCGATTTTAATGATTTTTTTTAAATTGTTCGTTGCCATGGCGGATTAGTTAAAAAAAATACTACAAATCGATACCGATAATGGAAATGCTGGGAAACTGTCGTTAAATTTGAAAAAATTCAATTTTTTCAAATGTTCTTTTGTCATTTAGTCTGAGTGCATTGTCTAGTAAAACTGACCAAAATAAATACTTTTTCAAGAATAAACAAAATCAATATCTCATTGCATTTTCGATATATTAAGCGTGGAAGTTAGAAAAATTGACTTAATTTTGTAAACTACGATTATCTCAACGCCATGATTTGAGTGCATATTCTGGTAAAATTGATCAAAATAAATAAGAGTAGATGATATAAAAACTAGGTGGTGAAGTTAGTTAAGGTTAGGTTAGTTTAGTTAGTTTTGGCAATATATTTCGACTTTGGTATAAAAACTAGGTGGTGAGGTTAGTTAAGGTTAGGTTAGTTTAGTTAGTTTTTACAATATATTTCGACTTTGATATAAAAACTAGGTGGTGCGGTTAGGTTAGTTTAGTTAGTTTTGACAATATACTTCGACTTTGACATACATGCATACAAAATAAAAAAAAGAAAATCTAGAAAAAATTGAATTTTTTCAAATTTAACGACAGTTTCCCAGCATTTCCATTATCGGTATCGATTTGTAGTATTTTTTTTTAACTAATCCGCCTACATTTTAAAAAAAAATCATTAAAATCGGATCATTAGTTTTCCTTTCAGAGCCAAAAATAGGTGGAGCCGTGCTTCTGCATAATTACCCTAGTTGACATAGAATAATAGTTTAAAAACCTTTTTGTGTGATTTTTCTCCCCGTTTCAATGGTGTAAAAAATTGTCGCAAAAAATTTTGAATAAGGGGAAATTTTGACAAAAAAATAATTTTTTTCACGAAAATTGCCAAAAAATCTATGTTCCGGGCATCGGACGTGTTTGATTAACGAACTCGTCTAAGACTTCCAATATTTTCACCAAATTTCGTAAAAGTAAGACATTTTGTTCAAGAGTTATCGTGCGGATATATATATATATATATATATATATATATATATATATATATATATATATATATATATATATATATATATATATATATAAATTTTGGTGAATATTATTTTCGGTTTCTATAGGGACCTCATAACAAATTTCTGCCATGGTCCCGGGCTCAAGTCGTGTCATGAAAGTGGCTGTAATAGCTGAATTCCATTCTGGAAATTCGTTAAAAGTTTGCGTACATTTGTTTTTTATCTTTTTTTTGTTTCTTTAAAAAATATAATAATTTTTTTCTTGTATACATGTAAATTTTCTGTGTGTCTTCATATAAAAATATCATTAATAAAAACGTCTTTGAAAAGAGACGAATATACCATAGTACCATGTATATAAGTACTTATATACAAAATTTACAAAGCTAAAATGTATATCAATATTTTTAAAAACAAAGAAAAAAGTTATCGATAAAATTTATTGTAAATTTATGCACGAATGAGAAATTATAGAAGATAATTTAAAATGATTGATGGTTATATAATAGATTTTTAAAAAAGAAATTTAAAATATACCATTGGAATACATTTTTTATCACCTCTTCGTTCAGTTTTCACATACAGACAGATAATAGTCAGTGTGATATTAATCAAAAATAAAGTGCTTAAATTATTTCACTGAAAATATAAAAAGTACATAAAAATATGTTTTAAGAGTAAAGCAAAGGAGTGTTTTAAAAATGACTATGTATTTAAAAAAAAAAAATTGGAATTATCTCGAAAGATATGTAAAAGTCATAATATTGGTGACAGCGCCGGGAAGAGTTGGTACACCATTTTGAAAAATAAAATATTAGGCAAATAGAATGGGTAGATCATAGACCAATGAACATTATAACATTATTGTAAATAGACAGTACGTATAGGTTACTTCAATGAAGCATCTAGTTGGACTGTGATATGAGGAACATAATATGCTGTCTATTATTCAGTTCCAGGACCGCATTTATTGCAAGACATAATTTGCATACATATGTATTTTAAAGTAAAACCAATATCGTTTATTTTTTCAAAATTTTCAGTTTTTTCTCAGAAAAAGTTTAATTTTATTATCAGTAATTACCTATATATTTTGACAATAATAATTATTTTAAATTATTTTGAACGTATCTTGAGACTTCATCTATTCATTGATATAATCAGTTTATAGACTAGGTTTATTAGTCTATACTTTATGGGATAGATAAATTTTTTAAAACAAATTTTTAAGTAGAGTTATTATTACATTAAGCTTTGGTGAAATGTAATACCTTCATAAAAATATTATGGTTTAACGTCTATTCTTGACTCTTTTCGTCTATAACAGACGCCACCCATATCATTACTTGTATATTTTATTAATCTTAGCTTTTCTGGTGTAACGATTTGGGAATATTTTCACCGAATTTCGTAAAAGTAAGACATTTCGTTCGAAAGTTATCGTGCTGACACACACATATATATATATATATATATATATATATATATATATATATATATATATATATATATATATATATATATATATATATATGGCCCAAACCGTTGGACGAGTTCGTTAACCAAATACGTCCGATGCCCGGAACATGCTTTTTTGGCAATTTTCGTGAAAAAAATTTGTTTTTTGCCAAAATTTCCCCTAATTCAAAAATTGTTGCAAATTTTTTTTACATCATTGAAACGGGCAGACAAAATTACACAAAAAATGTCTTCAAATTATTATTCTATGTCAACTAGTTTCCGAGAAAAAATAATTTTTGTAAACGGAAATTCGCTATATTATGCAGGATGCTGCGACAGGGGTATTTATTTTATTAAAATTGTGTATCTATCTATTTAGTTTATCGATGCCTGCTTTGTCGTTAGTTTTACCATGTAAACACAGGATAAATGATAGTTTAAAATTACGTTTTTTTTTTGCTCTTTGTTGTGCTAACTATCACGCTACCAAAACCACCATGAAAAATTTACCTGTCAGATTGTATGGTTGTAGTATTGTTATAAATTCGTTTACCATTTTTATGTTCGTGCTTAATTATCAGTTTTGCTTTTTTTTTTTAAATTGTTATCCTACACATTTTGCTTTATTCTACGTATTTTCTCCAATTATTCAGCGGCCTTTCAAAAATTGTATATTTTTGTTTCAAATAGAGCTTACAAAAAATTTGTATTGCAAAATAAAATAATAGATAATAGACAATATATCTACCGGGTGAGTTTTTTTGAGAGTTGCCATTTTAACATTTGTAGATACTGCTGAAGGAAATGAATTATTACAATCAGGATCTTTATAGCTCCTTTAGTTTTCGAACTATGGTACTTCGAACTTATATTAGTTTCTTGATAAAACTGATCCAACATATTCAAATAAAAAACATAATTGGAACAAAAAAGTTTTCTTCTAAGCTCACTTTTGAATTATGAATTTCTTAAATTTTGCGGTAAACAGATACGTATCTGTATAGAATATGAAATAAGATGATGAAAATTTAAGTATCACTGGCAGTTTTTATTCATAAACAAATTTTTGAACATATTGTTAGGTATATTCCCATTTAAAAAAGTATAGATTTCATTATAGATTGAAAACTAAAGAAGCTATGAAGCTCTTGCCTATAGTTAATCTATTACCCATAGCGGTAACTACAAATTTAGCTATATTAACTCGGCAGTTCCCATGCCGCGACCTATCGACAAAATACTCTTATTTTGTGCTAGTTTTTATCTTTAGGTACTCAACATATAAAAAATAAATAATTGAAAAAAATATCCTTTAGTTTTTTTTTTAAATGGCGTGTCAATTATAGGTCATACGGGCCGTTATTTGTATTATGAACTGATGAAACGGTATGAAATTACCGGGAAAAAATCACTCATTATAAGTTTGATTCTTAAATAATAATTTGTTATAACAGTAATAACAGTACCTACCCTTTAGACATTTTTATAACAGCGAAAATACCACAAGATACACTCACGTGCAATAAAACAGCAAATCGTTTGAAACAGCAGAATTAATGGGACCGTTAACATAACTTCAGTGTTGCCAAATTAAAACCGTAAATACTACTAAGTATTAACATTTTAGTCGTAACACATTTATTTTCAAAATTTGTTATATTGTCTGTAAAAAAAATCACAAATCACTGTCACCTAGAGGTGACACTGGGAATTCCCGAGTTAAAAATGGCAGCTCTCAAAAACTCACCTTTGTATGTTATTGAGGTATAATAAAATTCTATCTATAGCTTCCAGAACATCATACAATGTTTGTATACTCTGGTTATAGTACATATGAATGTGTCAAACTTATAAAGAGCTGCGGCAATATAGTGTATTTACAGAGTTTAGTACAATCAATTAAAACAATTGTTTGTTTGTATACCCTATGTATGTACGTACAATTCTATGTATAGAAAAGCGTTTTATATGTGAGATAGAATATTTTAAATAAAAAAAAAAAAAAAAAAATTGAAAACGTTTGAACACTTCGAATATTCTATAGTACAGAACATTTTGTGTGTATTAAATTTCTTTTATTTTGATTTAGATATGTACTCGTATGTACTGTATGTAGGTTACACAATAAATTGTTGATGGAAACTGACGTTTTTTATATTCATTGAACAAAAAAAGGGATATAAATATTATAAAACTTCAAAAACAATGGTCGTTATTTCTGAAATTTTAAATTAAATTACTTTGGAAAGAACAATAATTCTTTATTATTGACGCAGTTTTTCGTAAGTAATTTTTGTAAAATTTTTTATCAACACCTGAGTTACTAAACGATAAATTATTTATTCATATTAAGTATTTTCCTCAGTTCTATTGTTTTTCTTTTTCGTTTTTTATTTTATTTACCATTATTTCAGTTTTTTTATTAAACAGTACCTACCTATAATATTTTTGTGAGTTCATAAATTCTTAAAAAAAAAAAAAATATATGCGAAAAAAGAATGTGTTTTTGAAACTATTTCAATTTCAGTAAAGTAATAAAAAATTAATATAAACCAGGATTATGATCCAAAAATTTTTTCATCGCACTTCCAATTCCGGTTACAGAATATTGGTTATTTTCGTTTTCAATTTAAAGTTTAAACTTTCTTACGAATTGTGAATACAGCTAAACCTTTTTTTATGCGATCTAGTCTTGTGCGGTTTTTAAAAATATGCGAATAAAAAGCAAGAGAAAATAAGAAATTTAAACATAAAACTACTTATTGATTGTTTTTAAGCATTAAATCAGTAGCTACATTACATGAGAATATAAGTTATTGCATCATTAAATTTTTTACAGATGTATTTATCGCAATTTTTATAATAGTATAAAAATTATACCTATTCACTACTTAATCACCCATCTGAAATCGAAATATTTTTGAGGAGCGAAAATTAAAGTTTTTCTTAAAGGTTTTCACTGTAAGTATTTGAAGCATCTAATGTCGCTTTTTGTTAGAAGTTTTTCTAAATTTTTTACATAAGTAACTCATTTTCTATTGGTGCTTTCACGACATATACTAACTTGGATTTTATTTTATATTTTTTAGCATATATTCAAAAAGTAATTATATAAACTGTTGTTATTATAATTTCCTAAAAACAAAAAATAATTAAAATAATATTTTTTTTACTTTATAGTGTGTATGAGTATGCTTTTATACAAAAGTCCTTTTATACAAAGCTTGCTTATAAAAAGCATGCTAGCTACAATAGTAAAAATGCATCATATAAGCCCCATTTTAATAGTTAAATATTTGAAATTCATATACGTAGGTACCTATCTAAGTATATATTATGTAGTTTAGTTTTGAATTAGTTTGAATTATCTCAAGTGCACAGATCTACGATAATAACACTTATTGTTAGTTCAAGAATTCTTCTTCTAGTTTATCTAACTACTCAACCAATTCGAAACTTCTATGTATAGTAAAACTCTATGGAAACAAAGCTATTAATACTTCACTCATTTACATGCACAAATTCATGTGTAGAGTATTCAATTACACTTTTTGACCTACTTCATTATTATCGGACGTCGTTAAAATGGAATCCCAGTAAATCACATATGTAACTTATACGACTTATACCGTACTTATATATACGGTCAAATATACAGTCTGTAAACAAATTATATAATCAGTACAATTATTTTGGTTACGAAACAACTTTAAAGAGAATTTCATAATAAATGTGACAGTTTTAGTGAATTTCCAGAAGAAAAATTCAACTATACAACCGCTATCATAGTGAAACTTGAGGCAGAGACTGTAATAAAAAATTTTTTGAGGTCCGTAGAACTCGAAATATTCACTTGCTACACGGAGAGAAAATTCATATAAAAATTACTGTGCTCAGCACTACAATCGACGTGTAAAAGGCGAACATATTCAATTTTGTACGGTAAAAATATAAAAATTATAATTAATCATAGAAAATTTAAAGGATAGAATATTGTTTCCGTAATATTAGCTCCGTAAAATTTGTAAAACAGCACAGTAAAAAGTTCCATTGCCGACAAAAAAATATTTTTTTTGTTTCTCTTACAAAAATTACCATGCTGTATTATAATATTTGAAATGCTATCTGCTAATAGTAGAAAGAAAAAAATAGAAAGAAGGTTGTGTTTGTTGTGAACGCTGTTGAAATGTACCTCACTCATAGCAAGTCACATAGCCAACCATAGGTTTGGACGACCAACTTGGTCGGACGGGTCGGGCCAAGCACCTTGATTCATTAGACTGTGTTACAAGCAGCAAGCAGTATTCATTACACTGTGTTAGAGGACGGGGATGTCACTGTTTAATTCATCATTTTGTTACTTCACTATCTTTACTATTAGAATATATTGTTGGCAATCATTTTTGTATGCATCATAAAGTTCTTACAGGTTCGAAGTTTTTACAGGTACAGCCCAAGCAACATAAGGTTGCGGGTCAGATGCGTAAATAAAAGAGTACGATAACAAGAATTAAACTATAACATATATGCATAAGAGTGTGATAAAAGTTGTGTTAGCACATTAAATTTTACCATGCTAGCACATATCTTTTATTTTGGTCGTCGATCGCGCACGCATTATAAGAGAGCATGGTAATTTTTCTGAAATTTTATCTACAAAAATTATATGATTTTTCTCTCCGTGTACAATCTCACAATTTGCTACAATTTAATTTTACACCCTTGGAAAGAGCGGAAGAAATTACATAAGATGGGTTTTGATCAGTGACGAACTAACACCTTCGAGGGCTCGGGGCGGAAAAATCTAGGGTGCCAAGTTCACTCTTACTTTATCCAAAAATAAAGTTGAAAAAAAACAACAGAAAACTTACTATAGTAATCTGACTATAAACAAATTTTAAAATTACCCTAGAAATTTTGATATCCATTCCTAAGAAGAATCTAATTGTAAGTCAATTTTATCAATTTTTTTTTTTTTAAATAAGGCTTTGTACTATTTGTTAGATTTCGAACCAGTTTAAACCAACCATATCCAATTATCCGTTATGCAATATATTTTAGATTGTTTATAAGCTTTGTTATAAAATCGATGAGATAGGTAGCTCCAAATATTTTCAACTGGGGTAGGATTAATGTGATGCCTTTTTCTAGGACATTAGAACTCTTGGACAACTCTATGCCTTCTTCTAGGACATTAAAGGCTTCATAAAACTTTTGTTGGCATAATTTTTAAAAAAGATGTACTTAAATAAAGACTGACGATATTCCTATTAGAAATATGACTGATTCGGCAAAAATCCTTTTTCCAATGGATCTACATGCTCAGTTTCATTCACAGTTTTTAGGACATTCAAAATTTTCACTAAACTTGATAATGTGATCAAACATGCCACGATAAAGTTAAAATATTTCCATTAAGAGAAGATGATCGGGAATTTCCATGACCACTCACCACACTCCTGTATCCGCGTTCATTAGAACTCGTATAATCACATTTATAAAACTTGCTTAAAGAACTTTTTAAACATCCTGTTCTTTGGGTATATACATTGATTAAATGAAATGGCGTTGATTACATAATTTTGTAGAAATGTAAAAATAAAATCGTTATAATGGAATAAGTACACATGCTCACAATATGTATACAGGCGAATTTTTTCGATATTTAGTCATAAAACTATAAAGCTACTTACGTCCTTTAGTAAGTACTAAGAGCTCAGATCTAATTAAATAAATCTTAATCGGAATAGGAGATTACATTTTTCGAGAAGAAATTACATGAGATGGGTTATACAATAGCGCAGATTTTTAAGAATCTCCCGAAATTGAAAACAAATCAATAAGCTTCACGTGAATCTAATCACAAGAAACTCCTAAGGACAAGCGCAGTGCGCAGGCTACGAATACTTACAAGTTTTCTTTCAGATCACTAAACTAAAAGGACACGTAAAATAACTTTAAATTCTTCACAAAAAATTAAACTTTTTTTTAGCTTAATAGCTTAGAGAAACTAATAAATTAGAAAATATATTTGGATATCGCAACATAAGTGGACAGTCTTAAAAGAAATTCCCAGTCCTGAAACAATAATTTTCGATACCTTGAATAGTTTTCCAAAATACTACGACCAAATAAAAAAATGGCTTTCGGTGTGCTAACGATCTTTCGATCAACATATTCACGTGAGCAATTTTTTTTCTTTCAATTTAATAAGAAACAGGCTAAGAAACTAAATAACAAATCAAAATTTACAGGCGCGTCTTAAACTAAAAACTGTTTATTTCAAATAAAATACAAGAATATAAACCAAAATTCGTGGCTAAAAATTTGCTTTCGTCTAAAAATTTGTCGACCTTTGCCCTAACAGATAGCGAGGCATTAAATCACAAAAACTTTACTTTCTGAGTAATTATTAGAAAACAAGGAGGAATATACGTGTCTTCTCTACTAGAGCCATTCCACATATAGATGAATTCTGGATCTCCTATAGGAAATGAAGTTGACGGATATTATTCTGATCGAACGTTTAAATAGACTGAAACATCAGAAGGGGGAATAGATTAAAAGAATCTGTAGAATCTGTACGCATATCCCCTATCAAACCTATACCATCATATAAAGATCTAAAGGACAATGCGCAAAATTGCCCCCCAGCGCCTACTGGAGAGATATGTATTTTCTGAAAGCCCCTTCCTAGTAAGTCACAAATATACCCATCTTAGGTATGGAGAACCTGGCCTTCAAAAGTTCTGACGTACAGTAGGTATTGCATACCCCACGTGACCATTTCTTAAGGAAACGATGTGTGTTGACCTGCAGCGGGCATCAAAGTCCCCTTCAGGAGGGTGCACTTCGGACTACCTTATTTCGGCAATCTACGAAGGGGTCTGCCAGAAATCGCCGCCGGTAGGACTCCCAAACTTCTCTTCGGATACTCCCAATGTACAGGTTTGAAGTCGCTCGGTACGTCGCAGGGTAGTGGTTTTACACAGTGATAGGCCGGCCCACGACATGTGGAAACCCATTTGTACCTATATCGAGTATTCCGTTTGGCTATGGCCACGTGCAGACTTTTTGCACATTTGACGCCCTGTAACTTTTAAACGCCAGATTCTCCATGAACGTGCCCATTGACAAAGTTGGACTACTTGACCAGGGCTAGCGATCGGCGCCGGTCTCAACTTTGGGCGCTAGGGGGCAGCTCCCCATACAGTTTTTTCCATTGCCCTTTACTGAAGAAAACTCATCTATACATATAATAAAACTGTAAATCTGTCTCTGTCTGTCTGTCTGTCTGTTCACGCATCACGTAAAAACTACTGGACGGATTTTAATGAAATTTGGTGTGATGATAACTTATTACCTGGGTCAACATCTAAGATACTTTTTATTCCGGGAAAATGTCTCATTCCCACGGGAAAATGGAAAAACTATTTTGAGCATCTACACACATTACGCCAATTTACATATTTCATAAAAAATTTCATAACTATAGTAACAAAAATTGTAAATAAATTTTGTAGTTTGAAAATTTTTCTGATTTTTAAATGAAAAAAAATGTTGCTAATTGTGTACCGAAAAATACAATAAATACACAATTGTCAATTTGGAGACAATTTAATGCATTTTTGTGTTGCAAGAAACTACAAATTGGAAAAAGAAACTACTCAACGTTTCGCGTGAACAACGTCACGGGTACGGCTAGTACTGTATAAATAAGAATATTTCATTTCAAGACAAATAAGTTTAGTAGATGCACGCCGGTTATGACTAAAACTTCACAAACATACAAAAGACTATTGAGTGAATCGTAATTTATAACATGTCATTGCATCGTTCGTTGGGAGAACAGACAACAGACATTGAGAAGAAAAATGAAATTCTTTTTTTTCTTTTTTCGCTTCATCATGTCGGTGCCTATTTGTATATGCAGTTGGTAAGTAAACAGTTAAAACATTTTATAAACCGTCTATGTATATGTTATCATATCATCGTTCGTTATCATCATTGTGTAGAAAGATGAATCAATCATTGTTACATGCGGAACAGCATCCCATGTTCCGTCATCGTTAGCGTGACCGCACCACTCGTCAGTCAACTCGACACTTTATGATTCTTTAACGTATATATGCATGTACGCGTATAAAAATATTATGAACGTTTTATTCGAGATAAAACAATAAAAGAAATAAATAAATATAAATTTATATTAAATATAATACTAACTTATGTATGTATTGTGACGGACCACTGGTCACACACTTAACGATCATATAAAATGTCATTCGAAATAGCGGTGATTGATTCGTTTTTAACGAATTTTCAAATGGAAAAATCAGCTATTAGAGCCGGCGTTATAGAGAGACATTTAGGGAGGAGAGTCCTCCAGACAATAGGATTTTTAATACTTTTTTTTAAGAAGCTGGATACATTTATTGTCTCAGATGAAGTTACATAGTATAGTACATGTTATGGTGTATTCACTCACAAATTTTTATGCAAAAAAAAATGAATGGCGGCGTTACAGCTGTTCCAAGTTGACTCTTTTAATTTGCGCCGTGGAATGCCCCTCTTGTAATCAACTGAATTCAATCGGACAAAAAAATTTTATTAAAATAAGTCATTACGCTTTGCATATACCTATTTCTGATGAGAAAAAAATTTTTTTTTTCACAATTTAAAACCAAAAGGAAAAAATTTCACTTTTTTTTTATATAAACAAATTGTTATAAACAATATTTATAGTAATAATTTATGCAAAATTTTAGATATATGCAAAGGCCAATATCTTAAAGAATATCTGTATAAAATTTCAAGTTAATACCTTAATAACTTTTTAAGTTATGTTCCACGGCGCGGAAAAAAACCTGTTTTGAGAAAAACGCTATTAAAAAGTTTTCGTTCTTGAAAAGTGTAGTTAAAAGCAGTTTATCGTTATCTAAGATAATCGTTCTGTTGGGATTAAAACATTAGAAATATATTCCTTAAGGTTCAAATGAACTTTTAAAGCAAAACAAAAAATGAAAAATTTGAAAGTTCTGGAGAACCCTCCTCCCCTTAACCATAGCAGACTATGATAGAAATTTTAAAACACTTTGCAAAAATAGCATATCTTTATTGGGTTAAATTCTTATGAGATATTTCGGTCAATATGACCATTATCAAACAAGTTATATTTAAGGATGTTATGGATATCCGTAACCATAACCGAAACTACCGGATATCCGAAATAATTAAATATCTGAAACCGAAACCGTATCCGAAAATAAAAGTTTCGGATTTGTTTCGGATAATAACAAACAACTGCCGTTGGAGAACTGAGTTTAAATCGAAGCAAGTTTTTGTTTCCTGTATTTCCTTTTGATAGATTTTTTTGTTAATTCGCATTTGATATTCACTTTTTGGAGTAAAATTTCCCCCTTTTACTAAAAAAATATTTTCACTAAAAACAATTATCCGTAATCGTAACCGTATCCGAAACATTATCCGATATTATTACATACCCGTCACCGAAACCGAAACTGAAATAAATGTTTTTAAATATCCGTATCCGAAATTTCATATCCATAACATCCCTAGTTATATTGACTGCCTTGTTTGATAAGGGTCGTAGTGATCGAAACATGTCATAAGAGTTTAAAAATGGTATTTTCGCAAAGTAAAGTGTTTCACTTATTTATAGCAAATATGCAATACCGTAACATAATGTTCAAATCTATTAATTTTGAGATCCTTAGAAGGTTGAAAATGACATTCACTAAAATTTATATATATATATATATATATATATATATATATATATATATATATATATATATATATATATATATATATATATATACAAACCTGCAGCGTCTAATTTACTTCTGTGGAGGCCCCTATTATGTGCGCGCCCTGTAATATGTACCCCAGGTATTCTTATATAAATTCGGCTTTGCAAACATGTGTTTACGCAATTACTCTCGAATGAAACATCCTGTTTCTACGAAATTTGGAGAAAACGCTGGAAGCTTGAAAATCTTGTTGAAAATGAGTTCCTTAACCAATCCAATTATTTACCAAAATTCTGAAGTTTTCAACATTTTTTTTTACACTGTAATAAAGAGCGACTAAATCACATAAGGTAAGTTTTTGAGCCATTATCCTAATATATAAGCTGGTTTTCGAGAAAAATGAACATTTTTCGTTAAAAATCAAAAGAGTTTTTTTACAATTATTTGCAAAAATTCAAAATTTTCGTTACACAATGGTAAAAAGTAAAAAGGCCATTATCCTGTATAACTGGATTTTCGAGAAAAACTAATTTTCGTAGCCGGAAATTCGCCATGTTATGCGGGATGCTGTGACAGAAGTATTTAAGTATATGTATACTACTGGACTGGCATATTGCTTACTACTACAAATAAACAACAATATTTATATACAGATAGTGGAAATATAATAAAATATTACATTGGAGAACATTGTATTATATAATACACATAATATATAATAATAAATTCGGTTGGACTAAGCCAAAAAGGTTGTATCTCAATAAAATTTCAAGTACTTTGGGGAGCATTAATAATGTTTTTATTACAGTGCAGAATAAAAGTCGTCATATACGACGTTTATAAACAATGTCGTTCAAAACTCTTCACAAAAAAACAATGTGTGTCGCGACAACCATCTTTTTTGTGAGCACTCCCAAAACTTGGTGGCAGTTTTTTTGAAACGATGTTTGGTCAACAGAAGGACGCGACGGTTAAAAATGTACTTTAGTTTAAAATTTGGTTTTCTATACGATGTCTATATTAACTTTTACATTCTTTAAACTATTTATCGAAGATTGAATTTTAAACTAAATTTTATAAATATACCATGTGAGTTTTTTGAGAGTTGCCATTTTTATTACAATCAAATTTTTATGATAGAAATGGTACTGGAAAAGGTTCTTTTCTTGGGTGTAACAGAAATGTAACCAAAAAGAACACTGTTGGTTGAAGTAGTCTCAAGTACATATGCATATTTTCACCGCCTATTTGATAAATTTTAAAAAATTTAAAAATTAGACTTGGGTAAAAAAATTTTTTTTCCTCATGTATGTTGTTAATTAATGCATTAGATCAGTTTTATCGAAAAATTAATATACAGTCTCATTTAAAAATCTATAAGTTTGTGTCATAGCTCGAAAACCATAAGAGCTATAAAGCTCCTGACTATAGCAATCGGTTACCCCTGTCAATTCTACAACTCTTATTTGAAGAATTTTTCGATTAAATCAACGGTTTGGCTGTAATAAAAATGGCAACTCTCAAAAAACTCACACAGTATATAGAAGAGTATATAGACTTATGGAATTGGCTTTCAGTTGGCTGATAAGAATGGCTTGTTTTTAGAAATATTGTGGTAGCAATAATAGAAAATATGTTGCGAAAGATATACTGTAGAAAACACAGAGCAATAGAGACAACATATCTATCTCTATACTACTGGAACCAGTGTAACCAGTAAGAGATAGAAAATATGTTATATACGAGCACTGGGTTTACATTGTATTAGTGTGATATTGTGTATTTGTGTTAGTTAACATTGATGGTGGTGGCTGTACTGTCCCATACATATCTATGACACCACACGCATGTGCGCGGTTCCGTGTGGAGATGTAACAATACGAACAACAATCAAATCTCTTGTCTTGTGATTGACCTGCACTCATCGACTGCTACTGAGAGATTGACTACTAAGTAGCCTAATATTCACACAAATGCCCACTGGTGATTACAGAAAAGAGTTTTCCTGTTTTTCAAAATAGAATAAATAAGTATATGTTGTTTTAATAGTATCCTATAATTATTTGAAAAGTTTTTTCATGATTCACAGTTTTTCATAATTCGGACTGTAAACAGCACAAAAAGATTTTTATGAAAAACCTTTTTAGCTTACCACAATAGTGTTACTGCTAAGTAGTGATTAAATTTTTTTTTTAAATAGGTATATATAATTATATGATAGGCCTACTGGGAGCTTTGAACCATCTAATAAAATATACAACTTTGTTATACAACTTTAATCTCGACAAAAACGGCAACAACAAAATGTAAAAGAGTTGCTATAAAGAGCTACCACTGACTGGCATAAAACTGAGCCACTACATATGTACAAAATACAATAATAGCAAGAGACCAGTATAAAGAGCTTTCAACAACACGGGACAAAACAAACACTCTAAAATTGGTGGCTAGCTGATCTATAAACAGTAAAACAAATGTAAACAAATAGAAAGGGTGATCAAAAATTAAATGCAGAAAATTAGAAAAAGGAATCAACATTTAAAAGAATCTGTTATTTGTTCTTTCCAATTACATTATTTGGGTGCTGAAATTTTTAGTATATTGGATTGCGAATCTCTGACAAGTAAAAAGTTGTCGAAAAAATTATTTGTAAGTAAATGACCAATTTTCTGGAATTTACCAACTTTTTGTCTAATATACAACATGATTTTAGAGATTAGTATTTAACAACTAGTGCGATATTTGAATTCAACGATTTTTTTTTCAAAAGCTTAAAAAAATAAGACGAATTTATAATCGATTAATCGAATCTCATTTGCCGAAAAGAATTTTTTTCGTAGATGTAGGAAATGAAGGCTCATGTATTGTGGGGGCTCATCAGTCCAAAAATTTCAAAAAATCGATGTTTTTGTTTTTGCATTTTCTTATAGCTATAACGTAAAAGCGCCTATACCGAAACGCGATCATATGTCCGAATAGATTTGACATTTATATATTAATGAAGTTATTTCTGAAAGAAACCTCTGATAACAAAAATTATTATTAATAAAATGATTATTTCTCAACTTAAATTCACCTATCATTTAATGTTTCCTTACTTAATTAAATATATATATATATATATATATATATATATATATATATATATATATATAAAACCATTTTTGTTGAATACAGTATTTTGATCCTTTATTTACGTCTGATACTTAAACCATTCTATGTTTCCTACTTTGACGTCTAGATGTCACTCTATGTGTCATGTTACTCATATTACACGTGTGTTTGTATATCGGTTCCCAACTCCTAGTATCATTAATATTTCTTTGTTTGGATATAGATGTCGACATTTTGTAAAAGAAAAACCTTAAAAAAAATAAATTTTCGGGGTGTGTTTTTTAAAAAACATATTCATTGGATTAAAAAAACTTTCTTTCATGCTTATTAAGAAAAAAATGGGTGTTTAATTGATTTCTCAATTTTTATAAGCCAGTTTAATTACACACCTAAAAATAGTGTTCCGGTATAGGGACCTTTACGTTACTTATCAGAAATCACTTTAAACGTGTTTTTCTCGAAATGATTTTTTTCGACACCTGTGTCAAGATTACTCTAAATCTATTCATCCAAATTAGCTCAAATTTGGATAGAATATTTGCAACACATTTTGCTATTGGCTAAACCACAATCAGGTTTTTTGGATAAATTATAGCCATTTTATGTCCATTTTAATCCCCCAAAAATGGTAAAATTTCAGAACTTTTCTTAAACTGCCGCCATTTTGTTTCTATACATGCAAGATTTTTTTTTACTTTCTTTTTCATATGCTTTCGATCTCTGGACTGGTGTGCCTCCTTAAAGATGTTAATGTTGGAGTTTCTTAAGGCAGCACTCTCGGTCCACTATTCTTTATTTATTACGTAAATGACTTAATAATAGAGGATAATGATATTGGTAAGATAATAATGTATGCTGATTATATTACTATATTGGTGAGAGCCACTGAATTGGATCAAGTAAAGCATTTAGTTTGTGAAGTACTCAATAAATTCAAAATATGTTGTTATAAAAAGTACTTAATGGTAATCAAGCAATACTTATAAAACAGTAATTGTATAATTTAAATTAAAACAGACAAAAAAAATTATTGAATTCGGTCCCGTCTTAATTCGTCGACTGACGTATTAAATTCTTAGGCATTGTAATAGACAGTAATCTAAAATTTGTTCATAAAGTTAATCAAGATAAAGTGTCTCGAACAAGATCAGTTTTACTCATGTTTTATGATCGACATGTAGATATATTCACGTTCAACTTTTCAACGTATGTATTGTAACATGTATATGGGGACAGAATAGGGAATATAAACGTGTTCTAATCTTTCAAAAAAAGATAAGGTATTAGGATAATCATGTAAAGAAACTTTTATAGAATAGAGTATATTAACTCATATACATATATATATATATATATATATATATATATATATATATATATATATATATATATATATATATATATATATAGGGTGTCAGAGAAATAAGTGTTAATATTTAGAGGGGTGACTCATAGCACCCTGTAGACACTAAAACCGCAGGAATTTTTTCGGAATTAAAAGTCGCGTCACCCCTCAAAAGGATAAAAATTATTTCCTTTACACCCTATATATATATATATATATATATATATATATATATATATATATATATATATATATATATATATATATATATATATATATATATATAGGGTGTAAAGGAATCAATGCGACCAAAATTTATAGTAACCAAAAAAATCACCCAGTATGGCGCCTAAAAGCGTTCAACTTGCGCGAAAATTTTTTAAAAACACCTAACAAAAATTTGGTCCATATTAAATTTAAAGTAGGTACTATATATACGCTTTCCTATGTATTTTGACCTCCTAAAAACGAATTCATTGTTAGAAATTTAGCTATCACATCACATTTTTCTAACCAGTAAAAATGTACGAAAATGTACGAGGAAAAAAAAAACAGAAACCTATATTTTCGTATCCTTCTCTTCCATTCTATAAGGAGATGGACGATTTGACTCCGAGGACAATAAATAGTTCTTACGGACCTCAGTAAGTATAAACAGCATGTCACAGTATTACATTTTCTGTTTAAATATTAAGCTTTACTAATTGCTACTACTCGTAATTCATATGAATTTGCAAATTTGCATAATGCATATTTGAAAATATTCATTTGTAGGTACTGTCACATTAGCTTATGAATATTCAGATACATAAATTAATTGCTATTAATAATTATAAACGGAAATACCGTTAGTTACAATGATTTAACATATTGTATTACATTAATAAAAGTGATAATTTTCGAAAATTACATGACAACTTTTCATTAAAGGGAGATTCGCCAAAAACATCAAAAATCGACCTTTTTTTATTATTTTTTTTATACAAAGAAATATTTTATTAAAAAACTAAATATACAACATTGTTTCTACATGTCTTGAGACTACCAAAAAATTTCTTTTTTAAAAAATTCAAAAATTAGCTATGTATAAATGGCTTTGAAGTCGACATTGCGAAATTTTTCCACCTTGATGGTTCCTGAAATCCCCAGTGAACCAAAATAAAAAAAATCAAGGATTTTCTGAAAATATACATATACAGCTATAGCACTAACTAAGATCTAAGAAAAACCAGCGAAAAATCGCATTTTGAAAACAAATTTTCAAAAATCACCGCTTTTTTTCGACTATAAACAGCCGCCATTTTGAAAATATATTACGGAACCGAAAGATCCTAGTTCCTGCCAAAATGACGGTATCGAGGAATAATATGTACTTTGATCTATGTCGATATCTCAAATATTTTTTGAGATACATGAGGAACCATGTCGAAAAACGTACTTTCGAGAAAAAAGCATTTAAAGTAATTTATTTAAATTGTAGTATAGTAAAGTTCGTGCACTAAAATGGCCCATAACTTTTTGATTTTCCATTTTTTTAAAATAAAATTTAAGGAGAATGTTTCTAACACTTTAAGAAACATAATTATTAGGGGTACCGGAAAGTAATGTCGTTTCTGTGCATGTCGTTATTTGATTGTAATTTGTCGGCTCATTGTGTATCTCAAAGGGGTGCCTAAGTTATTTTAAGGTTATTGTGACTTATTTATTGCTAAATAGTACAATATCAAACTTTTTTTTTAGGGTGAAATGGCCAGCCAAATACCAGAAGAGCATATCCGGCATTGTATGCTTTTTGAGTTTCGCAAGGGTAGTAACGCAACAGTTGCAACCAAAAACATTTCCGACGTTTATCCAAATGCATTAAACGTTCGTAAATGTCAAAGATGGTTTTCCAAGTTTAGATCGGGTAATTTTGATCTTTCTGACTCCTATCGATCAGGAGATATTTTTCTCAAAAACCAGTAGATTTTTATCAGTCCGGGATTGAAAATTTATACACTCGATGGCTAAAGGTTATTGATAACGAGGGCGATTATATTATTGATTAGAAATAAAGACCTATTAAAAATTTATTACTTTGAATTTAATGTAAGAAAACGACATTACTTTCCGGCCCCCCTAATATAAAGAAAAAAAATCGATTTATATTTTTTTAGCAAATCTTCCCTTAAAATAAGTTATACTATAAATAACACTATTTTCCTTAGATAAAAACACAAATTAGTTGGGAAAAAAATGCGAATCAGTACAGAAAAATCACCTGATTATATTAATTTAGTATTTTGAGAGATTATTAAGATTGAATAAATTTAACCAAGAACGTAGATGTATTATTATCGATCTTATAGACGTATTATTAAAGCTTATTTCCAGAAAATGTCATTCTCATTACTCTCAAGTTTAGTGTTAATGATCCAATAATTTTATTTATTTAAATAATTCCAGTAATAGGAAACGATAGAATGTAATTTATTGATATATATTAAGTAAACGACCTTTTAAAATGCATAGATTAAAATGTATTATGAATATAGTAAATATTCAGACAAGATAATGACTTGAAGCGACCGATTGTAATTAATAATTTTACACACACAGTAAGGTATACTCGTATACATGCGACAGCACAGTGGTCTCATGCTGTGAATAGACAATATGCTAGTAAAGTTTCTAATAACGCAATCATAATTACTACTAACCGCTCATTATTTGCTCACATGTTCACACAGCTCACTGGTATACGTATATGGATGGATATATTCCCTTTATATGCCTGTTCCTGGTGCCTGGTTGCCAATAGGACGTGACATTCCTAAGTTTTAATATACCCATGTGCACATTTAATTATTTTATATGGTAAATTGGGTACATTTACAATCACTCAAATAACAACAATTGATAATAGAAAACACGCTTTTATACCTATTGAAGTTTATAATCAGTTTCACAGTATTTATCCAAACTAACAAAACAATAATTAGAACAGAATAATAATTACTAAGTTTACAAAACATTAACCGAAAGAATTAGAAACACATTTCCTATTAGGTAACCGTAACATGAGACTAAATATTTTGTGGCAGGAACAGTGACGGTGCAAGGTCAAACTGAAAAGTTGGCAAGAACCTATTTAGATATGGCTTCACGAAAGCAACAACAATTTAATAAAAGGATAATTGAGGACCTGGGTGAAAAAAGGGCGTAAGTACAGAAATACCGTTTTGAGAAAAGATCATTTCAAAGTTTGGGTGCCTACTATGAAGGTGAAGACTGAAAAACTGGTAATTGTTGTGTTATATAATTGGTAGCACTAATAATACACTACACATTAATTCTAATTTCAAATATTATCGAGTGCCTGTGAGACACTACTACGTATGACAAACTTTTGTTTGCATTTCAACACACGCAGTATTGATATGTTCACTTATCATTCAGCTAAACTGAAACTTTAAGCACTCGATTTCCTTGGTATAGTATGACCAAAAACCACATGTAAATTAAAAATCACAAAGTGATTGAAAAAATTATCCGGATCGGCCGGGAATCGAACCCAGGATCTCCTGGTAACTAGCCATGAGTGCTAACCTCTACACCAACGATCCTATGCTCGGCAAGCGGCCGAGCCGGACACCCATTCAATCACCTATGTGTACTAGTACTCTCTCTGATTCGAGAAACAGATACAATTTCAATTTCAAATATTATCGAGTGCCTGTGAGACACTACTACGTATGACAAACTTTTGTTTGCATTTCAACACACGCAGTATTGATATGTTCACTTATCGTTCAGCTAAACTGAAACTTTAAGTATATCAATACTGCGTGTGTTGAAATGCAAACAAAAGTTTGTCATACGTAGTAGTGTCTCACAAGCACTCGATAATATTTGAAATTAGAATTGTAACTGTTTCTCGAATCCGAGAGAGTACTAGTACACATAGGTGATTGAATGGGTGTCCGGCTCGGCCGCTTGCCGAGCATAGGATCGTTGGTGTAGAGGTTAGCACGCCTGGCTAGTTACCAGGAGATCCTGGGTTCGATTCCCGGCCGATCCGGATAATTTTTTCAATCACTTTGTGATTTTTAACTACGCATTAAGATTAAAAAAAACAGTGAATATCGAATTTTTTCGAAGTATGACTTACGCCCTTTTTGCAGGTAAAATTTTGATTGAACAAAAACATAAGTTCTATTTCCTTTTTCTGAAATTCTATTTAAACTTTGTCAGCAGATTTATTAAATTCTAAACCAAAACATTTGATTCATGTTAATTTCATGAATATTTATTTATGTATACTTTTACAGTGTCCGCCTGAAAGTTGGTTATATGTGAAAAACTATTTTATATCAAATTTTTCAGAAAATTTTATTCTTGACAAAAATTAGTAGTTGGTCTGAAGCTAAAAAAGCACCCACAGAAATTTGGATATATCTGGTTGTATCGAGGGTGGGCTCAAAAATGCAAATGTTGCTTAAGAGTAAAGTACTATAATTAATGAAAATTGAAGAAAATATAAGTTGAAAAAGTTGTTTAAATGTGAAAGTTAATTCAAAATACAGAATCACAGCTAACTGCCTCAAAAAATAAATTTAGATTTTTCTTTTGTTTTTTCTGTATCACACTGTACATCATAGGACCAGAAATATCTTTTAAAGGCTATTATCTGTCATGTACTGTAAAAATTCGTTCTTACTTGTGTGTTACTAATTAGATATTTAATTTTATGCAAAAATGGCTTATACGCTTCAAATTATGATCGTAGCGTAGGGGCATTAATTGATTTCTAGTTGCTGTAAATATTTGTTTACTATAAGTAGACACTCTAAAGGGTTAGAAAATACAATCTAAGGAAAAAGGGCGTAAAGCGACTTACGCCCTTTTTCCACCCAGCTCCTCAATTTTAATTGCGAAAAGGTAGCCTATATTATAACTACCTTTGTGAAAGAATTTTTTAAATCTATTTGAGCTTCAAATTCTTGATCCGGCTCAAAGAAACAGTATGTTGAGCCGTGGACTTGTTGTTCGGGTATTCTACATCTTACGATCACAAAAAGCGATGGAAAAAATTGGATTCGAAGAACCAACCTACTTGAACTGGATACCAAAAGTAGTAAAGTCACAGTAGTTTTATAGCAAAAGTAGTAAGATTACAGTGGTTCTGTCCCAGAAGTAGTAAGGTTACAGCAGTTCTATACAGGAAGTAGTAAAGTTACAGTGGTTCTCAGGGCCAGATCTAAGGGGGGGGAGGCAGCGGGGGCCCCCCCTGTGAATGGTTTTTTTTTGCTCGCCATTTACTTTTTGCCGTGTTAAGGGAGCGAAAAACATAAAAACGAATTTGGGTTTTTTTTCTGTTCCTCGCCATTTACTTTGTGCAGCGTTAGGAGCGCCAAAAACCTGGTTGACGCTTTTTTTTTTTGCTCGTCACTTACTTTTTGCAGGGGAAAATTTAAAAAATATCGGTGCGCCAAGATGTTTAATTTGGCGTTTTTCTGAGGGAGGGCGCCCTGGCGGTTCTATACCAGAAGTAGTAAAGTTATAGCGGTTCTTCATCAAATGTACCAAGATCACAGCAGTAATAAAGTTGTAGTAATTCTATACTAAATATACTTGTTTAGGGTTGCTAGGTCTTGAAACCGAAAAGCCGAACAGATCAGCCAGTTTAACCGGACATTTGGGTAGAAAAACCGGACACCCTTAATTTTTTAGTCTTAGTATAACACGACTATTTTTTTAAAAGTAAAACAAGGCTTTTCTATCAATTATCATAAAATTTTCTTAAATTCTAATGAAACAACGATAAAATTGAATGAATCAGTTTTCTTTATTATTAATCATTCAATATTCATTACAATATTAATTTCAATAATTGCATGGCAATAGTAGTTAGCAGTAACTACTATTGCCATTTGCAATGAAAAACAAAGTTAAACAAAACACTAATGAACTAAATAAACTTTAAATTAATTGTAACATAAAGTAATTAATATTTTTCATTGCCAGACATCTGCTTTACAAGCTCATTATCTTTTAAAATTGAGTTGTAAAACTCTTTACAAGTCAAATTTTTAAATTTAAATTGTAGAACCAACATTGAGGCTATAGTATCGACATTTAATTTGTTGCGTTCTTTTGACTATTGTTGACCTATTTAAGAAAAAACTCTGAAAAGCAATCTGAATTACAAAAGAAAATTAAAAAGGATTCATGAATCAAATTACGGGCAGAGCGGAAACCAACACATGACAAATGTAAAAAAAAGTTCAAATTTAAAAAGCCTAACAAAAGCCGGACAGGCTTGACACCGTCTAATTTGGCCGGACACGCAACCAAAAAGCCTGAGTGTGTCTGGCTTTATCCGGACGCCTGGCAACCCTATTAACTTTTTGCATAACTATCTATTATTTAGTTTAGAGTTTAGAATTTTTTAAATTTAAATATAACAAATAAAATTAAGATATCTAAAATCTTAAATCGTGAATGTGTAATTCTTGTGTAAAAATACTACTACACTGAGAAAAAAATACAGTAATTTTTACTGAAATTTCTGGTAAAAAATTACTGAGCTCTCTGGTAATGCGGACATAAGTGACAGGCTAAGCAAAAAATACGATAATTTATAGTAAAAATTTTAAATTATCCTATAGCGCAGTAAAAATTACCGTATTATTTATAAATAAGGCTTTTTTTTTATTTATTAATAAATAATTGAATTAAAATAGTTTAAAAGGATATTGATAGAAGGGTAAGCATTAAAATCAAATTATTAATATAGAAAAAATTTTTTGTGGTTTTTTATTATTTGTGGAAAAAAATATATAAATTCTTTATTTGACATATTATATGATAAAAATTTTTAACAATAAGTACATTACAATAATTTGTATAAAAACATATTTCTATTAACATATCAAAACTAAACAAAAATTCATGAAACACAACAATTTTTTGTTTTAAAAATTTATTATAAAAAAAATAACACTATATAAACATCCAGTCACCTTGGCTATTGAACATTTGAACAACTAAACGAACAAACTGGGGAGTCCTGGTTACTTGCTGTCTGAAGTCGTGTTGGCCGTGTTAGACAATGCTCGGTGCTATTGCGCATGCTTGTTATTCTCAGTTTATGTGATGCTTGGCTATGCAGTGGTGTGTGACAAATAACAAATGCACAACGACTCAGTAAAAATTATTCATATGTCCAGATAATTTTACAAAAAATTAAGTAAATTTTCCCGGTGTCCACTTGAAATTTTACTAGCCCATCGAATTTTACACAGCTGTATAGGAAAAATTCTTAAGGTGTATAGGAAAAATTCTTAAGGCGTACAGGAAAAATTTTCAAATGAATCGTAAAAAATAATGTTTGAAACGCATTTTTTATATTTTTGCTTAATAATTTCCTACGGACTAGTCACTTAAGACTCGTTTACCGGAGGCAGCTCAGTAATTCTTACTGGAATTTTTTCTCTGTGTACAATATCAATACTACATTTTTTTAAAAATACTATATTCTAACTACTACGTGAAGTTGATGGTCAAATATTACAACGGTACTAATGAAAATACTACACATATGGCTAGACCGGTTCAAAAAAACATGACGTGACTAGTTATTTTAACAAGTAATAAATCGTCAAAAAAGAATAGTAATTTATTATACAAGTATTATATCAAAATTCTATGTATAAATGAATTTGGCTAGACATAATTTTTGTATGTTACCATAATCATTCATTTTATTTACGGCCGGTTTTACATTCACATTTAAAGCCGACTTTAACACTAAAGCCAACTTTAAAACTGATTTTATTTTTGGTACTGTTTTACCTACAATCAAATTTAAAGCTCCGTTAGTGTAAAAGTCGACTTTAAACTAAAGTAAGAATTATCTCGACTTTTACTGCTTAAAGTCGGCTTTAACATATTTGTTATTGCTGATTATTATCATTGAATTTTGTTTATAAGCATAATTTTGCTATTAAATATTCGTACCTTAAAATTTTATTTGTTTGCTTATTTTCAATAATATATTTTTTGGTTATTTTTATGTCTTGGTTTAATATCAAACATTCCATTTGGGTTAAACTGGCTGAACGATTTCTGGGTTACCCGCGATTTCTTTTGTGATTCATTTGTATTTATGATAAATTTCTTTTAGAAATAAATAATGTAGTTTCATATTCCAATTTCACTGGCAGTAGCGAAATGAGTGAAATGCGTATTTTTTGAAATTCAATCATGTTGATATTTTCGTTTCTATAGTTATTTTTTTTAAATGT